>CM053596.1:170290924-170354057 GCA_028646575.1 Pseudocheirus occidentalis
ATGACATAAACTCTAAACTGGGTATCTTGCCACACAGGAAAGTAGGGTGGATGGGGATGTGAGGGGGGATGATGGAGGAAAAGGTGGGGTGGGGGGAGGGATACTGGAAGTACACACTTCAGTAAAGGGACAGGGACAGGGAAGAGAATAAAACAAGGGGGGGGTGCGGGATAGGAAGGAGGGACATACAATCAGCCTCTCACAATATGTCCACATGGAGATGTCCTGCATAATTACACATGTACAGCCTGTATTGAATTGCTGCTCCTTCCAGTGGGAGTGGGTGACAAGGTAGGAACAGCAAGAATCTAGAATTTAAAGCTATGCAATCAAATGTAAAAAAACAAACAAACAAACAATATATATACATATGTATATATACATATATATATATATAATTATTAGCTACATGCAACTGGGAAATGAGATGTGCAGGGACTGGGGTAGGGAGACCCTCCCTGTCCTACCAGAAAGTTAGAGGGGCGTTGGAGGAGGACATAGAAGAGAGCAGATTGTGGGAGGGGCTTTGCAGTGGGATTACTTTTTTGGGCTTGGGGGTGGGTGAAAGAAGTGGATAAAATCTGTAACTCAAAACCTTGTGGAAATGAATGATATGATCAAGAAAATAAATTAAAATTTTAAAAAATTTTAAAAATTAAATTAAAAAAGTCACACCACAAACCTGACAATATCTTTTTTAAACTGGATCTCTGATTTCATTAGCATAGTGAAGAAATTCCCTCTAACACTTCCAATTCAGATTGGCTTGTCCTTTGAAATTTGTAGTTTTAGAAAGTGGCCTGGGATACCATGAGCAACTTGTCTGGAGTTTACCAGGTTCAAGGTAGGACTTGAAATCAAGTGTTCCTGTCTTTAGGTCTGACTTTCTATCTGCTATGATATACTGCCTCACAATCCCAATATTTTTGATGATTTGTTAAGCAAACTAATTTGTTAACCAAAATAACACTATCAGTTATTTTTATACTGTGAAACAATTCAAGTCTTCCTGTAAGATGAAAAAAGAAAATTCCTGAAAAAGAAAATTTCCATGATTTTTTCCCTTAAGTTCTGCTTGTAAGAAGAGCAAGGTTTCTACCTGTCTTCCAGTCTCCTGATACCCAAGATCAATTTATTCATTGCAACTAAAGCAATTCTGTCTCTATTTGGTTCCAAAATTATAATAACCCATTCTAGTTATTAGAGGTACAACACAAACCTTTAAAAACACAAATTAACAGAGCTATGAAATGTTAAATTCTTCACTTAAGTTTTTGTTATAATAAAGAATTACCCAACCATGAAGAATTGCTAAGCAAATTGTCATGTGAATGTCTTCAAGAAAAGATAAGGAGGAAATGTATAATATGTGGAGTTAGAAAGGGGAACATCCACAAGACCTGAGACAGTGTAACTGGAAAGGACACAATCAAAATCAAGAGAACCTGAAATGTTGTGAAAGGATACAGATGTTGTTCTTTATCCTGTTCTTTTGTAGAGGAAGGCAGCCCAAGGTGTAGAATGTCAGATTTTTATCATTGAATAGAGTACAAGATGTGTATAGGATGCAGGAACACTGGGAGCTGAATTTGACTCCAAACACTAGCTAGCTGTATAACTCTGGGCAAATCACTTATCAGTTTCCTCATCTGTAAAATGGTGAGAATAAAAGCACCTTCCTCTTAAGGTTGTAGTGAGAGTCAAATGAGTTCACATATGTAATGTTCTTTGCAAATCATAAAGCATTATATAAATGTTAGCTATTATTATTATTGTGGCTGCTACCATTGTTATTTCTGTTTTGATTTGTTTTGCTAATTCTTTACCCTTCTTCTTAAAACAAATTCTTTGTCATAAAGAATTATTTCATGAGAGGAGGGAAAAACATATAGGGGAAATCTAGTCCATGCTATAGACTATAAAAACACAATTCCAAACCTTTCTTAAACAAAAGCAGAAGGTAAATCATTTTTTTCCTTCCCCCTTCTCAGAGGTCTTTGATCATTCCCCAAATCCAAACTTAAACACCGGTAATATCAGGCCAAGTGTTTGAGTGCTTTAGTAATATAACATCTTAAGTTTTTGAAAAGCTGCTGTGACAATAGGAATGCAGTGTTTATTACTTTTGTTTGCCACTGAGAAATTCAGGAGGCACAGAGAGAGTCTCCATGTAATTTAACTTTTTTTCCTGTTGATCTCTTACAGGCAACATCAGCAAAATTCTGATAAGAACAAAAAGTAGTATTTAAGGTGAGCAGCTGAGGGTGGAGAAAAGTCGATACTCGTGTATTATTTGTAGTCATCTAAAAAGAAAGCAAATACGAGTGTCGGAGTATTAAAAAAAGGGCTACGTTCCACGTGGGAAAACATGGAATTTTGTTGTAACAGAATACTTGCCATACTGAAAGCTCTCTGAAAAGCATTCAGTATTGCAAGTATTCTGTTAGAACAAAAGTCTGGAAAAGGGAGGGGGAAAATGTCCAAGCTAAGCAGCACATTGAAATCAGTTCAGAAATTGGAAGAAATGTGGCATTGTCATCCTTTACATTACTCTGTTCAATATTAGAAAGGACAAATGATTTGGAGCATGACTATAGAAGATAAGTGTAGCCAAATATTCAGATTTATTTGAGAAAAAATATTTTTAGGGAAAGAGGCACTCTATTTTGTTTATCACCTTAATTTCTTGCAACATTTTCTTTATTTCATAATGTCATAATGTCATAATATCATAATGATTCATAGTGTCATAATGATTCTGTGCCTGCTTACTTGGCAGGTAGTTATTAGAGGTACAACATAAACCTAATAACTAGAAAGGGCTTATGTATGGATGTGCTTTGTAAAACATAAACTGTTACATAAAAGTAATGTGTTAGCAAGATGGTATGGAAAGAAATGAAGAGATGAAATATAAATCAACCCAGTATTTCAAATTCAAGTGACTCTTGATTACCTGTAGAATCAAAGAGAAACTCCTCTATTGCCATTTCAAGTTCTCTGCAGCCCAGTTCCTTCTGATCATCCCAGTTCTTCCCTGTTATTCCTACTTTATGCACTCTTTGCTGGTCTGCTTGCTGTCCCTCACACACAGCACTTCATCTCTCATGGTCTTGTCTTTGAGCTGTCCGTTGCCCATGCTCTTCCTCCTTATCTCTCTCTCTTAGAATCCCTGGTTTCTTTCAAGATCACAGGAAGCCTTTCCTGGTCTACCCAGTGGGTAGCACCTTCTGCCCCTCTGAGGTTAACTGGTAGATTACCTTGTATCTACTTTCTATGTGCAAATTATATTTTCCATTAGAATGAGAACTTCCAGTTTCTGGAGGGACAGAACTGTTTTTGTTGTATTCCCAATGATTAGCACAATGCCTTATAATTAGCAAGTGTTTAACAGATGCTTGTAAGATTTCCTTCTTAAGAGTAGTAATCTCTTGATAGAATGCCATTTACTTGGCAAGGCTTTTCAAAAATCTCAGTGCAATTTTAAGACATAAAATCTTAAGTGAAAGTTTTAAACTGTATCATTTTAATCTGAAGATTGCATTAAGACTTTTGGGATAGTCTTTATAATGACAAAAGTTGTAGTTCAAACTGGCATGGTTAAGAACAAGAAGAAATAAAATTGGAGGGTAGCAGCTCAATCTGCATAGCCCTTGATGTGTTGGCAATAGATACCTTGGTTAGAAAGTTAGCATAAAAATTGGAACTTATCCAACGTGTGGGTAGGAAAATATGCCACAAAAGCCTCCAGCAGATGACATTTCTTATTTAGTATGAGGAAAGAATAAGGACAATATCCAAATCTCTTTGAAAAAAAGTGAAATCTGACTGAAGAAAAATAAGAAAGCAATACTCTGGCTAAAAATGGAGAAGAGAAAGATTAGTTGATATCTCAGGAGATTGTATCCCATAGGGAGTCAATTAAGATATTTGGGAGAGAAAAAAGTTTGGATTTGTTTTTACTATTGCTAATTTTGAATGGTGAATGACTTTATAAATTAATAAATAGTCAATGAGAATGAATGAAATACTATTTCCAATGTCCCTAAGTACAAAGACTAGGTATTAGCAACTATCCCCACATTTTCATGATGGTGATACGTTCTTATTTAAAAAGACTATCTGACACAGGATAATTAACCATAGTTATAGCTCTCTTTTCCTCTTTGAGTAGCTTTATTATATGATAGAACTAGGGAGAAGAATCAATGATCCCCTAGCAGCCTAGGTGGAAAATATGAGCCCCGTTCTTCTACACAAAGTTTAAAGTCAGTTTATAATTTAGGTAGGAAATCCATGTATAGACTTTAAATGAGGAAGTCATGTATATTAATGATAAAGCACCTTTTCCTCCTTTTAGGCCACAGGAGGCTGATGACTGAATGTCATTCCACTTTTAGGCTTTGACTCATTAAATCATTTTTGGTACATTCTTAGTATTTGTCAAAAGATATATAGGAACAATTCTTAATTACACTGTCAGGTGCTTTTCTGATTTTATGATTCTCAGTTTCTTGACTAATTGAGGCACTAGTTAGATGGCTTAGTGGATAGATTACTGGACCTGAGTCAGGAAGACGTAAGTTCCAATCTTATTTGAGTTACTTGCTAGCTGTGTAACCCTGAGCAAGGCACTTAATTTCCTTATTCCTTTCTTACTTCATTGGTATAAAGGAAGAATAATAACACATGCCACACAGGATTGTTGTAAGTGACAAAAAATTGGATAAGGTACTTTGTAAAATTTAAATTACTATATAAGTGCTAGATGTTACAATGGAGGCTATGGAATTTGATACTGATTAATAAATAGAGAGATTTATCAATGGAATAGATTAGGCACATTAATATTTAGAAGAAAATGTGCATGGTAACATAGTGTTTGATAAACTTAAGATCTCAGCTTCTGAGGGAAGAACCTACTATTTGACAAAAATCTGTTGGGTAAATGAGAAAACAAAATGGCAGAAACTAGGCATAGACCAACAACTCATACCATATAGCAAGACAGGCTCCAAATGGGTTTGGGACTTAGACATAAAGGATGAATGAATAAACACATTAGAGGAGCAAGAAAAAAATGCTTGTCAGATTTATGGATAAAGAGGGTTTTATGAACAAACAAGTTTTATGAAAAATCAAGAAGATAACAGAAGACAAAATGGACAGTTTTGATTAAATAAAATAAAAAGGTTTTGAACAAACAAAACAAATGCAGCTAAAATTAGGAGAAGCAGATAAATGGGAAAAATCTTTGCAACAAATTTCTCAAGTAAAGGTCTCATTTCTATAATATATAGTGAACTGATTCAAATTTATAAAAATAAGCATCATTCCTCAATTGATAAATAGTAAAAGAATGTGAATAAGTGATTTTCAGAAATAGAAGTTCCCATTATCAGTATCCATGTAAGAATGTCCTAAATCACTAATAACTAGAGAAATGTAATTTAAAACAGCTTGAGGATAGCACTCCATAACTATCAAGTTGACAAAGTAGATGAAAAAAGAAAATGACAAAGTCTAGGAAGACTGTGGTAAAACAGATATCGTTGATGGAATTGTGAACTGGCCCAGTTATTCTGGAAAATAATTTGGAACCAAAAAAGCTACTTAACACTGAAAACTCTTTGGTTCTGAAATACCACTAATAGATATACATCCTAAAGAGATCAAAGAAAGAGGGAAATTACTTACACATTCAGAAATATTTATAGCAACTTTTTGTAGTGTCAAACAGGAAATTAAATAGAAGGCTATCAATCAGAGAATGGTTGAATAAGTTATGATATACTATATGATGGAATTCTATTGTGTTACAAAAATAATTAAGGGAATGATATCAAAAAAACATAAAACTTGTGTGAACTGATACAGAGTGAATGAGCAGAATGATGTATATTAGCTGAAAATTGTAAAGACAAGCAACTTGAAAGATTAAGGAGCTCTGGTCAATGCAATGGACAATCATAATTTTAGAATACTAAAGATGAAACATGCTACTCCTCTCCTAATAGAGAGATTGTAGATTCAGAGTATATATTGAGACTTTGTTTTTGCTTGATTATACATGTTGGTAAGAAGGGTTTTATTTTTCTTGCATTCTCAATTGCAGATAGAAGTGGTGGATAAGCATACATAGCATTAACTATATGCCAGATACTGTGTTAATTGCTTTAAAAAAGTATTACCTCTTTTGATCTCACAACAACCCTGTGAGGTAGATGCTCTCCTCATTTTAACATTGAGGATGCTGAAGCAAATAGAGGTTAAATAACTTGCCCAGGATCACAGAGTTAGTAAGGAAAGTTGGAGATTGCAGATTTGAAAATACAATAAAATTTAATTTAAAAAATAATATGGTTGTGTCTTACAGCCAAATAGGGAATATGCAGCACATCATGGGAACTGGAAAGTATTATACTTGACTCATGTAGTATTGTAGAAGTAATGAAGGACCTGCTTCACTGCTAACTAAATGTGCAACTTGATGTGTGTAATGTCACCTGTCTGGGTTTCATTTTCCTCATCTTGAAAATGGGTTGGACTAGATTCCTTCTATTTTAGCTTCTATGTCTAGTGGTATATGATTCCATGATTTCCTTCCTTCTATTCTCAGAGATATATATTCCACAGAATGAAGGTGAGACAGACTAAATAATAAACAAGAAGCTATAGAAATATTTGGTCACGTATAGCCACAAAAATCCTTGACTATCAGAACTGATGGAAGATGAAAATTTGAAATATTTGAAAGGCATTTAGCTCAGAGTAAACTAAATAAAGAGAAGGTTTTTTTTAACTATCTCTTCGTTTTTATGCATTATTCTATTTTGAATTCTTAAAAGTATTGTCAATAAATAAAATCATGTCTGCCTTCAGGAAATCATCCAACTCCCCTGCCCCTTTGGTTTTATATGCATATACATTTATTTGTTACCTTTAACTGGGAAATTTTGCCTAATTTTTCCATTTAAAAGTGCAGCTCATATTCAGGAAAGCATAGACATTAGGTCGGGTGATGCATCACTTGATATAAAAGTATTAAATATCCAGTGTTCCTCCATTGAAATCCTAGAAAGTACAGGATTGGATAGATTATTTAAAATGCTTCATTATGACATAGAGGTGACTTTGGTTTCCTAGATTATACTGGTTGATCATAAGCTCTGGTAGCTTCTACCAAGCTAAGAAATAATCCAGTATTGATCCAGGGATTAACTGATTTTGTCATCTGAGGACTACCTAGCTAAATTTAGAGAGGTCCATGGCTAATTTGGCCTTAGGGAGAGGTTAATTTTTGGACTTTAGCAAGTCTTGAAGATTATTTTCTAAGTGCTAGAAAGGTTACAAAGGGAATTGGAAGAAATATCCACATCATTGGTTGAAATATTCATGTTTAATGTATTAATGTGACTACAGTAAGGAAAAGTTAGTGGGCAACTGATCTTAGCTTACCTCAGATGTTTAAATTCCCTTCAGTTGTTTTAAACTCTCCTTCTGACTTGCTATGTGACCTTGAAAAATTCAAGTGCTTTGCATCTCAATCTATCTCCTCCAAAAAGTTAAGAATTCTTGGTTTCCACAGAGTTGATTTAAATTTTTGAATGGAAAAAAACTAGGTTTTAAAATATTAATAGAACTCACTTATCTTTAAGTAATTAAGTAGGTTTTTTTTGTTTTTTGCCACATCCAAAAAAAATGGATTCAAGTCAATCATATTTGATGGTTTATATATGGGCTTATAATCAAGGGCACATATTTCTAACAATAGTCCCCCCCAAAACTATCAGATTACAAGCTGTCTATGAATCAACAATGTGTGATATGCCAGCCAACCCCTCCTCTCCAATAAACCCAGCAAACCAAAAAATTCATGTTTCTTTAATTACAAGGAGAGAGCATCCAGAATGAGGACTATATTCGTTTTGGATCATTCTGACCTGGTCAAGTCACATCTTGATGTAGGAAAACCCTCCTCAACAATTTCCAGCTAAAAGTAGAACAAGCTGTGTTGGAAGGCAGTGGGGGTACCCTTTCCTGGAAGCCTTCAAAGAATAGATAAACCAATTACTGCTTATTTGGCCAGGTTGAAGAAGACATTCTCATTTGTTTGCACAATGAACCAGATAGTATTGGGTTTTCCTTCCAACTATGACATTCCTGATTCTTGTGTCTATTTTTTCCTTCAATTGATTGTCCATATATTCCTTATGTCTTTAAGAAATGTTGTCTTTAAGAAGATCCTGACCCTGTAGTCAGATGATATGAGTCTGACATTTATTACTTAAGGTAAGTCATTTAAATACTTTAGGTCTCAGTTTCTTCAACTGCTAAATCAAAAGTTTGCACTTTATGGTTTCTGAGGTCCCTTCTCTCTTTAGATTACATTAAGCACACAATTAGCATCTTTGTATCAATATAACTTTTTTAAATAAAAGTTACACATGAGCAAAAGATAGTAGATATCATTTGAGGTAGTCAACATTTTATACTGGCAAATTAGGTCAATTGCCAGAAAATGATATGTTCTCTAGATTACACACAAACCTACAGTTAACTTAAAATTACTAAATCACTCCTAAAAATTTTCCTTCTGTCTCTGACTCTCTTGTCTAGGTCAGTCAATACAGATTTTTGTTTCACAGGAGAGCTCCACTCTGCTTCTTTTCAACTTAAATTGGGTAACTTCATCATTCCTAGGTGAAAAGACCTCTTGGTAAGAGCCATTAATAGATAGTCTGCATTTGCTATAATTGGCTTTATATTTCATGTATTTATTATGTTACTATTCTTTTAAAAAGATTTTTCAATCAGAGATTTCTAAGACCAAATAATATTTCAATCAAGTATAAGGAAAAAAATACATGAAAATTTTGAGCTAGATAGCTGTGTGCTATTTCTAACACCTTAACATTATATTTCATGCTGGACTATATTCAATTCCATTGTGAACTCATGAAAGTCCAAAATAGTTACTATGAAAGAACATATTCCTTTTGTGATCCAGATTTGCAATTTGAGGCTTTTTGAATTATCTCCCTCTACCATACTCCCAAATATATCAATTATGATAAAAAAAATGACACAAGAAAAGCAAAGCACATGCTCATAGAATATTTTTAAAACTTAAACATTTAATTGATGAATTATATTATTTATATTAGATTAATCCCTCTGTAAGAGTTAAATTGCTCTCAATTTGCCAGGTGCAATGCCTGCTGGAAAGGTGTTGCTACTAGAGGACTAGCGTTAGTGTTTTTTGGCATATTCTCTGGTAGAAAGAACACTAAATTGGGAATCATAAGTCCTGAGTTCTTGTCCTAGCTCAGCTACCAACCAACCTTGAGACCTTGAATAAGTCACTACTCTTTGGGAGGCAGACAGGATTTAGTGAAAATAATATTGACCCTGTAGTCAGAGGACCAGGGTTTCCATTTACTACCTGTGGGATCTAAGGCAAATCACTTAAAAAACCTTGGCTCTGAGTTTCCTCAAATGTTAAATGACAAGTTTAGGCTAGCTGGCTTCTGAGATTTCCTGTACCTCTAGATCTATGTTCCTATGACTAGATCTCATTATCAACTAGAAAGTTGGTGCATTCTCTGCAACTTAAGACAAAAATAAAAAATTTCTGATACCCACACTAGATACTAGATATAGTCTTACTATTTATGGATCAAGAAAATATAAGATAAGACAAAGCTGCTATGAATTCAGTTGCATCTCAAAAGGAATTTATTAGCCAAAATAGTACCAAACATATTTGGAAACCAGTAGAGCATACATGTGGTGAGATATTATTTATTGAATCTATAGGAGATACTCTAAGTCTATGCATATTTTGTTTGAGCTAAATAAAGACAAACACTTAAAAAAAAACTCAAGCAAACAAATTGTGTCTTTGTATAACATGCCCATTAGTCTTCAGCTTGGGAACCAGCAGACTAGGTGACTAACATCTCTATGAGCTTAAAACCTAGAAAGGCCTAATGGATAATAAATAGTTACTCCTAATATGTAAAAAGGTTAGTTTTTACTTCAATATTCCTGATGAATCTCACTCCCATTTTCACATGATTTAAACAAAAGTAAAAACCCATTTATTTATTATATTTATTTATTATAAACATCTACTGTACTGCCTCATCGCCTCTGAAGCTAGAAATTGAAAAAAATACAATTTTAAAATGATAATGTGTATTAATTATCTTTGCTCTTTGAGTCATCTATTAAAATGCAAATGCCCTTAGTACAGGTTTCACCGTAAACCCTGATGGGCTAACACTTTTGTTGGGATTAGTTAACAGCTAGCTGAAAGAACAAAAAAAGCAAGCAAGAGGAGAGAGGATTTGTGAGCCACATCAAGAGAAGACAGATTTGAAAAGAGAAGAGAACAGAAGACCAAGTAAATGAATCCTTGATTCACCTCAAGTTTTTGCTTAGGAGCATAGTGACTTAGGAGAACATGTTCTCAATGTTGTGCCAATGCAGCAGGCCTTTTCATTGATATGTCGAACAATTTCAAAGCACGGGTTCATTTACGAAAGACCACTGGTACATTATTAACCCAAGGAGAAATTTACAGATCAATTCTGTGGTTTTCTTCTGAGCCTGGTTTTCCTTTGGGAAATAGATGTTTCTCCATGCATAGGAAATATGTAAGGCTGAAATAAATACTGATATAGACACTCTTTTCTGTCATCACCAACTCCCAAGCTAAATATTGCCAGTATTTTGTATGTAAAAATTTAAATATTTGTGAGAATTTTCCATTTAAAAAGATCCATTGCTTTCTGACTGTTGGAGTATTTGGAAAAATAGTGATCCCTTCAGCAGCTTCTCTTTGAAGTTAACAGAATCTGTTTCTTAGTGATTGTGTCAGAGGTTTAAAAACTGTTGCTCTCAGTTTTTTTTATTTAACATTTAAAAATCTGTTTCTTTTCTGAGTTTGTCAAAGACTTTTAGGAAAAAAAATTTTTTAAATGTTGCTCATTCAATTTGATTTTTTTTTCTGAATGAGCATGTTAAAACAAATCTGCTTTTCTCTCTTTAAAAACAGAGGTTTAGCTTATTAAAATATTAAATATTGGTTGCTCTGTTTAAGGTTTCAAGAATTGTTCTGTAGAAACCAAAATGTCCTTGTAGCTTCACTGTATGTAGCAACTTTATTACAAAAATAAACTGGACCAACATGATCTTGGATAATCAGATCCTGGTTAATGAGGAATGACAAGCAATATTGTATTCAGACTTGTATTAAAGATGCTGTCAGGACATAATAGTTCAAATAATGACAAGAGAGAATTTTTAAGGCATCATACTCATGCTAGATGGAAATAAGTGGACCCCTATCACTTCCTTCAGCTGGGATAATATTCATTTCATCATTTTATTCTCCTGCTTGAATTTTACATTGCTAGTGACATATATAATGAAGACTTTGTTAGACACTTATTATCAATGAGTTACCTAAGGAATTACCTACTGACATAATAACTCTTAATCTGTAGTCCTTTAGGAATGTATCCATGAAATTATTGATAGTTTTATGTTGAATAATTTTAACATAACTCTAGGTATTGAGGCTTTACTAAAAAAAAAAATAATATGCTTGCTTAATGTTTCCCCAAACTCAATCCTGGTTTGGACATATTTAGATTAGTGTGATCCTTTTCTATGTTTCTTGCATTTCCTGTTCCCTACCCCAAATAGTCCAAAAGAATTAGAAACTCAAGAAAGTGGGGTCTAAATATGCCAGGTTGAAAAAGACCTACGAACCTTGATGGGCATAATGTTTCAGACTAATTTGTCCTGACCCTGTATAGCGTGGGGTTCTTAATTTGGAGTATGCAAACTTTAATTTTTTTCCAATAATGGTATTTCAATAAAGTTAGTTTCCTTTATAATTCTATATATTTTGTTTTATGCATTTAAACAGTTTCTTCTGAGAAGGACCCTATAGGTTTCACCAGACTTCCAAAAGGGGGGATCCACAATAGACAAAAAAAATGTTAAGGACATTGCCTAGAGCAAATCTTCTAAAATGTTCTAGCAATAATATATAAATATGTTTTGCATAACTTCTCATCTATAATGGATATTATTTTCCTATGGGATAGTGTATGCAGCCTTATATTACAGATGCTATCAGGATATAATAGTTTATATAGTAACAAAAGAGAATTTTTAAAGCATTATCCTCATGATTAGATGGAAATAAGTGGAACCATATCACTTCCTTCAGTTGGTATAATATATATTTCATCATCTTACTCTCCTGCTTGAATTTTACTTTGCTAGTGACATGTTTTTAATGAAGACTTTGTTAGATACATATGGTCCACAAGTTGGCATCAGAACTCTTCATCTGTAGCTATGGGATATTATCAATGCCTTGAGCACAAGAGGCCACAAGTTTTAGTGAAAAATCATGTTGGGTTTGGAGTCAGAGAACCTTAGTGCAAATTCTGCTTTTCTACTTGTATGACCTCAGGCACTTTTCTTAACCTGCTACTCAGTTCCTTACCTATTAAATGAGGGGAATAGATAAGAACAACTCTTAGGACCTTTCTAGTTTTATGTTTATGATACTATAGTCCTATTATTAAAGACAACATGAAGGACATCAAGGACATGAGAATACTGGACTTAGAATCACTAAATATGAGTTCAAATTCAAGACATTTACTAACTGGGAGACATTGGGCAAGTCATCTAAACTTTCTCTGCCTCAGTTTCCTCATTCTAAAATGTGGATAATAATAGCACCAACTTGTAATAGTAATGGAATTTGAAGATCCTCTTGTATTGGCAAGTAAACATGAACTTGACACTTAATTTCAAATTAATTATATCAAGCCTCGGTTAAGAAACAGAAGATATGAATCCCTGTTATGCTGACATAACAGGAAGGTGCTGGAACAGGGAGGAGCTAATACCTTATATAAGGAAAATCACAGACTTGAGAGTCAGAACTTCTTGGAGCAAGCTGCAAGGAGGCTGAGGAGGAGAGGCCCAGGGTCGAGAAAGTGATTTTGATTTTGAAAATGAAGCTTATGGTGGCAGAGCTTCTTCAGAGAACCAGTTGGAACTCTGAGGAGAAAGTGATTTTAAGAATGGAGCTTATGGTGGTGGAGCTTCTTCTGAGAGTCAGCTGAAACTTATGCTGAGAGCTTCCAAGAACAAGCCATAACTGCCAAAGACTTCCAAGGGCCAGCCAGAACTACCACAGACTTCCAAGGGCCAATCAGAGCTGCCAGAGGAAGCATGACTATTGTATTGGTACTGTGTCTGTATGTTTGGGGTCTATGTTAATTTCATAGGCAGAAAGTGAATTAATGAGGATGCCAGCAATGTGGATAGAGTGTCAGGAGGAGACTAGAAGTCAGGAAGTGTTGGAGTCTGAAAAATCTGTATTCAGGTTCTGCCCATGGTCCATGCTGGCTGTGTAACTGTGGTAAGTCATTTAGCTAAGCAGAGTTTTATTGTTCAGTTTTTTTCGGTTGTATCTGCCTTTTCATCATCACATCTGGGGTTTACTTGAGAAAGATACTGGAATGGTTTGTCTTTTCCTTCTCTAGCTCATTTTACAGATGAGGAAACTGAGGCAAACAGGGTTAAGTGACTTTCCCAGGATTCCTAGTAAGGTCAGATTTGAACTCAGGAAGATGAGTCTTACTGATTGCAGGTCTGGCACTCTATCCACTGTACCACCTAGCTAGCCCATGCAGAGCAGGTAGCTGAGATTCTTTTGGCAGAAGAGGTTTCCTCACTGGGAGTTCCCTATAGCAACATAATCATTAATCTGATTGTATCTATATAACTCTATCTTTAGATGATCAGAGAAAAAAATGAGTTGGTCTTATACCAAGAGGGAGGAGTGGGCAATCTGAATCATGGTATCCATGAAATATTAAAAAAGTCAGAGAAATATGTTCAGGACACTGTGAGGAAGCTCTAGGGAAGATTAAATGCAAACATAGGCCAGGATCACATGAGATAAGAAGTGAAAAGGTCACCATTTGCACTGATGTTGTGAGTAGACTCCCAGATGAGATCTCAGACTCTCAAGTATCAAAAAAGAAATATGTTAGAGATTGTCTTATGTTATGAACTCAAAATCTTAAACACACACACACACACACACACACATACATAGCAAGACTAGTGAAAAATTTAAACTGTCACGAAAAAATGTCACTAGTTCACTGCACTGTCTGGCAGAAGGTAACAGTAATATGTGACTCAGGGTCTAGAACTGATTTTCTCAAGCTGATTAAAGTGAAGGTTCTTGATATGTAAATGTATTTTTCATTTTAATGGCTTCTTTTGTTTAACAATTTATTGTCCAGAAATAACTGCAATCTCACAATGTACAAGGATGATGAGGGGAAAGGGTTGATAGAACAATTATATTTTTCTTTTTCTCTGTGACAATTTGAGACAGTGGGCAAGAGGATCACTTGGAATTTCTTCCTCCTTTCAATTTCAAAGCGATTTGGCCAGTCTAAAAGGAGAAATAAACTTAGTAATTTAGACTTTGATGAAAGGTAGCCAGACTTGGCAACTTTAAAGTGGGCATGGGCTGGTGAGTGAGCACATTGGCAGAAACAGGTAGAATAACTGATGGATCCACATATATGACCATAAAACTACAAAAACATTGCACCACGAGAGGTATACATATTTTCTAGCTTCTTAGAAACATGTTTCCTTCAAAATTCAGCTGACATAACACACACACACAATCAGTACATATTTTTGATAGCATATAAATTCCTTGAAGGAGGGAATTTCTTTCATTTATGTCTTTGTATCCTCAATGCTTAGTCTAGGGTCTGGAACATAACAAGTGATTAATAAATGCTTATTGATAGATATTAGTAAATTATAACTGGCTCAGTTTTCTGAGTATGACCTTTTGAACTCTTTAATTCTTAAAAAACATATTCATCATAGAGCTAATTTTTATCTAGCATAAAAATCATGGATTCAGATTGTTGCGTGTTAGTCTATGATAACTTAAGAACTGATGATTTTGTTCCTGTGGGAACGTTCTCCACAAAGGTAGATTCCAACCCAATTATTTATTATTTATTTATTTTAAATGATCATTAATTTGTTTTATTTCCAAATTCCCTTCTTCCCTTCTACCTCTCCCCCACTATTGTGAGCGCAAGAAATGTGATGTCAATATGCAAATTTCAATCCACTTATAATTCGGCTGTACAAGTTTACACGGAAGAGGTGGAGTCAAGGTAGTAAAGTCAGCTTTTTTTCTCAGCTAACCCAACATGTCTCTTCCATGACAACCTAGAAAACATATCAGATTGAGTTCTGATTAAGAAATCTGACAAAAAGTCAGAGTAAGTCATTTTTCCAGACCAGGGCAGTTTAAGGAGACAGAGTGCTTTGTGGACACTAGGTTGGGAGTTGGCAGGGAGTACAATTCAACAGCAGACCTGGAAGCAGAAGCAGTGATGGGGAAAATTCCTATGTCTACAGACAATTTTTATTGGGCTGAGATCAAACATAAGCTCAGGAAATACTGAGGCAGAAAAAAAATCCCAGGGGATTCACTAGGAACAGGAACAGGTGCTATCTGTTTGCTGTGTTCTGGGTTCCATCTGTTCTGGGTCACAGTTCCAGGGATGAGAGTTGCTGTTGTGAGTGAGAGAGATTCTAGCTGAATATGGAATAAAGAGTAAGTTACAAAAGGTTGGTTGTATTGCTCTGAACCCAGGAACGGAAGGAGGGACTCACTTCTAACCTTTAGCTTTATATATAAGCCTTCCTGGGGAATTATTAGGATAAGAGACCAAGTCAAGGTAGAGCCAGCAGTTTAGTTGCTCTGAAACTGCAGGACTTCCCAGCTGGATAACAGTTACTGAGCCTAGCAGCAGTCTACTGAAACAACTCAATCACACACAATCCAACAGACCTAAACCTAGGTCAAAAATTTGCAGAAGTCTAATGATAAGGGCAGTGAAGAGATCACTCCCTGGATGACACTGCTTCAAAAGCACTGAAGACTTGAAGGTCTATACACTCAGCTATGAAAACAGCAGGACACAAACAACAACAACAACTTAGAAGCTCAGGTCAGTCATTACTAACCTTCCTGGTCAAGAAATGAGCAGAGTCCAACACTAACATGAAGATCAAAGTTAAGAGGTAGGCAGGAAAAATGAACACACAAAAAGGATCCTGATCATAAAGTTATTGTAGTGGCAGGGAAGCTCAAGACACAAACATAGAAGAAGGCAATAACTTGGAGATATCTACAAGCAAAGGCTCAAAGGAAATATATATATATATATATATATATATATATATATATATATATATATATATATGTATGTATATAATAGATAGATTGGACACAGACTCAAAAAGAATTCTTGAAAGTGTTAAACATGATAAAAACAGCAAAAAAAAATTTGATAACCAATAAGAATGATAGATAAAAAAATGAGAGGTATGCAAAAAAGTTATGAAAAGAAAATAAAAATTTTGTTTAAAAAGGTAGAAAATATGACTGAAGAATAGAAATCTTTAAAGCCTAGAAATGACCAAATGGTAAAAGAAGTACAAAGTATTATTGAGGAAAATGACAGCTTAAAAATTAGAACTGGAAAAATGGAAGCTAATGGCAACTTGAGACGTCAAGAAATAATAAAAAATAAAGTAATAAGACTGAAAAAATAGATATGAACTATCTCGTAAGAAAAACAATGGATTTAAAAACAGATCAAAGAGAGATAAATGAGGCATACAAGGAAGAATTTATATGATGGAGGGCATACTGGTGGGGAGCAAATTGGAACCTGTCTTATCTGAATTGGTTCAAGGAGAGAAAAATGAACATACACACATAGTTGGGTATAGAAATTCATCTTACTGAAGCAGGAAGTAGGAGGTAAGGTGTTAACAGGAAAGGGATGGATGATAAGATGGAAGGTAGATTAAGGGAAGCAATGATCAGAAATAACTTTTAAGGAGGAGAAAGGGTAAAAAGAAGGATAAATAAAAGAGAATAGGATGGAGGGGAATATACAGTTAATAATTGTGCATGTGAAAGTGCATGGGTTAGTAAATTACATCACATGAAAAGACACAAAAACCTATTACAGTAGAGGGAGAGAGGGGAGGGAGTTGAGCATTGTTTGAACCTTACTCTCGTCAGATTTGGCTCAAAGAGGGAATAGCATAATCAGTTAATTATAAAAATCTAACTTACCCTTTAAGAAGTAGGAGGGAAAATGGGAAAGAAAAGGGAGGGGTGGATAGAAGGGAGGGAAGAAGTGGATAAAGGGGAAAAAGAAGAAGGGGGATGATAGAAAGGAGGGCAGACCTAGGGAGGTAGTGTTGAAAAGTAAAACTCTTCTGAGGAGGGAAAGGGAGAAAAGAGAGGGAAAAGCATAAACAGGGGTGCTTTTATTGTTTTGTTTTGTTTCTTCTCTCTCACATTTTCTCCCATTAGTTCTAATTCTTCTTTACATCATGACTAATGTTCAGTATGAAGGTATAAGTAGACCTTATATCAGATTGCACAATATCTTGTGAGGGGGAAAGAGAGGCAGAAGGAGAAAATTAAAAACCCCAAATCTTATGGAAGTGAATGTTGAAAACTAAAAATAAATAAATATTACAATTATAATATATAAGATATATTATATGATATTAATAAAATATATATTATAAAGTATAATATATAATTAAATATAAAATTATATATATATATATATTTTGAAGTCCTGTTCCCAGATGAAGAAATCAAAGTTCTCTATAGTCATATTAAAAATGCTCTAAATGGTTATTGATTGGAGAAACATAAATTAAAACAAATCCTAGGTATCACCCAATACTTATAAGATTAGTTGATATGACAAAAAAGGAAAATGACAGATGTTGGAGGGGATGTGGGAAATTTGAGACACTAATGAGCTGTTGGTAAAGCTCTCCATTCTGGAGAGAAATTTGGAACTATGTCTAAAGGGCTATAAAAGTACATACCCTTTAACCTAGTAATACCACTTCCAAGTCTATATCCCAAAGATATTTTAAAAAAATTTTTTAATGTGTTTTTTATTTTTTTTTGGAAGAGGAAGGCAGGGCAGTGGGGATTAAGTGATTTGCTCAAGGTCACACAGCTAGTTGTGTGTGTGTGTGTGTGTGTGTGTGTGTGTGTGAAGTGTCTGATGCTAGATTTGAACTCAGGTCCTCCTGACTCCAGGGCCAGTGCTCTATTCACTGTGCCACCTAGCTGCCCCCCAAAGACATTTTTTAAAAGGGAAAAGGACCTATTTGTACAAAAATATTTATAGCAGCTCTTTTTGTGATGACTAAGAATTGGAAATTAAAGGAATGTCTTTCAATTGGGGAATGGCTAAACAAGCAGTGGTATATGATTGTGATGAAATACTATTGTACTATAAGAAATGACAAGTAGGATGATTTCAGAAAAACCTGGAAAGATTTATATAAAGTGATGCAAAACAAAGTGATCAGAACCAGAAGTATGTTACACACAGTAACAACAATATTTTACAATGAATTGTGAATGACTTACCTATTTTCAGTAATATAATGATCCAAGACATTGGATCCAAGTCCAAAGGACTAATGATGATGCATACTCTCAATTTACAGACAAGGAAATTGTATTGTTTGAAGACAGAGTGAAACACACAAAATCAAATAAATAAATAAATAAACAAGCAAATAAATAAATAAATACATAAAGTGGTATAACCCTTCAGTATTTTTTTAAATGAATGGGTTAAACTCACCCATAAAATGGAAAAGAGTAGCAGAATGGATTAGAACCACAATCCTACACTATATTGTTTACAGAAACACACTTGGGACATAGATGCATGTGGAATTAAAATAAGAAAGTGAGGCAGAATCTCTTATGCTTCACTTGAAGCAAAAAAAAAAGCAGTTGTTGAAATCATGATCTCTGGTGAAGCAAAAATAAAAGCACATCTAATTAAAAGAAATAAGCATTTTCCTAAACTACATTTACCTAAAAGTTACCATAAACAATGAAATAATTTCAATACTGAATTGTATATGTTAATTAGAAATAATTAAAACTATTAACAACTCTGGAAAAGTTTCAGGTTACAAAATGAATTGACAGAAATCATCAGACTTTCTGTTTATTATGAACAAAATCCAACAAGAAGAGATAGAAAAAGAAATTAAATTAAAAATGATGACACACATACACAGTACAAAATCCTTGGGAATCTGTGCCAAGACACGTAGGAACTATATGAACACAATTACAAAAATAAATTTTTCACACAAATAAAGAAAAATCTAAATAACTGGGGATATATTAATTTCATATAGATAAGTCAAGACAATATAGTCAAAATTTCAAGACTCCTTAAATTGACTTACTTGGTCCATATTGTATCAATTAAACTACCAAAGGAATACTTTTTTAGAGCTAGAAAAAAATACTAAATTCATCTGGAGGAAGAAAAGATCAAGAATATTAAGGGAATCAATGAAAAGAATAAAAGGATGAAGAGGGCCTAGCAATATCAGATCTCAAACCATATAATGAAACTCTAATAATCAAAATAACTTGTTTTTTAGTTAACAGATAAAGAGGCTGATCAGTGAAACAGTAACCTAATGTTTGATAAACCCAAAGATCCCAGACATTGTTTCATAAACTCACTGACAAAAATTGTTAAGAAAACTAGAAAGTAGATTGGCAGACACTAGGCAGAAACCAACATCTCACATCTTAAACTAAGCTAAGCTCAGAATGTGTGTATGAATTAAAGATGTTAAGGGTGATATCTTAAGCAATTTAATGTAGCAGGAAAGAAATGACCTGTCAAATCTATGGATAGAGGATGAGCACATGACTAAACAAGAGAGAGAGACAGAGAAAGAGAAAGAGAGAGAGAGACAGACAGAGAGACAGAGACAGAGAGAGAAACAGAGAGAGAGACACACAGAGAGACAGACAGAGAGAGAGGAAGTAAAATGTATAATTTTGTTTACATAAAAGTTTAAAAAAATTGTACAAACAAAAATAGTTTTTTAAATGTGAAGAAAAGTAGTTAACTATAGGTAAAATTGGCAGTGAATTTCTCTGATAAAGGTCTTATTTCTAAATATATGAGGAACCAAGCCAAATTTGTAAGAGCAAGAGCCATTTCCCAGTTTCTAAATGGTCAAATGATATGAATAGTTTCAAAGGAAGAAATCATAACTATCTACAGCCAAATGAGAAAATTGGGATACTAATGTATTGTTGGTGAAGATGTGAACTAACCCAACCATTCTGGAGTATAATTTGGAACTCTACCTCAAAGGGCTATAAAAACAGGCCTATTAGTTGACTCACCAATACTGGTACTATGCATATACCCCAAAGGGACCAAATAAAGAGGAAAAGGGCTCATATACAAAAATATTTATAGCAGTACTTTTTGTAGTGGCAAATAATTTGAAACTGAGGGGATGTTCATCAATTGATGAATAACTGAAGAAGTTATGGTATTAGAAGACAGTCATGATCACGGTGTTTCTCTGATGAAATACTTCCAATGGCTCATTATTGCCTGTAGGATCACATTCAGCTTCTTTAGCCCTGTATTTAAGTTACCTATCCTAAGTATAACTCCAATTTACTTTTCTAACCTTACTTCATTTCCATTACTCCCCTTCATACTTTTTATGCTCTAGCCAAAACTGACTTATTAGTTTCCAAATTCAACACACCACCTCCAACTTCCATGCATTTCTAAGAGACCATTATGTGTGGCCAGAATGTACTCTCTCTTCATTGCAACCTCTGAGGAGCTTTATCTTCTTTCAAGGCTCAGTTTAGGTACAATGTCTTCATAGCCTTCTCTGATCCTTCCAGATGATAGTACTCTTTTCTTTAAAAATTTCTAGATTATCTTGCTGGGTTTCTCCCTGGCCCTCAAGAAGTCAATTGAAGTCAAGAAAGACTTCAACTCAAATTCTAGCTACAATTTTGAAAACCATTCAATAATTTCAATCAACAATAATAAGAATAGGACATATATTTGTCTGTTTTCTTTTCTTTCCATGCACTCATATGTTGTATGCAAGTGGCATGGACTATGTCATGCACAAAGTTTGAAAAGAATAATTCCATATTGATGTCAAGGTTCTCTGAATGCTTTTTTGAAGATTACAATGCACCAATTTCATTGAGTTATGTGGAGAGGTCTGCACCTCTTCAGTAATGTGAACAAAAGTTTTTCTTATAATCTATATAAAAATGAGATAAAAATTATGTTGCCCAAATTGTGGCACAGAATTACAGAATCTCAGAGTTTGAAGAGAGTTCTGGAGACTAAAATGAAGATGTCCTGTTCCATATGCATATTCACAACACTATATACAATTGGTCATCCAAACTTTGCTTTAAGATCTCTAGTAAGGAAAAACCATTTTAGGTAGCACTTTATACTTTTGGTTAGGAACATTTTCTTTATATTAAGTTCAAATCTATCTCCTATAACTCCTCCTTCTGCCATCAGGATCAAATCAAAACAGTCTCTCAAATATTTGAAAGTTGCCATCAGTTTATTCTCACCCCACCCTTCCCTCTCACCCCTGCCAAGACCTCTTTTCTTAAGTCTGTCTATTGCCAGTTCTTTTTTGGCCCATTTCTTCTCACTATTAACCTTCTTATCAATGTCCTTCCTAAATGCAGTACTTAGACCCAAATACAACACTATGTACATGGTCTGGTCAAAGCAACAAAATTTTCAACTCCTGTATGTACATTGAATATCTTTCAATTCAGCCCAAGGTCATTTTTTTCAGATGAACATTTATGATTTCCACATTTTGTACCTTTGAAGTTGATTTTTAAATCTAATTATAATATTTTATGCTTATCCCTATTAAGTTTCATCTGGTTAAATTTAGGTAAATGTCTAAATTGTCAAGACCTTGCTGGATTCTGATTGTTTTATCCAGTGTGTAAGCAATCCCTTTATTTGGAGTATCAGCAAATTTGATAATAATATCCCTTGATTCAAGTCAATGATAAAATGTAAAATAGCTCAGGACTATACACAACCTGCTGGGGCACTCTACTTGGTACCCTGCCAAGTTAGGCTATCAATCTGAACATCTTGAATAGGTACTCTATGTGGTATTCTGAGGCCATTTTGAGTAGGAGGAAGAGATCATATTGGATCACATTGAAGAGGCAACTAGGTTGCTCAGTGGAGAGTGCTGGGTCTGATGTCAGCAAGATTCATCTTCTTGAGTTCAGATCTGAACTTGGACACTTAGTACCTGTGTGACCCTGAACAAGTCACTTAACTTCAGTTTGCCTTAATCCACTGGAGAAGGAAATGGCAAACCATTCTGGTATCTTTGCCAAGAAAACCCCATGAACAGCACTGGCATGCTGTGTTCCATGGAGTCACAGAGAGTCAGACAGAATTGAATGACTGAATAACAAGGAACATAGCTTCCTGGGGCACCTTACTTTGCAGCCTGCCAAATTAGTTCATCATTATGAACTTCTTGAATAGGCACTGTAAATATATAACATTCTGGGGCCATTTTGAATAGGAGGAAAAGATCAGATTAGTTCACATTTGAGAAATTCTCTGAAATTTCCGTAATCCCAAGCAACTTTGTATTGTCCTTTTCTTTAACATCAACATTTTCCTGGGTCTATTGTTATTATTGTAGTACTAAAAATACTTGATGGCATATAAAACCCAAGGCAGTATTTAAATCAAGGTCCTCTTGACTAGATCTAAATTTGTTACAGAACACTGCAGTTTGAAAGAATCAAAATTAGAGATATCCTGATGGGAAATGGAAACACGTAACATAGAAGACTTTGAAAGTGGTACTGAACCTGGTATGTAGTAAGAATGTATAACAGCAGATGTAGACCTTGAGTTATAAAGCAATATTCCTAAAACTTTAAAAGAACAAAGGAATGCTCCAGTAGGGAAGCCAGATTGCTTAAGGGATTTATGAAAAGATGTTGATGAGAATAGTGGAGGGGGAGGAATAGAAAAGTTGTAATTTACATAAACAAAAAAGAGGATTTACAATGAAGAAATCGAGGAGGCATAAAAGGACCAATGACAACAAGGCAAATTAAAAGGCTGCAGTGTAAAAACATGTACAATTTGGACTACCAGAGCTGCCAAACATTGGAAACATTTTTAAAATCAAAATACACAACACAAAATGCAACACTTCTAATGGAAGAGAAGAAAAAATGATGGTCTTTCTGAGTTTCAGATGACTGCAAATGTTAAAACTTTATGTAAAGTTCTGTAGAGAGGCAGATTTGAAATAGAGGCAGGGGGAGAGGAGGAGGGAAAAATTTAGAAAGGAAAAGGGAGATTATCTTGCTATTATTAACATTATTTTTATTCTGTTAGTGGTGGAATGGTCTATGGGGCCTTAAGATATTTCATGGTTTGATTATTTATTCAAAAGGTTATTGGCTTTATTACTTTCTGAGATCTTTCTGTAATCTATGGGTTCTTCCTAATGAACAAAGTCCCATTGCTATTTTCCTATTGAAGTCTTTCTTCTTTCCCCCTTTCTCATCCAAAATTGTATCAATGTTTTCTTCTAGGAGGTTTAGCATGTTGAGGAGACTCAGGATGTTCCTTGTTTAGAGACTTGCCCTAGATGTCCTTTAAGATACCTTCTACTTTTATGATCCTATGATCTTCTAGACCTTAGACATTGTGTGAGGGGATTAAAAAGAGCAAACCTTATTAGTTCACTAATAGGTTAAACTTCTAATCAACTGATTTACATATACTGTAATAATTGTATAAAATTTTCTGATGCTTCTGCTAATTTTACTCTGCTTCAATTCATATCAATCTTCCCAGGTTTCCCTGAAACTGCCCTTTTGATAACTTTTTTGGTGCTGCAATATTATTATGTTGCATTCATATACCATAACTTTTTCAGTGACATTTCATTTGATGGGAACTTTCTTAGTTTCCAGTTCTTTGTTAAAAAAATTTACTACTAGTTTACAACATTCAGTTCCACAAGTTTTTGAGTTCCCAATTTTCTCCCTCTCCTCCTTCCCTTACCCTCCATGGCAGCATGCAATCTGATATAGGTTCTACATATACCTTCATATTAAACATTAGACAAGTTGTAAAGAAGAATTATAACCAATGAAATTAATAATGAAGAAGATACAAAAAAAACCCCAAACCAAAACAAAACGAAAAAGAGAGAGATCAAGTAGTTTGTTTCAATCTGCATTCAGACTCCATAATTCTTTCTCTGGATATGGATATCCTTTTCCATCATGAGTCTTTTGGTGTTGTCTTATAACCTTGCACTGCTGAGAGGAGCTCAGTCTATCAAGTCAATCATCACAAATAAGAAATATCTGTAATTGTGTGCAATGTTCTCCTGGTTCTGCTCCCCTCACTGAGCATCAGTTTATATAAGTATCTCCAGGTTGTTATGAAATCTGTATGCTCCTCATTTCTTATAGCACAATAGCATTCTGTTACATTGATAAGCCATTTTCCAATTGATGGGTGTATCCTTGATTTCCAATTTTTTGCCACTACAAAAAGAGATGCTCTAAATATTTCTGTATATATAGGTCCTTTTCCCACTTGTATGACCTCTTTGGGATACAACCCTAGAAGTGGCATTGCTTGATCAAAAGATAATATACATTTTTATAGCCCTTTGGGCATAGTTCCAAATCTCTAGAATGATTGGATCAGTTCACAACTCCACAAACATTACATTAGTGTTCCAATTTTCCCAGATTTTCTCAGCATATATTATTTTCCTGTTTTATCACGTTAGTCAATCTGACTGGTGAGATGTGGTACCTCAGAGTTGTTTTGATTTGCATTTCTCTGATAAATAGTGATTCAGAGCATTTTTCTTCATATGCTTATAGATATCTTCAATTTCTTCCTGTGAAAACTGCCTGTTCATATCCTTTAACCATTTACCAATTGAGGAATGACTTATATTCTTGTGAATTTGACTCAGTTCTCTGTATGTTTTATAAATGAGGCATTTATCAGAGACACAGATTGTAAAATTGTTTCCCAGTTTTCCACTTCTCTCCTAATCTACATTGGCTTTGTTTGTACAAAAACTTTTCAGTTTAATGCAATCAGAATTATCCAATTTGCCTTTCATAATGCTCTCTCTACCTCTCTCTTTTGGTCATAAATTCCTCCATTGTGCATAAATCTGACAGGTAAACTATTCCTTGTTCCCCCATTGCTTACAGTATCAGCCTTTATATCTAAATCATGAACCTATTTAGACTTTATTTTGCTATATGGTTTAAGATATTGGTCTATCCCCAGTTTGTTTTCCAGTTTTCCCCGCAGTTTTTGTCAGATAGTGAGTTCTTATCCCAGAAGCTGGAGTCTTTGGATTTATCAAACAATAGATTACTATAGTCATTGACTGCTGTGTCTTGTATACCTAAACTGTTCTACTGATCTACCACTCTATTCCTCAACCAGTACCAAGTAGTTTGGATGACTGTTATTCTATAATACAGTTTAAAATCTGGTATGGCTAGGCCACCTTCCCTCGCACTTCTTTTCATTAATTCCCTTGATATTCTGGACCTTTTTTTCTTCCAGATGAATTTTGTTACTATTTTTTTTCTAGCTCTATAAAATGATTTTTTGGAAGTTTGGGTGGTAAATTAATTTAGGTAAAATTGCCCTTTTTATTATATTAGATCAGCCTAGCCATGAACAACTCATGTTCTTCCAATTATTTGGATCTCAGTTTGTGTAAAGAGTATTTTGTAATTGTACTCATATAGTTCCTGGGTTTGTTTTGGCAGGTAGATTACCAAATATTTTATAATGTCTACAGTAACTTTAAATGGAATTTCTCTTTCTATTTAGTTTCCAGTTCTTAGCCATCATAAAAATAGCTGCTATAAATATTTTTGTACATATGGGAAAGTTTTCTCTTTCTTTGCTCTCTTTAGGGTTTTGCTAGGTCAAAGACTAGACACAATTTAATGACTTTTAAGGTATAGCTCCAAATTACTTTGCAAAATAGTCTGATCAATTCATATCTCTACCAAAAGGGCACTAATGCATCTGTTTTCAGATAACCCCTTCTAGACTTGTCATTTTCTATGTTTGTCATCTTTTGTAATTTAATGGGTGTGAGGTGGAGCCTCAAATTTTCTTTAATTTACATTTCTCTAATTGTTAATGTTTGGGTAACTCTTTTTATCTTGTTGATAGGCTTAATTTCCTTTGAAAAGTCCCAGTTTACATCCTTTCTCCATTTATTTATTGGTGAATATCTCTTATTCTTATTAAATTAATTCTGTTTCTTATTTATTCTGAATTTTGAGACTTGGTTCAATCAAACATCTATTTCTTTTCTATTTTAAATACATTCATCTTGTGTGTCCAAAAATGTTTTAAATGTAATGCAGTCAAAATTAGTATCTCCAAGTGTCTAGTTCCCTACCTTGTAAATAGACCAGCAGATCTCACAAACAGTTGTTGAATTAAAACAAAATCCTTCAACCAAGAGTATGTTGAAGATGCTACAAGCTAAGCTAAAGGCATATCTATTACTATAGCAAACAAAAAAAATATGATACCTCTCAAGGTTAAATTGTGATTCATTCATTTTAATAAATAACACAGCAAATAAAAATTCACTTTCATTAGATTAATATTAAAGGGCACCTGGTTCCATAAATGAATATATGATGAATAGTTAAGATGAATGCTTTTTCAGTTATAAAATGGAAATCTTTTTTTTCATTCACTCATGAGTGATTATTTCTTTGAAGAAAACAAATTATTTTCTAGGTAACAATTCATTCCTATGAATGCATTTAAAAACTATATTATTTTAAATTCCCCGGTGAAATAGTTTCTACTGATCATGGTATCATAGAACTAGAAAGATACTAGAGGGACTGTCTTTTCCATTCTCTGTCCTAAAGCAAGACAATAGACATGAACAAATACATTTATAAAGCACTTTGAGGTTTGCCAAACATTTTCTTTATGACATCTTGGGGTATGTAATGTCGACCCTGATCCTCACTGTATATTTGAGGAAATTGAGGCACAGAGGTTTAAATGACTTGTCTCTAGCTGTACAAGTAGCAAATGCCATGGTGGTTATTCAAAACCAAGTTATCTGCCACAGAATCCAGAAATGTTCCTACTATTATTCAAACCTAGCCATTTCAGACAAAAGAATATGTAATCCGGCTTCCAGCAATGGGAATTTTCTTTTCATATTTGTCCTGCTAACTCCTTTCCATTTTTTAAATATTCAATCTAGATATTCTTTATATTTTATCTGCATCCCTCATGCTGCAATTTTAGTTTCTTTTCCTCTAAATTTATCCTCTTTAGGGTAAATGAGAAACAAGTAATTGTTTGTCATCCTCCTAGCAAGAATTCTTCAGGGATATACTCTGGGTAAAATTACTAAGTAGATGGAGTTTGACTGTAAAATCCCTACCCTCATCATTCTTTTCCAGCTTTTCCTGGCTTTGTAAGAAAGCTTCTAAGACCCAGGGTTAGTCTCCTCAGTTCCCCTAACAAGGATTGCTTTAGGGAAAATAACTGAGTTTCAGTTGCTTTAAAGTGTAAATGACTAGTAATGCCATAAATTACTACCCTTCTTAGAGGTATTGACATTTTAAAGAGACATTAAAATTTCAAACTACAACAATGGAATCTTAATAAGAAAATGACAAGGCCCCAACTTTTGAATGGGGCAAAGGAAGTGGTCTTTTTGGATACATTAGGGCCTCCTAGACTCATACCAGGTACAGAACTGGTAATGCATAAAAATGGCCTGATCCATTATTCTTATCTCTGAGTCTTCTTATTTCAAGGCTAATTATTTCAATTTTTTCGGAGCTTCCCCCCCTTACTAATCCCTGTACTTATCCTTCCTAAATGATTAGAAAGAAAGGCTGAATACTGGGTGAGTTTCCAGTGAAACCTCAAATTTGACAGATAAGAAAGAAAACTTAAACAGAAATGGAATAAATTAGAAAATGTCCTCAAGTCATATGGTCCTAGATTGTCCTTTGGGGATTTCCAAAGATAAGGAGGAAAAATGGCTTTGTTGTTTGGATGTGAACACTGTCAGGGCAATTATGTTCTGTGACAAGTTGTATCAATAATGAAGGCATAGTCTCATGTGCTCTTAGCAAACAAGGTATATTTGGAGAGGCACGGTGGCTTTCAGCAGTGGAAAGTTTCCCATTCTAACTGCTCATTAAAGGTCTTAACAGGACAATGTATAAAAAATAGAGTTCTTACAGTACTTGCTTAAATGCCAACTTCTAGTCGTTCAAGGATCTTCTCAATACTGCCAGTCAACAACATCTATATGAATAGGCAATGTTCCTATCCTCTTTCCTAAAGAAAACTATGTGTCAGAGATGAATGAAATAATTTTCTTGGGGCTAACATTCAATGATTCAGTTAAATGGATACCTTGGAAATGTCTGTGTATAAAGCACTGTTGTAGGTGTTGATGGAGAAAAAAGATTGATGGGGAAAAGAAACATTTTCCTCCTGGCATTTACAATTTAGTACAATGAATATGAAATAATATAATAATAATGTCAGTATTTACATAGCACTTTAAGATTTGGAAAGTGCATATGTTATGCATAGTGATTTACATATGTTGCCCATTTGTAAAGCATATGTGTATATATGTATATATGTGTATATCTACATATACATACATACACATATATACATGCTATTTCATCTGATCCTCACAAGAGCTTTGAAAGACAAGTGTTATTATCTTTTTACACATGAGGAAACCAAGACTGAGAGGTAAAAATACTTGCCCAGAATCGAAGATAGAAAGAAATCTGTGACAGGATTTGAACTGAGGTCTTTCTGACCCTGGGTCCAGTGTTTTAACTGCTGAGGTGCCATTTATAGATGCAATAAAAAAAAGAAATAGACAAAGCATAAGAGGGATTAGATGAAAGTACTTTTAAAGGTCTGAGAAAGGATTATATCTGCTTCAGGGAATTAGGGAAGGGTTGTTTACAGAGGCGGTATTGTGAGGTAGATCTTGAAAGATTTTAGCAGAGAGAAGTTGAGATGGTGTGGTAGGAGAATTGTTAAGAGGGCATCTTAGGCATAGAGAATACCAGGCACAAATGTAGGAAGGTAGGTGGAAGCAGCAAGATATTAAGTTTATCCAGGAATTTGGAAACCTCTGAGATGGGTCTTATTATACATGTGCCAAGAGTTAATACTTTGTTGGCTGTTCGGGTAGCTGTTTCTTTCATTTTGTAATCCATCCTTTATTGACCCAATAAGAAGTTGGTAATTTATAGCTGTTATACATTAAAAAAAGATTCCTGATGCCTTAACTTTCCTGTTGAGTTAAAAGTCAACATGGAATTTAATTAAACTTCCCAGAGCCTTACCACCTTGAATATTCAGTTCAACAGACTGCCAATGATGATCATTAATAACACTTCCTTAAACTTCTCTAATGCTAGGATAAAGGGACACAGAAGGTTTCTCATTCAGCAGAGCACTCTCTTGTAGCACCAAAGCCTGTTTCTGTGGGCACTGCACAGCAGAAATTTAACTGAAGTATTAGTAAATTTGAGACATGAAGTTTAGCTTAAATCAAACACATTCGTGTTGGGGGTGTTTTCTTTTTGACATTCTAATTTTATCACATCATGAATGTTCCAGCTGGAAGGATTGTCTGACAGTTGGTAAGGGATGTTTTAATTTAATTTTTAACTCAGATAGAAACAATTTTAGTTGTAGGCCTTTGTAGATTTGAATTTTATAAAGTTCATTGATGAGAAAATGGTTTGACTACTTTATATCAACACTGATGTGGTGTGCTTTGAATAGATGAATGTTGATTTAAAATGTCTAATTTATTTGATGTGGGTTTTGATCTTCATTCATAATGTAGTTAATTCTGCCTTACCAACTGGATGATAACAATATGTTCATTAATTGGAAAGTTTCCTGCACTTCAGCTCAGTGAGTCTTGACAATAAATACACTGAAAAGGCACATAAGAGCTGTAGCTAGACTTAATTTTCAGTACTACAGCAGCCAAATCACATGACTATGTATACCACATGACTTTTAAGGTGGCAATGGAAAAATCCATTTATTGTTATGGAGTTCATACAAAAGTGGTAGATCACGTCAGAACTGTAAATTTTCGGACTTATTTGAATACCCTAAATACCAGTTTAGTAGTGAAGTAGCATCTACCTCACAGGATTGTTGTTAGGGTCATATAAGGTAATATTTGGGAAAGTGTTAGCACAGTGTCTAGAACACAGGAGGGGCTTAATAAATTCTTATTCCTTTTCCATGCCAATTCCCATTACTAATAATTATTATTGTGGCAATGTCTTACATTTAAGAATTTTTCAAAGTTACTTTTTAAACAAGCATTATCATGCTGGATCTACACAATAACAGATTTTCCTACCACATTTGAGAAAATGTTATTGACCCATGATGATTTTGTTAACATTCTTGCTTCCTTGATATTAGTATAGTATTGAGAGTGTCCTAGGGTTTTCAGACAATTGCAATTTCATATAAATGCATTCTATGCCAGTCTTCTCTAATTGACTCATTTCTTAATTTATTTTTCTTGAAGTCTATTATTATTACTAAATGCATCTCAATAATCTTTCTGTAGTTTTAGCACAGTTTAACATTTTGTTTTTAACTTGTATTTATGAATGTGATGTTTTGCAAAAACAAGCACAAACTGTGATCAAGAATATAATCTAACTTAGATTGATAAATTTCTTCAAGTTCTAAAACATTTAACTCACTTATTCTGGCTATTCTAACTATGTGTCAGTTCTGGGATAAAATACTTCATGAAAGATCTGAGTAATTAGTTTTCTGTTTGTTGTAGCTCTTTTTGGTTAGCTTATTCTCCTGTTTGCTTGCTACCCCCAGCTTTTTAAGGGGAAATGTAGACTGAAAAGAAGAGAGCATGATGGGAGAGAGGTCTAGCATAGCCACTTAATTTTCCTTCAGGGTAAAAATTTCCCTTGTGGCTACCTTTGTGGTGCCTATAGGGACATTTGACCTGCTACCAGAAAGAGTAGCTTTTGGTAATAGTGACTTCAGGTGATAGCTGGGTTAGAATCTCATAATGATTGATAAGAAGCTCCAATATGGCAGGGAACCTAGGCAAGGTTTAGGAGATTTTATTTCCCTTTCCCTGGAGAGTTTTTTGTCTTTTTTTTTTATACCTCTTTTCCTTTTTATTTTATTTTATTTTTTGGTACTCTTTTAAGCTTGAAGGGAAGAAATAGAACTGAGTAAGACAACAGAATTTATAGTTATATATTAAGCCATAATTGCTCTGCCAAGGGACAGAGAAACTTCTGAAATTTTGACACTTCCTTTTATTCTGAATCAAATGCAAACTTATTGTAAGTAACTTTAAAAGGAGCTTATGAAGTAAAAGTTGTAATGCCTACATGAATTAATATTGTATTTCAAATTGCTTTAAGCCTACAGGAGAAAAAAAATAATCTGATTACTTAGCTAATTGGTTCATGTCTTTCAGGTTGGACAAATTAAAGCAAGACCAATAAGAATAATGTCTTGTGATTTCTAGTATCTTTTAAAAAAATTTTATGGGTTATAATTAATCAGGTCTTACAACACTCCATCCTATAACCTCATTCCCTTGAAGGAGATAAAGATCTTTATCTCTTGGGAAACCAATGCCAACAAAAACCTAAATGTCCTGTTTAATGCCACCTATCCTTCCCCTGTTGGGGTTGGAACACTTGGATACCAAAATTGGTACACTTGGATACCTATCTTAGAGGATTCTTTTTCAAAGATCTAGCGGAGATTTCACATGTATGGTCTTCACCATTCACTAATAGAACATATGTGAATATGAATATCAGCGTTGCTCAGATGAAGGCATTATCTACTTAATCTGAATAGTTTTTATTCCTTCTAATGTTGGACAGTCACAATCCTCTGTGACTCTCAGCCATTTTCTCTTATAAACTTGACATGAGACCCATTTACTTTGAGTCATTTTCTTCATGTGTCAAATGGGGACAATGATACTTGTAGTACTCACTTCACTAGATGGTTGTGAAGATTTAAATGAGACAAAGGATCAAATATTTTGTGGACTTTAAAGGGCTATTCAATGTCAGCACTAATAATAATCATGTCAATGTTAGAGCGGGACCCCTGGTGTGAATGGCTCTGACAGTATTCCTCATAATATCAGTTGCAGGTTCACTCTTAGGAGCCCTAATTGAAAAAATGCCAAAATGAAATGCCATCCCAAGGAGGCATTTACCAGGCAGATGACTACTGATGTCTTTCATGAGATCAATAAGTGCTTTGGTGTTCCATATAAAGTAAGTACTCATTAATATTAATGTTGATAACCAGTGAAAACTTCAAATAAAAAAAACCCTAAAGATTACAGACATACAGATGCAAGGGACCTCAGAGAACATCAAACCCAATGCCCTTATTTTGCAGATGAGGAAACTAAGGCCCAGGGAGATTAAGTGACTTGCCCAAATCACACAGGTAGTGTCAGAGTTGGAATCTGAACTATTGGCCTCTGACTCCAGAGTACTTCAGAGTACCATTTCCACTTGACCTTGAGACCTCCTTCTTATAGGCACTGTAAAAGGTAGGAAGTCAACTGGAATAAACCACCTTCCTAAACTGTGATACATTATTTTGAAATATTTGAACAGATTACACTTTAATTGCTTTAAAATTGGGCTCCTTAAAATTGTTTTACTTTGACAATTTTAGAAATATTGTGACCAGACAACAACTTTTGTTTACAATTAGGGAGCAGGGATCATGGCTTGTCCATTTTTCATCTCCTCTATATAACCTAGCACATTTCTAAAATCATAAAAAGTAAAATAAAAATGAAATGCAGAGTGAAAGGCAAAGGGAAAGTAATAGGATGTGACTGAAATATATGTACTAGTAAAAGCACAACATGGGCATCTTAGAAATGGGTTCAGAATCATTGCTTGACCACATATGACCCAAGTGACTCCTTCTCTGGGCATTAATCTCCTCATTTTTAAAACAAAAGGTTTGGGTTAGAACAGGGGCAGGGACTCTGAGGCCCCAAGGCCACTTGAGGCCTGCTAGATCCTCAAGTGTGGCCCTTTGACTGTATCAAAATTTCATACAACAAATCCCCTTAAAGGGGACTTGGAAGGCTACATTTGTCCTGTGAAGTTTGGATTCAGTTAAAGGATCATACTTGAGGACCTAGAGGACCATGTGTGACCTCAAGGCTGCACGTTCCCCACCTCTGAGCTAGAAGATGTCTAAGTTTTCTTCCGTGACTCCATGATAATAAAGTAACATATCACATAACCAGAGATCTATATTTTTTTAAATTTAAATTCATATTACCAAATAACAACAACAAAAAAGAAAAAACCCAAAAATCCCCCCAAAAAATTTAATATTAGGGAGGACATAATTGGCATAGATTCAACTATACAACATGTTAGTCAATCTATAGACATTTATTAATCACTCAATGATTCCTGTTCTCAAGGACTTCACAGTTGAATGGGGGAAAGCAACATGCATAATAGTGCTTACTATAAAAAAAACTCACACTACAGACATATATCAATGAATCTGTTATTTGTAAAAAGCCAATAGTTTGGAATAAATACCATGACAGATGGACTTGTCATTTTTGTGCTTTTGGAGTGGTGATATATTCTATTTTTGAAGTGTTGGGAAGCTTGTTTTTCTTCATTGTATAAATCCTTGTTTTTCCTTTGGTTAGGAGTAGGAGAAGTTAAAATTATTGATCTGTAGGAGTATGAGTAACACAACTGAAAGACCACAATACAACTGAGATGCTTCTTAATTGGCTAAAACTGAGCCTGTAAGAGAAGATTTAGCAGGTGATTTTCTGGAACAAGATATGTGTCTTCTAAGGCCACTAAGGAGCTGGACAGGCTCCCATCCAAGAAAGTAACATGGACCAAACTAGGTTTGGGAAAATGCAGATGGGCAAAATAACTAAGGATGCTTAAGGGCCACCCAATCTGGAGCTAAATTAATTTCCTTTAATATAACTTGTTTATCTGATAATTTCTGAATGTGTAAAATATTTTCTCCCTTGCAGATCAATCCTAGAAAACTCACCTTTGTGGCCTACATACTGGGGATAGTAGGGAAAATGGGACTAGAAGTTAAAATTTGGTATATAGCCATGGTAGTAGTGGCAAAAGGTGGGGGGGGAGTGGGAATAGGGGAGAAGGTAATTATTAATCAAGTTAGAGCTGATGTCTGAATCAAGGATGGTTTAAGAGACTTGGTTTCTCCAATTGGAGCCTCAATAATCAATGAAGGTTAAGAAGGCAAAGAAAATCATGCTGTTAAAGGCAAAGGCCCCCCTGGACAGTCTCTAAAAAAAGGTGAAATCCCTAGGAATATGATGCTCAGATCTGTAAAGCATAAGAGGTAGGGCTAGGTTATTTACTAATATATGTTCCTTAGCACCTTTAGTCATATTTGTATTCACAATCATATGTGAAACTCTCGGGAGCCATGTTTTGGAGCCACCATGTGGGCCATGTTTCCTGTACTTAAACTAATCTATGAAGACATCATTATGAATCTTCCTTCCCATGATGGTAGCTAATTAATTCTTGTCAATCTAGCATGCCTATTACTCATGGCCTACTATAATTTCATCACTAAAGAGCAACGCATAATGTTGGCAACTTCCCCTGATTTCTGACATGGAAACCTGAGAACTCATAAGTTGGAAAAACCTCAAAATCCAGTAAAATTAGGTTTGTCTACTGGTTATTCTTGATATGAACAATCCCAAGTTAGGGGGATGAGTATTTTCTAAAATACATGAAAAAACAAAACACTAATATACTTTTCAAAAGGTATGCTCAGTGTTTATTGAAAAACTTTCCTTGCAACCTAATGTAATTAACTGCGAATGAAGATAATAAAGAATTCAAAATAGCTTTCCTTTCTTCATAGAACCAAAATCATCTTAGGGGTCTACCAGTATACACTTTATAATAGCTTTTCACATAAGTAACAAACTGTATAAAATAGTAAGTAATGTATTTTTAGCTTTGCAGGTATATATGAATACCAAGAAATAAAAAATGAAAGGGCATGGGCTTTAAAATTTTTTATAGGAAATGCAAATTGTGTTATATTCTTGCCCCTATTTTATACAGTGCATGCCCTCAGTGCTGAATATTTTCCTAAAGCAATAATCTAGATGTCATCTCTGTGCCTTTTATATCAGCAGAGATTTGGAACAGTGCTATATTTTTAGAAATTTTTCACAAAGGCTTCTATTGCCACCATTAATCTATTGGTCCCTTGTTTTGCTAAAAAATATGAAAATATTCCTACGAATATAGTCCCTGGATGGCATACCTTGAGAAAGTATAAATGGGTCCTATTTGGGTCCTTTTGGGTACCAGTTAACAGAAAACAATGTTTTTTGTGAGTCTCACCAATTCTGGTGAGTCTGTCAAAGTCACAAAATATTGTCCTTCTCTACCTACATCCTGTGTTTTCAGTTACACTTTCCATAAAGAATCTGGTTCATTGGGGGCGGCTAGGTGGTGCAGTGAATAGAGCACCGGCCCTGGAGTCAGGAGTACCTGAGTTCAAATCCGGCCTCAGACACTTAACACATAAAAACTAGTCGTGTGACCTTGGGCAAGTCACTTAACCCCAACTGCCCTCCAAAAAGCAAAAAAAAAAAAATCTGGTTCATATTCTTTTCACTATAAAACTGCTTTTTTAGTTATTCTATGCCTCTTAAACCTCATAGGAAATTTTCAGAAGACCCTGTAGTCATGTTTTCCCCCTGTAGCAGCCTATGTAACTTTGGAGTTAGAATGGGCAAAAGTGAGTTTCTCAACTTAGAACTCATAAATAAGTTGAAAACTAGTCATTTTTTCCCAATTCCTATTAAAAAGGAATGTTCCACAAAGGCTTTAGCTCCTGCAATGAAGAAAGTTTATACATCAATTACCTTCCAAAGAAAAGGGAAGTAAAATAAGGATGTAAAGGGACCAAAGTCCAAGAGCTTAAGTGAACAACCACTACAACAAAAGGATTAGAAAGTAAAATATATAAAGGTTGCGGAAGATGATTGATCCTTTTCCTTATAATCTGTGCTCATTCTTCCCTTGGATTTATGAATGTTGTCAGGCTAGGAAACTCTCTACCATAAAACAAATTTCCTCTGACTTGGTTATCAATCAATGAATCATTCAATAAGTATTTGTGAAGTACTTACTATATTATGAGCACTCTTCTAGGTGCTCAAGAGGTAAATCCTAACTGGTAGCTAATTATTTTGGAGGCAGAATTTGAACTGGATTTTTCCTGGCTCTAAGCTAAGCCATTTTATCCACTATATTACATGGCCTCTCATTTCAAAACTCAAAAGGAACTTTGCATTTTATTTAATTTAAAAATATACATCACCATGTAGTGCTCTCAACAGCCATAATGAAAGTGGTTAAGCCAAAATATAAACTAAGCCTTTTCCTGTCCATTCATGTTAGGTGATATCTACATAGGTATATAGCTTCATAGCAAGCAAGATGAAGCACTTTAATATCTATTTCATAACTATCAATTTCAAAAATATCCATTTCATAAACATTTATAAAATCCTACTCTCTGCAAGATACCATGGTAAGACCTATAGGTAGAAAAATGAAACAGTAAGCATATACAAAGAGAGTGCAAAATAATGTCAAATGGTGCTAATTGTCAGGTTGATCAGGAAAGACTTTGGTAGCAGGTAGAACCCAAACCAATGAAGGAAGCGAAGAATTCTAAAAGGCATACATGAGGAACAAGTATAACCCCGAAATGAAGACTACTTAGGCAAAGACACTAAAGACACTTAGGCAAGTGAACACCTGGATACTGAGATATTATAAATGTCATACAGGGAAAGTTGTAGGACATAGGTTCAAACACTACTTCTGATACTACTAGTGGGTCTGACCTTGGGCAAATCACTTAAACTCCTTGCATCTCAGTTTCCTTATTTGCAAAAGTATATGGATGAACTAAATGTTCTCATGTATCTTTTAGCTCTAAATCTATAATTCTATCATTCTATGTTTATATGAATGCTAAATAATTGCTAATAGTGAAAGTTAATTCTTGAGATTATTGCTACAAATCTCATGTATTCTTATGTAGGTGTCTTTTGAAAGGATTCTTAGTCGTGTGTGTGTGTGTGTGCACATGTGTGTGTGTGTGTGTGTGATGGGCCATTTGGCAGTCTGGTGAAATTTATGAACACCTTCTTAGAATACATTTTTAAATCCACAAAATAAAATACACAGGATTAAAAGGAAACAAATTATATTAAAATGCAGTTATCAAGCTTTTAAAAATAAAACAAAACTCCACCTGTGGATCCCAGGTTAAGAATCTGCACTTTATAAAAAATCACTGACAATTAGGCAATTGTGTCTATTCTGCAGTTTCTATCAGATACTTTACCCCTTCTTCTTTCTAAGCGAACTGACCTTTTATTTGCAGAAAAAAAATGGTGATTTTAACATGTGGGAAATTCCTCAACTAAGGATATATTAATTTTTTAAAGGTAGTAAGTTGAAATTGACCAAGATGACATTGTTAATTTAAATAAGTCAAGATTAAGGATTTAAAATGGCAAATAGTCTTAAATTTTATTTTAGTCAATGAACAAGCATCAGTTAAGTACTTTGTGCCAGACAGCAGTCTAAGTGTTGAGAACACAAAGAAAAACAAACACTCAATCAGCAAACATTAAAAAAAATCTTTGACTTCAAGGAGCTCACAAACTTATACCAGAAGATTACACTTTTGTTCTAAGAAATGACTCCTCAGTTCTTATTGTCTAAATCAGACTGGGTGCCCTACATTAGCCCCAGCAACTGGTTCTAGTACATACTAGTAAGATACTAACTGTTGTAAGCAGGTACTAGGGAGCATTCAGTAACCAGAAGAAACAAGTGTGAAGCTGCTGTTATCAGAGGATTAGAGGATAAGGTGCTCAAAAGACAGAGGAGAAATTTCCTCCAAGAAACTGTTCAACCAAGACAAAGAATAAGTTAATTCTCAAAACCAGATGGAAGGCACTGTAGGAGATGTTGGAGATGGGAAAAGTGGGAAGAAGAGATCAATGTGGGAAATACCTGATGTTATCAATATGATGCCAAGGGGGCTGTGAAGAAACAACAACAATGCAATATAAAACACAAATAAACACAATCCAGAATCAGAGTACAAGCGTAGAGATTACATGAATGTACATGTACATGTACAGAATCAACATGCATGGATAGAGCAATATTGATAATGAAATTGCTTCAGCAAGGGACTTCCTTTCCTTTTAAGACAAAGGTAGTAGTGATTTGTTGATCATAGAGAGCTGTGATATAATAGTCCCTTCGTTGATGCAGACTGTGCTCTGCTAGTAAAAGAAAGCAGGGTATCCTAGAGAAGCAAATACCTATATTAACCAAGGTTGAACTGGTGGAGTATATGAAACTAATGCAAAACGCTCTGCTATTTATTATATTGGATAGAGAGTAATGGTATATAAAAGGTTTTTGATTAAAACTGAATTGATCTTTTACCTTTAATATATTTTTATTTATTTCATTAAATATTTCCCAATTATATATACATTTTAAACCTTCATTTTTAAAAATTTTGAATTCCAAATTTTCTCCTACCATGCTGCTTCTCCCAACTTCCTGAGAAGGCAAGCAATTTGTTATATATTACATATGCAAAGTCATGCAAAACATATTTCAATTTTATCTATGTTACAAAGAGAAAACAGAAAAAAAATTCTTCGATCTGCATTCAGAGTTCACCACTTCTCTCTGGAAGTGGATGGCATTTTGGAATTGTCTTGGATCACTGTCTTGATAGAACAGCTAAGTCTTTAACAATTGATCATCCTTACAATATTGTTATTACTGTGTACACTGTTCCATTAGTTCCACTAACTTCTCTTTCCATCAGTTCATATAAGTTTTCTCTTTTCCCCCCTGAAATCATAATTTCTTATAGTAGATTAGTATTCCTTCACAACAACATGCCACAACTTGTTTAGCAATCGCCAAATTGATGGGAATCCCCTCAATGTTTAATTATTTGCCACCAAAAAAATGATCTGCCACAATTTTTTTGTACAAATAGATCCTCTCCACACCATTCCCCTCCTTTAAAAAAATTCTCTTTAGGATAGACTTAGTAGTGGCATTGCTGGTTCAAAGAGTGTGCACAGTTTTGTATTTTTTTTAGGCATAGCTCCAAATTGCTCTTCAGAATGGTTAGATTGGTTCACATCTCCACCAACAGTGCATTAATGTCCCAAATTTTCTGCATCCACACCAGTATTTGTCATTTTCTTCTTCTCTCATGTCTGATAGGTATGTAGTGGTTTCTCAGCATTGTTTTGATGTGCATTTCTTTAATCTATAGTGCTCTAGAACATTTTTGTTTGGCTATTGATAACTTCAATTTCTTCTTTTGAAAACTTCCTGTTCATATTATATTTATCAGATGGAAATGGCTCTCATTTGTATAAATTTGGTCCAATTCTCTACATATTTGAAAGATGAGCCCTTTATCAGAGAAACTTGCTTTAAATTTTTTTTCTGGTATCCTGTTTTCTTTCTAATTTTGGCTGCATTAGTTTTGTGCAAAGCTTTTAAATTTCCTGTCATCAAAATGATCCATTTTACTCCCCATAATTATCTCTATCTTTTGTTTTGTCATAAATTCTTCCCATATCCATAGATCTGAGAGGTATATTTTCCCATTGTCCTTTAATTTATTTATAATATCATCATTTATGTCTAAATCATTTATCCATTTTGATATTATCTTGGTATACAGTGTGTGATATTCATCTATGCATAGCTTCTTCCAAACTACTTTCTAGTTTTCCCAGTCATTTATGCAAAATGGTGAGTTCTTACTTGGATCTTTGAGTTTATCAAATATTCGATTGCTATGGTCCTTTACTACTGTATATTGTGCACATGATCTATTCCACTGATCTATTGTTCTATTTGTTAGCCATAACATATCATTTTGATGATCACCACTTTCTAATATAGTTTGAAACCTGGTACTGCTAGGCTACCCAACTTAACGTTTAAAATATATATTTCCTTGATAGCCTCAATTTTTTTGTTTTTTTCCAGAGGAATTTTGTTTTTAATTTTCTAGCTCTATGAAATAGTTCTTCAGTAGGTTGATTTGTATGGCATCAAATGAATAAATTAGGTAGAATTGTTACTTTTATTATATTGACTCAGCCTCTTCAGGAGGAATTACTATGTCTCCAATTGTTTAGATATATCTTTATTTGTATGAAAAAATGTTTTGTAATTGTGTTCACATAATCCTTGGGTTTGTCTTGGCAGGAAGACTTCCAAGTGTTTTATAATGTTTACAGTTATTTTAAATGATATTTCTTTTTCTATCTCTTCTTGCTGGTTTTTGGTGTAGTATATGTAAATACTGATGATTTATGTGGGTTTATTTTACATCCTACAGCTTTGCTAAAGTTGTTAATTGTTGCAACTAGTTTTTTAGTTGATTCTTTAGGATTCTCTAAATATACAATCATAGCATCTGCAAAGAGAGATAGTTTTGTTTCTTCACAGTCTATTTTTATTCTTTCAATTTTTTTATTGTCCTTTTGCTATAGCTAGTGTTTCTAGTACAATTTTGAAAATTTTTGATGTAGGCTACCTTTGCTTCACCCCTGAACTTATTGAGAAGGCTTTGAGTTTATCCCAATCATAGTTAATGGTTTCTCTTGGTTTTAGATAAATGCTTCTTATTATTTTAAGAAAGGCTCCATTTACTCCTATGATTTCTAATGTATTTAATAGAAATAGTGTTGTATTTTTTTCTAATGTCTTTTCTGAATTTATTGATATAATCGCGGTTTTTGTTGTTTTTGTTACTGATGTGGTTAATTATGCTGATAGATTTCCTAATATTGTACTAGCTCTGCATTTCTTGTATAAATTTCATTTGGTTATGGTTTATGATTATGATATATTACTATAATCTCCTTGCTAGCATTTTATTTACATTTTTGCATCAACATTCATTAAAGAAATTGGTCTAAGTTTTTTTTTCCTGTGCTTCTGCTCTCCCTGGTTTGGGTATCAAAATGATATTTGTGTCATAAAAGGAGTTTTGTGGACTCCTTCTTTACCTATTTTTTTCAATCATTTTACATAGTATTGGTATCTTAAATGTTTGGTACAATTTCTTTGTAAATTGATTTGGTCCTAAGTATTTTTTCTTGAGTAGCTTATTTATTGCTTATCCAATTTCTTTTCCTAAGATAAATTCATTCCTATTCTGTTAATCTTCATTTCACTTACTTTGTTAGATTGTTGGCATGTAATTGGGAAAAGAACTTCTAATAATCACTTTAATTTCATCTTCATTGGTGTTGCATTCACCCTGTTCATTTTTATATTAGTAACTTTATTTTATTCTTTCTTTTTAAAAAAAATCAGGTCAACCAATAATCTCTCATTTTATTGATTTTTTTTAATGAGAGCAGATCCTTGTGTTCTTTATTAATTAAATTTTTAGCTTTCTATTTTGTTCAACCTTCCTTTGATTTTCAGGATTTACACTTTGGTGTTTAATTGGGGACATTTACTTTTTCTTTTTCTAGTATTTTTAGTTGCATGACCAATTCATTTATCTTATCTTTCTCTCTTTTATTGATGTTTATGTTTGGAGATATAAATTTTCCCATAGGAACTACTTTTGCTGCATGGCAGAAATGTTGGAATATTGTCACTCTGATGAAATTATTGATAATTTCTGTGATTTATTCTTTGACCCACTAATTCTTTAAGACTAGGCAATTTAGTTTCCAAGTAATTTTAATCTATATATCTATAATCCATAGCCCTTTATTGAGTGTAATTTTTATTTCATTATATTCCAAAAATGATGTATTTACCATTTCTGTTTTTCTACATTTGGTTGTGGGGTTTTTAATGCTCTAATACATGGTCAATTTTTTTGAAGGTGACATGCTTCAGAGAAAAAGGTATACTCCTTTCCATTTCCATTTAGCTTTCTTTGCAGTTCTATCATATTTAACTTTTCTAAGATTCTATTCATCACTTTTACTTCTTTCTTTAGCATTTTATAGTTAGATTTATCTAGTTCTCAGACAGGAAAGTTGAAGTCTCCTACTACTATACTTTTACTGTCTATTCTTTTGGATAATTAATTTTGCTTTTAAGAATTTGGGTGCTATGCCTTTTGATGCATAAATATCTAGTATTGATATTACTCCATTATCTATGGTTCCTTTTAGCAAGATAACATTTCTCTGCTTATCTCTCTAGTTAGGTCTATTTTTGCTTTGTCTGAGATCATGAATGCTGCCTTTTTTTTAACTTCAGCAAAAACATTAATAGATTCTCTTCTAGTCCCTTATTTTAACTCTACGCATGTCTCTGCTTCAAGTGTATTTCTTGTAAACAACATATTTTGGATACTGATTTCTAGTTTCTTCTGCTACTTCTGTTTTATGGACAAATTAATCCTCTTCACATTCACAAAATGATTCTTAACTGTGCATTTCCTTCCATCCATTCATTTATCCTCCTCTATTTATTTCCTGTCACTCCTCTAAAGTCTTCTTTGCTTCTCATCACTTCATTCTTTTATCTGTCCTCTCTTTTATCACCCCTCCTTTATTTTACCCTCTTGCCTTCCTACTTCTCTGTTGGTGAAGAGAGATTTCTCTTACAAATTGAGTATATTTATACATTTTTCCCTCTTTGAGCCAATTTAGATTCCAATAAAGTTCAAGCAATTATCTGCCTACTTGCAGCATTTCTTAATCAGTTTTAAAAGTGGTATCTTTCCTTTTAAACTTGCCCTAACTTAATTCAAATAAACAATAAAAATGGGCTAAAATTAATGAAAATGTTTAACTTGGGGGCAGAGAGTACTATGGGGGATACTGAAGAGCAAGTTCTTGATTTAAATGGACTGAATTAAGTCTATCATAAAATTCCTACAAAATCCAATTACAGGCTAGTTATATGAAACTTCCAAAAAGTAAGCCAGGCAGACAAAATCATTGCATAGGTGCAGATATATGACTCTTTAGCTCCTTAATTCAGTGATGATATTTACAGTGAACTGGCTGCAAGAAATAGTACATTGTGAAGAAGAAAACATCTTCTAAAGAATAAAGGGTTAAAGACAAAAAGGATATGCCTATGGAGAGCAATTCTTTGTTCAAGGAGAAAATGTTATGGCTGTGTGGGCAGAGTATAGTCAAAAGCCACCATAGCTGCCAAATCCAGTCATAGTACATAGGTGTTAAGAAACCATGAAATGTGTTTGCTGTTAATAGCAAAGCCAATCTCTGTGGTTTAGTATGACCAATCTAGAGAAAAACAATCACAACTGTACAGAGTTTGTTGGGAATAAAGGCTCTTAAGAAATGTCAAATAACTGAACCTCAGTTCCCTAATCTGCTCAAACTTGGTTGCATTGTGAATTATCTTTTAAAAAGAAACACTGAAATTCAGAATCTGGGAACTCAGATCTCTGAAGAAGCTGTCACATGTGTATTCTTCAGGTGCTGAGATTGATGGGATGCGCATAAAGCCTTGCCTTCTTTGTGTGGGGCCAAATAAATAACATTTGATACATAGTGTTCACTTGAATTCTTACTTTGGAACTGAATGCCCCTTACTTTTTTAATGTACATTTGTAGGGACTTAGTTATGTGCTATATAAAAATAGGTAATAATATCATAATAGCTTGCCTTTATATCACCCTTTAAAGGTCTGCAAAACACTTTACACATTATATCATTTGATCCTTTTAATAACCTTCTGAAGTATGGGATGTTATTATCCACATTTTATAGAAGACAAAACTCAGCCTGATGGAGGTTCACTTGCAGAGGGTCCCACAGTTAGTGCCTGAGGCTGAATTTGAACTTGGGACTTCCTAACTCTATGTACTGTGTCACCTCACTGTCTTTATTGTATTGTTCCCAAGGGAGGTTCTGGTGTGGGCAAAATAAGTCAAATTACAAAATTCCAAGAGCATAATCTTGGTGAGGGCATAAACTTAAGAGTTATTTATGGGAAAGATTGTCCCCATTCCCTCACTTTGGGATTGAGTCAATTCTTTGAAAACCCAGGGTTTAAGATTTGGGACCACAGAATATATGTAGGTTTATTCCCCAAATATTCCCCTGCTCTGGACTCTGTGTTGCATTCCAACTGGCCTAATTGCTATTCCCCAAACATGACATTTTTATAAAAAATTTCCCATGCCTGGAATATCCTTCCTAATTCACCTTTGCCATTTGGAATCCTTAGCCCCTTTCAAGGACTATAGTGCCACATTCTTCAGGAAGCCTTTCCTGATTTTCCCACTTGATAATCCCTTTCCTCTAAACATTCTGTGTACATTTTGTGTTAATTTATCTATGTATCTGTTATATTTACCCAGTGAAATGAAAGCTACTAGATAGTTTTTCATTTGGAATCAAATATCCAGTGCCTGGCACAGTGTACAGCACACATTTCAATATTTAATAAATGCTTCTTGGTTGATAACATGGGACACATTTAAAGTAGTTTTTCCAAAAATCCTCCAATGATATAGAAATGGAATCCTTAAGCACAGTAACTCATCAGAGAGAATTTTACTTTTATCAGATGAGAAAGGGAACAGATTTTATGAAAACAGAGTTCCCATAAAGATAATATAAGCCAATATATGCCAGAAATATCTTTGAAAATCTATAATTTACCAGTTATTCTAGAAACATAAAACATATGCTAAGTTTACAGTTGTCACTAGAATATTGTGAGTTAAAGCTTTTTTTTTCTTCCATAAATGTCCCAAGCTTTACCCTGGTTTGTGAAGGCCATGTAGGGATTGTCCAGACCAAAAGAATGTTGTAGCTGAATTTTTGCTGAGTTGTCACAGTTGATGACTGCAAAACTTGCAAGTCAAATCAGACTTTGAGAAGAAGTGGTTATCAGACTAGAGCCCTACTATGATGTTAACTGCTTCCGTTTCTTTGGAAAAGTTTTCCCACAGAATACTTTCAAAGAATAGACATACATAAAGATGATCCTTTTCCTAAACTCCCTTTTAGGGAAAGAAGTAAATTCTTAGAGTGGTGATTTATGCTCTGAGGTACCCAGAAAAATGTACATGAACATCTAACAATCCCTATCCATGGTGTCTTAAACTTTACTTAATACATTTATTGTTTTTAAGTTTTATTTCCCTCAGAGATCATTATAACCAAATGTGTATGTGTATTGTGCCTGTGTGTGTGTGTTCAGAAAAGTTATTATGCATATAGAAATTCAGTGTATGGCATGTGCAAAGACGAGGTGATTATGTGGAAAACATTAACTTAACCAAAAAGTACAATATGTTACTTTTATTGCAAGACAAGTTTTATTTAAAATATTAAGGTCAATATTTATTAATTATATTAGTACAATGTTTTCTTTATTTGTTTTGTTTAGACATCAGAACTATATTTGTCTCCTATCAGCAGCTTGGTAGAACATTTTCTTTCTTGATTAAAAAAAATTAATTTATGCCTCATAGATAATTGCATCTCTTTAAAAGTTCAATTCAATTCACCTACAAATCTTTTTGTATCAGGGTCTTTTAAAATGTTGTATATCCTTTATAGTTCAATTTCATTTTCCAAAATTAGATTATGGGTCAAAATTCTGTTAATTTGAGTGTCTTATAATTTTGCAGACATTCCTGCATTCTTTTAAATTCTCATTTTTTGTGGCATATAATTATATGGGTGTGAGTGTGATCTGTTTTCTTTTTACTTTACTTTTGTCTGTTGAGATTTTACCTTATTCATTTTTTATGTTGGCAATTTGATTTTCCTCTTGTGGAAATACAAACACTTAATGTGTTTCTTCATTTTGTCAGTCTTTCAAAAAATGAGCTTTGATTTTTGTTAATCAGTTTTGTATTGTTTTTGTCTCCAACTTTATCTACTTTTCTAATTTTCAAATGTAAGTTAAGTTTTGCAGGCAACTATGTCTTTTTTAGTCTTACTTCATACTAAAATGGTCCAATAAATCTTTGTTTGAGAATAACTGAACACAGAGTCATCATGCAAATGACTCTCCATTTCTACTGGTTTTTGGTTGTTCATTCACATAATTCCTCCATCCAGGGAATGCACTTTCTTCTCATCTTTGCCTCTGAGAAACTTTTCTCCCTCCAGTGCTCAGTTCTGTTTCTACCTCCTTCTTGAATCCTTTTTAAATTTGTCCCAGCTGTTAATGTTCTTAAATATTCAATTTAGCTTACTTAAAATTTCACTAAAATATAAGATACTTGAGAAAAAAGAAATATTTCCTTTTTGTCATGGTATCCCATGTGCCTAGTATAGTAAGCACTTAAATGTTCATTCATTTGAAAAAAAAAATACAATAGCTTAATATCCACTATGTAAGAGACAGGTGGAAATTTTCCTTAACACCAAATAACAGACAATCAGAAATGCATCTACCACCTTTTCTGAATGATTACTGTGGTTCATATACTCATCCTCTTCCACTTTTTTCTTTGCTTTTTTTTGAAGGGGGAGGGCAGGGCAATTGGGGTTAAGTGACTTGCCCAAGGTCACAAAGCTAATAAGTGTTATGTGTCTGAGGTTGGATTTGAACTCAGGTTCTCCTGACTCCAGGGCCAGTGCTCTATTCACTGCACCACCTAGCTTCCCACCTGCACTTTGATTACTATAATAATCTAATCTCTCAATTTATAATCTCTCCTTTTTCAAATCCTTCCTTCATAATACTACAAAATTCTTCTTATTTAAGTGGCTGACCAGTGGACCTTCTTCTCCACCTTCTACTTAAAACCTTTCAGTGCCACCATGTTGCCTGAAAAGTGCATACCTCCTTGCCCTGATATTTAACATATTCCATGATAGAACTGCAATCTACCTTTCTAATCTTATTTTACACTTTTCCCCTTGAGATACCAAGTTCCAATAAAACTAGACTGCTATCTTCTTCTAAAATCTTCCCCCTCAATAACAACAACAATAATAATGGCTCACATTTTTATAGCACTCTGAGGTGGATAAAGTACTGTATACATTATTTCATCTGATTCTCATAATCACTCCTTCAAGGAACTCCATTTTACAGATGAGGAGATCTAAAGCCAGAGAGATTCAGTCTCTGAGGCTAGACTTGTCCATGGTCACACAAGCAATTAGAGTCAGAGACTTGATTTTTGGTCTCTTCTTTTTTCAGGCCCCTCATTCTTTTTGTTTTGTTTTGTTTTGGAGGGGGAAGGCAAGGCAATTTGGGTTGAGTGACTTGCCCAAGGTCACAAAGCTGGTAAGTGTCAAGTGTGTGAGGCTGGATTTGAACTCAGGTTCTCCTGACTTCATGACTGGTGCTCTATTCATTGTGCCAACTAGATGCCCTTAGGTCCCTCCTTCTTACCATTATTTCACATTGCCTTTCAAATACATTCATGGTTGTCAGCTCCCTTCCTCCCCCATACTAGGAATACACTCCTTACCTGTGCTTACTAGAACTCATGTACTCCTTTGAGCCCCAGCTCAGATGTCAGCTTCTCCATGGAACTTTAGCTTATTGCTCCCTCTGCCAAATGAAACCGATCTCTCCCTCCTCAAATTAGCAATTTGGATCTCATTCCCCTTATATTCTACATTGTATCATACTGAAATGCATTCATAAGAGGTAGTATGATACAGGACAGAAAGAACATTTGCTCTGGAGAACCTGGGTTCAAACCCTGACTGCTACCTTCTACCTCTGTTACCTTAAGCAAGTCATTTCCCTTTTACATTACTTAACCTCTTTGAGTCAGTTTCATCATTTGTTAAAGAAGGAGATTGGACTAGATGGTCTCTAAAGCCCCTTCCAGCTATAGGCCTAAGCAATCAAAGGCAAGTTCAATGTCTCTAAAAAGTACTAAAAGAAATCCATAACGGTCCATAAAAATATGGTTTAAGTAGACATCAGCAATTCAGATACTGTTCTAATATTTCACACGACAGGATTCTCCAGTCCAATTGTGGACAATCAGAAAATGAAAAGATGGAAGAAATGGACACAGAAAAATAGAATCCAGAATGATAGAACTACAAGCACAATGGAAGCCTAAGTCATTTGTTATGCACATGCTACTGTTTAAGTATTAGAAGAATATATCAAAGCTTGCTCATTGTTAATGAGACCAAACCTTATGGAGGTCAAAGACAGAAGGAAAGACCTAATACCTACAAAACTACTTATAGAAGCATTTATTTTTAGTAGCAAACAACTCAAAAGAAAGTGGGTGCCCATTATTTAGATAATGACTGAACAAATAGGCATGTTAATGAAATGCAATATTATTATTGCACTGCAATTGATGATAAATGTTAAGAATGAATGAATTAAGAAAAATTATATATCCACCTGTAACTCACATATAGATACCACTTTAAGATTTACAATGCACTTTCCTTACAACAACCCTATGAAGTAGGAATTCCATGCACTGCTGTGATTCCTTTTTAGAGACAAGGAAACTGAGGCTCAGAGAGGGACTTCCCTCTGATCAATGGCTAAAAGTGTCAGAGCTGGGTTGATATATCTGTTAGCATAATGAGTTCACAGATATTTTTAGAAAGAAAATGTGATAGACTTCATTCAGCTGACTATACTATAGGTAAAAGAGACAACCATCCAACTCAATTACCACTTGACAAAATAAGTGGAAAAGCATTAGGTAACGTCAGACAAGACATAGACAAGGTGTTAAACTTTGGGATTACACACCTTCTTCAAGTACCTAGTTTCTCTAGTAATCCTTGTTTAGAAATTAGATGGTGCAATTAGATTTTGTGTGTAGCATAGAAAATTCAATTTGATAACTAGACTTGATATGGATTCTTTGCTTGGAATTGATGCATTAGTAGATATGTGATGGGTTCCTAAAATACCTGAGCTATTATTGATTAGTAGAAAAAGATTTTTAAAAATAAAAAATCCTTGGATGAGGAATTCTAGTTCCAAACTACATTATTCCCAGCATAATTGCAGAATCTTAATATCTTACTGAAGGATTCATCTTTTCCTATCCAAAAGATTGCTAATGGTTTGATAAACAGAGTATAGACATTTATCCAGGATTATATATAGATAAAGCAACTGAATTAGAGGAGTGTTTGGAATATGTTAGATAGGGATCTAAGTAAAATCTGAAAAGCCTTTTTATGGTGAAAATATTAAAATGATAACATGAAATTTCAGAGAGGAAATATTTATGAAAGAAGGTTGTAAAATGAATAAATCCTTGAAGTAATAAATAAGATTTTATGAGATTGTACAGACCATCCTACTGTATATTATATCAGGTCTTTTAAGGACATTAGCAGTATCCTACAGTAAATGTGTTCATGGTTTGAGGATCATGACAGCTGATGGAGCAGTAGATGTAATGCTGGGCCTGGAGTCAGAAAAACCCAAATACAAATCCAGCTGCACACACTTATAAGCTGTATGTCTTTGGGTGAGTTACTTAAACTCTATTTACCTTGATTTCCTTAACTATAAAATGGGGATAATAATAGCACCTATCACACAAGATTGTTTTGTGCATCAAGTAAGATAATATTTGGAAAAAAGTGCTTAACACAGTGCTTGGCACATAGTAGGCACTATATAAAGTGTTATTCCCTCTCTTCCTTTCTCATCATTCTCATCTCTTTCTGATTTCATTTTATCAACTATTCTATATCACCTGGATCACAGAAAGCCAATAGGCTTTAGTAAGGTTGAATCAGATTCTTATTTCTTTACTAGTCTGAGTATCAAACATCTTTAATCATGGCTCCTGATGCCTTAGACATTGTTTGGGTATTATCTCACTACACAGCATAGTGGAAAGACTTGGACCTGAACTTAGAGTGAAAAGTATTCTGACTTTCTGTCTAGCACCAATGTGACCTTGGGTCAAAAGTCACTTTAATTTTCTGCTTTTGTTTTTTTCATCTGTAGAATAAGATGTTGGATGACATGATCTCTATATCCTTTTACAGATCTAAAATCCTAAAGACATTGACTTTGAAAATGCAAATTGTGTCATATATCTAAGTATAAAATTATTTCAGAGGGAAGAAGTTGATGTGCTAATCAATTGAAATGTCTGATAATTGTTTAGATGTGTGATTAATATAGGCTATAGGTTGGTGATCATGAATTTACTACGTTTACTATACTTAATTGAAGCCCTCCCATGACAATCACTACCATGAACTTAAGAGCAAGCTACCAAGATGGTTATAGAAGATTTGGGGCTGCTAGATGAGCACTCAACATTTTACTGGAGGAGAAAATATCCTGCTTACTGAACTTTCTCAATGAAATGATGGGAAAGCATGAAAACCAAGTCTCTCTTGGACATATTTTAACTGGGTAAACATCTGAAATTATTAAGATAATAGATACTCCACAGAGAAAGGGAGGTGAGAAAAGATGAAATCACCAAGTCTATCAGTTTAAAATCTTTTTCAAATCTTTACTTTCGATGTTGTTTCTAAGTTCTTTCTGTGGGAGAAGATAAAGCCTCTTCAACCAAGAGGACCTATATAAGGAAGCATGTGAAATCTGCTTTTAGAAAGAATCCTCATTTGTCAATTTGAAGTAACACCAAGATTAGTTACAAAGTTGTTTTGGAAGAGGTTTCTCTTTAAGTATTATTTTTACCATTAGAAAATAAATTCCTCAATGGCAGGGGCTATTTTTCCTCCCTTTCTTTCATCTTTCCTTCCTTTCCTTTTTCCTACTTCCTTAGTGAAAAATTAAGTGAATCTCTACCCCACCCCCAGCACCACACATGCCTCCTCTCCTTTAGTTGGGTCTCACATCAAATATATATTAGAGGCAGGATTTGAAACCAGGTCTTCTGCCTCTGAAGTCTGGTAATGTATTCCCTACATTTTTTTTAAGTAAGGGAGGCAGGATTTTATTGATATGGTGAACTCCTCAGGAACTACCAATTAAGTTAATAGGCTCTTAAGTGCTTTTCAAAGGAAGGAAAGAAGGAAGGAAGGAAGGAAGGAAGGAAGGAAGGAAGGAAGGAAGGAAGGAAGGAAGGAAGGAAGGAAGGAAGGAAGGAAGGAAGAAAGGAAGTAGGGATGAGTGAAGAAAACTTTCTCCATCCTGTGAAAAAATAGTTGGGATAAAACTTAGAGCTGAACCTCAAAGATAATTTCACAAGAGATGCAGAAAGACTAAATGACTTGCAATTAATAGCAATGCAATTAGTAGCAGAGTCAAGATTAAAACTCAAATCCTCAAATTTCAGATCTAGAATTTCTTTGCTGTTGTGACTTCAGCAATTAAAATCTTGAGAAGTAGATAGCCAAGACAATCTTTCACACTTGTTGCTGAGAAAAGTTACAGTCTAGACTTCTCATGACATACTTTGGTTTAGGAATTCTAGTAACTTCTAACTGAATATAATGTGGGATTTAGGAAAATTTAAGGAACAACAAGCTGAATTTTAAACAGAGGGGTCTTGCACATGAGGAGGTGCTTCAGGTAGCATTTCTCCAGGGGAAGAACACCTGAAAGCCTGCTTCTAGGAATAATGTGGAAAGAAAATGCCTTGGAAAGGGTGTGGAGCATGCATAGGCATTCTATTTTTGGTACAGGATGGTTGATCATGGGGTGAAGAAGGTGTTTTGTGATTGCCTGTGGAGATATTTTAAAAAGCCTATCAGCTTTAACCAACTCTTCTTCACCTCATTTGGTGACTATTTCACTCAGATAATCCAGTAAGAAACAATGCTCTAATTAGAGAGACTCTAAGAACCTCAGTCCTTGGCTATTTTTTTTTTCTCTTCTAGGTCAAAGTGGTGGAGCATCCATGACCTTATGAGATTTAAAAAATCTGAATGACATTTCAGCAAATTGGTGCCCCAATCTGGATATCATGGTCAGTGCAGCATCAATGCCCTGAGGACCAAGCAGAATCCCAGTCCAGTGGAAGAACAAATGAGTATTCATTGACAGCAATGCTATGAATCTGGTAGGACTGGTGGTACTTAGTAATGAAGTTAAGTTTTGAGCCTACTCTTCCCTTTTTCAGACAAGTGAGAGAGGTAACATATTTGTACATTTTCTTTGTTATATCTTCAAATAAATATCCCTTTGTAAAAGGTAATAAATTTTAAGTGGTTATGCGGAACCAGGGAACTAGTAATTGCTCCCTAAGCAAGGCATAATGTTAGGAGAGGAAAGGAAAGAGCACATCTATGGCAGCTCAAGCCAGTGGCAGAGAAAAAAGACCTCCCATTCCCTAAGGGTTATCTCTTAATATAGAAGGCCCAGCTATGTGAGAGAGAAGGTTAGATTATATAAGTTACAAATACAAATGCCTGAAATATGGAGTCAGATGAATATCATTCCCTTTAATGTTATATTTGGAAAGTTTTAAACTTATTTCAATGATCCCATCATTGTTCGATCATTTTCAGAACTCATTCACACATTTTCTTTAATATCTTCAATGTTTCTTTATTCTTTGAATAGATATGAATTTGAAAATAGCCATAAGGCATTTGGAATTAAATCTTATAAATAATTATAATGAATGAACTCGTTTATACTGATATTTGGTAAAAAAAAAATTCTATGTGGCTATACAATGAGCGATTTTCTAAAGAGGATACGTTGCATCATAGATAGAACACTAGACTTGGAATTAGAGGTCCTATTTTTAAATTCTGATCTGACACATTAGCAGTGTGATGCAACATTAGTGGGGTAAGGCTCTTTGAACCTCAGTTTCCACTTCTGAAAAATGGGAATGATCTATCTGTATTAAAAAAATATGACTTATGATTTCATTGATACAGGAAACTTTTGGTGAGAAAATTCTTATGAATACCATACTGTCTCTCAAACACCCTAATCACTAAATTTCTCAACTCACTCATTTCCTGTTTCATTCCACTACCCTAATTTAACCACACAAAAAGAGAGCATAGCCTTGATTGTACCATTAACCACAAATGTACTACCTCCATGTTCAGAAATTCTGAAATCACCTCATCATCTATTTATTTTCTACATCTTTCTCTGCCTTTTTTTTCTTTACCACGCCCTGCTTTTTGTTCACAGCATGACTTACAATCACTTGAACTCCTAGTTCTCTCCATGGCCAACTCCCCCTGCATGAACCACTCTCTTCTTTTTCCACCTTGATACGTTTGTGAACCAATTCAGCTCTACGTTGTCCTCATCCTTTGAATACCTGGATCTCCTATCTTTTCCCTAATTGTGTCATATAATGCCACACCTCAAGTTATGATTACTCCTGTTACTCTTAGCCATCTTGTACACATGTGCTACTGAACAAAGGTGGAGTAAATCATGCAATCATTCTGATGGCTTCACTACATTTTTTCAACTGGGCCTTCTCTTCTGCTAAGCAATTCTACAATACCTCCCTTAATTCACTATCCCACTCCCCAGAGTGACTTTTCATGACTCCCTTCCCCCTTCACGTCTCCTTTTCCTCATCACATATCACTCATATACTTTTTGCCATTATCTCTTCTTTCACTGTCGCCGCATATGATGAGATTGATTCATCATGTAGAGAGTTTGGGACTGAAGAAGAAAACATGCTTATTGAGGATCCAAGCCAATGGCAGAGAAAAGAGAACTCCAAGGGTGACTAGGTGGTACAGTGAGTAGAGCACCAGCCCTTGAGTCAGGAAGACCTGAGTTCAAATGTGGCCTCAGATACTTGACACACTTACTAGCTGTGTGACCTTGGACAAGTCACTTAACCTCAAATGCCCTCCAATAAGGAAAAAAAAAGAGACCTCTTAACCCCTTAGGTTTATCCCTTAATGTAGAAGGCCTTGTCCTATGAGACTGAGGGCCAGTTATAAAGACAAAATACTAGAAATATTAGATCCAGATTAATATCATTCCTTTCTAAGTCACATTGTAAGGATGTGTTCCTATTTCAATGCCATCACTGCTCAATCATTTTCAGAACTCATTTAAACATTTTATGTAATATCTTCAGTAATGACAAGTCTTTATTCTGTGAGAGTAGATACAAATTTGGAGATAGTGTAATAGTTATGGGATTTGATGATCTTCCATGTCCCTTGAACTTGGTGATGTAGCAGGAAGGGGTGGGGCAAGAGGAAGCCAGAGCCAACCTAGAGTCAGTGTGGTGACTGGCAGCAGCAGCTGTGGCTGCGGTGTGAATGCCTTTTTTTTTTTTGAGCCAGCCAGAATTTCTGCTAAGGACTCCTGCTGAGAACTGCCAGGGACAGGAACTGCAGGGGACTGGAGCTGCTGGGAACAAGCTGCATGGATGCTGAGCAGTTGCCATGAGTGAGGAGAGGAAGATCTTTGCCTGAGGTAGCCTGTCCTGTTTTGAAGGCTTGAGAATGTGGGTGTTTACTACATTAACTACATGTGCCAATTTCATGACTACTGTGATGGCTTTGACTTTCTGGTTTGGGGACTCAGTTTTCTGGTATCTGAATAAATGTTCTAGCTATATTCCCCATGCAGAGAGTCTGTTGCATTTTGTGATTAATAACCATATCAGCATATTTATAGTTACTGTAGGCATTGTGAATACTGCATTATTGATAGATAGCCAGAAATCATCTGCAGCTAAGTATCACAAATTATTGGCTTTATCAATAATTAGCTTTACCAAGGCTTAACCTTTTCCCTGCTTAAGCAATCTCATTCCTTTTCATCTATAACAATATGCCTCCTTTGTCATTCCCACTCTATCACTTATTTTCAATCTCTTACCATCTAGTGGCCTCTTCTCTATTGTCTACAACCATGCTCATGTCCCTCCATTCTGAAAAAACTCTCACTTGATCCTTCCATGTCCGCTATTGGCCTCTATCACTTTTGCCTTTTGTAGTTAAACTCCTTGAAAGGCCATCTACAGAAGTGCCTCCACTTTCTCCCTTCTTACTCTCTCTTTAGAGATTTACAATCAGGATTCTGACCTTATCATTCCACAAGAATTGTTCTCTCTACATTACCAATTATTTTTTAGTTGCCAAATCCAGTGGTCTTTTCTCAATCCTCTTTCTTCTTGACCTATGCACCCTTTGACACTGTCGACTACCTTCTCCTCCTTGATATTCTCTTCTCTTTAGGTTTATGGAATTCCATTCTCTCCTGGTTTTCCTACCTATGATAACTCCTTCTCAGTCTACTTTGTTAGACCATCCAGATCATTTACTCTAGTTGTAGGTGTTCCACATTGTTCTGTCCTGGGTCTTCTTATCTCACTCTATACAACTTCACCTGGTGATCTTGTCAACCACTAGGGATTTAATTACCATGTCTATGCTCGTGATTCTGACATTTACCTGTCTTGCCCTATCCTCTTTGCAGGTTTCCAATCTCACATTTCCAACTGTCTTTCATGCATCTGGTACTGGATGCCTAGTAGACATCTTTCATTCAAAATGTCCAAAACAAAACTCATTGTCTTGCCTCCTAAACTCTCCCCTTCCCCCCTTCCCTTAGGCATGCTACCTAGGTGACCTCCTGGACTCCGCACTACCTCTTATCTCCCATAGGTAATCTGTTGCCAAGACCTGTTGCTTTGACCTTTTCTGCATCTCATGAGTATGATGCTTTCTAGACTCTGATGCTGTCACCATTCTGTTGGAGGCCTTCATTATTTCATGCCTGAACTGTTGTAACAGCCTGTTGGGGGGTCTGCCTGCCTTAGATCTCTCCCCATTCTAATCCATCCTCCATTCAGCCACTAAAATGATTTTCTTAAGGTTCAGGTCTGACCATGTCACTCCCTTACTCAACCAACTCTAGTGTCTCCCTATTGCCCCCTAGATTAAGAAAAAAATCTTCTGGTATTCAAAATCTTTTATAACCTATCTTCTTCCTTCCTTGCCAGTATTTTTATACCTTACTACCTGCCGTGTAATCTTCCATGCCTACTATTGCTCTCTATCCCTCCTGCCCTTTGTGGTTAAACCCCTTGAAAAAGCCTTCTACAGAGATGCCTCCACTTTCTTCTTACTCTCTTTAGAGCCTTACAATCAGACTCCTGATCTTATCATTCCACAAGAATTGCTATCTCTCTCTACATTACCAATGATTTCTTTTTTGCCAAATCCAATGGTCTTTTCTTAATCCTCATTCTTTAATCCTCAGTCACAAGTCAGTGACACTGGCTTCCTTGCTGTTCTATGAACAAGACACTCTATTTCTTGGTTCTGGGTTGTGCCCCCTGCCTGGAATGCTCCACCTCCTCATCTTCACCTACTGTCTTCTTTAAGACCCAGCTAAAGGCCTATATTCTACAGGAATCATTTCATAACTCCTCATAATTCTAGTGCTTCCCTCTATTAATTTTTTTCCTATTTATTCTGTATATAGCTTGTTTGTAAATATTGGTTTACTTTATGTCTCTCTCATTAGATTGCAAGCTCCTGGGGTGTAAGGATTGTTTTTTGCCTCTTTTTGTATCCCAGTGCTTAGCACAATACCTGTACGTAGTAGATATTTAATACATGTTTGTTGACTCACTTTCAATACACATTTGTATCTGCTCTGAGCCTTGTAGTCTTAAGAAAGCTGCTCGGGGACACTGAGAGGTGAACTAGCTTGATCATGGTCATGCAGCCAGTATATGGCAAAAGTAGTACTTGAACTCAGATCTTCCTGTCTCTAAAACTCATTCTCTAAGCACCAAGCAACATTATCTCTCATAATACATGGTTTTATTTATGCAATTTTTTGCTTGTTTATCTTGGTGAGGAAATAGCTTTGTAAAATGTAAATGTTTATGTAAATATGAGTGGTTACTATAGTGTTGATCATAAACCAGATATGGAGAAAATTCTAAAAGAACTGATCTAAAAAGGTTTTGAATAATAATAGTGATGTTGGAATAAGAAGGTTTATACTGTGGCTACAACATGCTCATTTAACACTCAGGAGAATCCTCTTCTGCTGCTGCTTGGAGGTTGGAGGTGACCCTTGATTCTTGAAGGCAAAACCAGCAGTCCACAAACTTTGGAAATGCAACCAATCAGGGAAGACTTCAGATGTCTGTGTATGTATAATGGACTGTCTGAGAACCAGCCTATATGACTTTGGAGAAACTTATCACCAGAAAGTTGGACTCTAGGTAAAATATTTTCTTTTTTTTTTTTTGCTAAAGCAACTTATGAAATTGCTGCTTATTTCTACTAAGGTGTGTTGGCATTGTGAGCTGCCTGGTGAAGGGATTACTTTTATTAATGAAACCACAAAGTGTTTTTATGTATTGCAGTGTTTGTTGCTGATGTAAAAATGATAATAACAATAATTGTTAGCGAATGGTCAACTAAATTGTAGCATGGGAATATAATGAAATATTACTGCATTATAAGAAAGGAATGGGATGAATTGAGAGAAGCATAGGAAAGCTTATGTGAACTGATGCAGAACAAAGGAAATAGAACCAGGAAAACAATGACCACAACCATGTAAATGAAAAGAACAACAAAAAATTAAATAGACTACATGATGAGCAAGTTTTGCTTTGGAGAACAGATGCTAAATATATCTCTCCATCTTTGTTGGATAGGTGGAGAACTATGGGTGTAGAACACTGTCAGATTCAGTTTGATGTGTTTAGTTAGTTTTGCTAAAATCCACACATTCTCACCCCCATTTTCTTTTTTGCAGTGTGCTAAAAAGTGATGACTCAATATTGGTGCAAACAGTATTGATGCAAAACAAAAAAAATTAATACAAATTAAACAAAATCATAACTGATAAATATGTTAAAATCAAAAACCTCTTTTATAACATGTGCTTAGAAATGCCAAGAATGATCACTCTGTCTGAATATGGATTTTCTGGTTGCTCCGGAGACATCCATCTTGTTAGGCAAATAGAAGCATCTTTATTTATTAGGCATGTTATTGAAATCTATGTATGTAAATCTAATTTGTGTAACCTGAATCTTAGTTTTTGAAGCAGAGGGGACTATTTAAAGATCTTATAGTAAATCTGTTTGTAAAGCAAATCATTATCCCCTAATTCATTTTTCTCCTCTCAAAATGGCCTTTATTCAACAAAGTTTAAATAAAAGAATCTACATATGCAGTTAATATTCAGTGTAAATGCATTGCAATTTAAAATTTCATGGATTTTTTTTTGGTTATTAGATAATGATGATCTAAGACTGTGTGTGTGTGTGTGTATTTTATTATATTTTTTGGAGGGGGGAAGACAAGGTAATTGGGGTTAAGTGACTTGCCCAAGGTCACATGGTTAGTAACTGTGTCAAGTGTTTGAGGCCAAATTTGAACTCAAGTCCTCCTTACTTCAGGGCCAGTACTCTGTTCACTGTATCACCTAGCTGCCCCCATGTGTGTATTTTAAACAAAATCTAAAACTAAGCAGGAAAGCATAAGTATGATTAAAGGGACCTTTCCCTAATCCTTAGAAAAATTGGAAGTAATGTCAATTGTACAAAAAAAAAGCAAAAAGAGTTCTAATTTCCTAAGAATAAAGAATGCAACAGTTTCATACATTAAAAAAAATGCACAACAAAACACCCTGACTATGCAAATACCAGTTCCAAGCAGATGGAGCCCAAAACCTAATTTCTGCTACCTTGTTTTAAAATAGGAATGTGTGGGTTAGCCATACATACAAAAACATGAGTCCAGCCTACTCCTGGTTTTAAACTGTTGGCTGTTTTCAGTTATCAACAATGGGCTCTGTAAAATAACCAAGACAGAAACTGTTCCACCTGAATTTGGTAAAAACAGGCCCCTACCCCAAGCCTGATGCTGACAAACAATTTCTATTAGTGTTGTGCAGTGCAAGGTCATTTATAATATAATATGAATTCATAGATATTTTTAACAACATTTAAAATACTAGGGGCTGTTGGCTTCTGCCAACAAGAAGTAAGCACAGAGTCCTATCACTATATGTTTGCACAGTCTACTACTGCTCAGAAAACTGCCACAAATCACAGGCTGAGCGACATGGCCTTCACTGCTATATTCTGACATCTTTTTCAGGAAGGTTGCTATAAAATTGAGACCGAGAGTAGAAAGATAGTACAAAGAAAGAGAGGTAACTTACTATTTAAAAGCAATTGATTCTAATCATAAGTAGTTTCTTAGTGATATTCCAGTGTAGACCAAAACAAAGTCATATAATTCCACATCAGGAAAAAAATCAAAACAAAAATGAAAAAGAGCTGCTTTCTAACAATTGTGTTTAATTGTTATTGAATTTGATTTAATTGTATTTAATTTGTTTTTTATTCAATTCAAATCAAGAAACAATTTTTAAATGCTTATTATGTACCAGACAGCCTGCTAGGTGCTGGGGAGAAGAAAGAAGGAAAAACAGGAAGAAAGAAAGAAAGAAAGAGAGAGAGAGAGAGAGAGAGAGAGAGAGAGAGAGAGAGAGAAAAGGAGAGAGAGATTGAGGGAGAGAGGGAAGAAGGAAGGAAGGAAGGAAGGAAGGAAGGAAGGAAGGAAGGAAGGAAGGAAGGAAGGAAGGAAGGAAGGAAGGAAGGAAGGTAGAACCCTGCCCTGAAGGTGCTTACATTATACTAGGATGATTCAAAATGTATAATAATTATTTTAACTTTTAAATTAAAAAATCAAAACCTAACTAAATAGAAGCAATTATAAATGATTTCTTTTTGAGGCAATCAGGGTAAAGTGACTTTGCCAGGGTCACATAGCTAGTAAGTGTCTGAGATCACATTTGAATTCAGGTCTTCCTGACTCCAGGGACAGTATTCTATTCACTCTACCACCTAGCTGGCCTTTTAAATGAATTAAAAACAAAACAATACAAAAACCAAAACCTTTTAGTTCAGAGCTGCTCTTAACCAATCAATTCCCTCACAACTTCAAAAAACAACTAAAGTGTGAATGATTGTTCACTATTTCTGCTTCCACAAACTCTACAATGTTCATGTTATAAACAATATTCTTTCCATTCTGAAAGGGAATGGTGTTGCCCTAAAGAAAGCCTTCCCAATACTAGACTCCAGAGACAGCAATGTATAGCTATTGGACAGCAATATATGAACGAGGAGAAACATAAAGACTCTTGGCCAAGCCACAGCCTTATCTCCCTCTACTTAAGATCTGAGACAGTTTACTATCAATTCTGGACTTTTTGAACACCAGAATTTTGACTTCCAAGGAGAAAAGTCTTCAGAAGATTTTGAAAACAACAGTGGAGCAATCATCAAACTGGAAGCTTCTATAAACCCCAAATAGCTAAAAGCAGTTTCTCTTCAGTTAATTCTCATCTATTTATTTATTTCTTCCAATGCTTGGGTTCATTTAAGAACCAATAAGTAGATAACCATTACAGCTCTGTAAAATGGCTTCTATAAGAATTAACATTATAATTTTACACATAAGGAAACTAAGGTTGAGAGTGGGTAATCCATGTCACATAATTAGTAAATGTAAGAACTGAGGAACCCAGATGTTCCTGATTTCCAGTCCAACAGGCTATCCACTATACCTATGCTGCAAGCAAATGAACTTGAACCTGGATAATGTTGGGCCAATCTTTTAGATTCTTTGGCAACTCCTCCTCCCTGGCTAAACACTATTGAAATTAAGTCAATATCTCTTAATTCATCTAGAATCCCAAATATAATGAGAAGTGGATTTCCCCTGTCTTAGCAGGCCTACTCTCTGAAAGCAATATAACCTTCTTTAGAGCCAAAAACAGACCCAAGACTTACAAGAAGGAATAATTAACACTGTTTAAATGTCAACATCCTTGAACACTTTTATTTTAAAAACTAAATTATGAGAAATAGTTCGTGTTTCAGGGAATAAAATTTCAATGGAACCAATCTGATTGACAGCATGCTTTTTACACTCTATGCAGTGATATGACAGACTACAAATATAAGGCAAAAATAAGGTTGAGCACACATATTATAATCTGTCCAGGAAAAAGAATGATTAATAGAACCATTAAACATTATAATTTTCTTTCTGCTCTACATAACACTTACCCATTATGCTCTGCTCTTTTGCTTGATGTTGATTTTAAGCTATGAGGAAAAGGCTCTATCCATATAGTAAAAGAAATTTGTAAGTCTACATGTGATAAATATAAGAAAGATTTTGCATTTATACAATGAATTGTATATGAATTATATGTATGTATAGATTTATTATAATTATATATGTTATATATAATAACAATACAATTATATGTATATGAATTATACAATGAAATGCATATGAATATATGAATCAGAAGAGATCATTCTAGGCTCAAAGTTGGATTTTAGATTTGAATTATTCATTTTAACAGTGACTACCTGGCTCAGCTTCCTCAATTGTGAAATAAGATCAATAATAGTTTCTATATTACAGGGTTGTTATGAAGAACAAATTAGAAATTTGTAAAGTACTTAGCAGAGTACCTGGCATGCAGTTGGTGCTCCATAAATACATGTTTCTTTCATTCCTTTCTTTCTGATGATTGCTAAAATGCATTGGTCAAGAATTTATACCCATGATAACATATTCTCACTTTGAGAAAGAAAGCTAGAAGAATGACCTCAGCCAGGTTTATAGAAAAGACCTTAGAAATACTGGAAGAAAAAACAAACATTAAAGTGTAAGGATTTCTGATGTTCGGGTTCTCAGATAATGTGATCCTAGAGAAACCTGATTTCCTAAAGAATGCCTCATTATTACTGGTTACCAAACAAGAGCAAGCACTACTTACCGCCCCTTCCCAATCACTGCAATCAGTAGCCAAATCTTATCAATTCTTACTTTATATCTCTCATACTTCTCTTTGCTTATATTTTGCTTCAAACCATCCCAGTATAGGCCCTTATCACCTCTTACTTTCACTACTACAATTGTGTCCTATTTCCTCTCCCCCCTTCTTCTAGTAAATGTAAGAGGTGAGGAACCCAGGTGTTCCTGACTTTCAGTCCAACAGGCTATCCACTACCCCTATGCTGCAAGCAAATGAACTTCAATCTGGATAATGTTGGGCCAACCCTTTAGATTCTCTGTTGCTCTTCGTTTGTATATACTTTCTCATTTCCAATGCATCTTCCTTTCAGCTCTCAAATTGATATTCTTTTTTTTTTTGGAAGGGCCAGGCATTTGGGGTTAAGTGACTTGCTCAAGGTCACACAACTAATAAGTATGTCAAGTATCTGAGGCCACATTTGAACTCAGGTGCTCTTCACTCCAGGGCCAGTGCTCTATTCACCATACCACATAACTGCCTGCAAATTGACATTCTTAAAACAAAACATGACTGTGCTTCCATTGGAAGATGGAATTGTTGAATGAGAAATATACTCTATAAATGGACATTGGTACCTTCTCTGCAACTTAAAGTCTTAGAGAGTTTCCTAGAGCCTTAAGAAGTTGGTCACTTGACTTAGAAAGTTTCTGAGAGCAGTGAAAGGTTCAATGACTTGTCCATCATCTTATAACCCACAAATGTCAGAAGTAGTTCTTGAACCCAGGTTTTATGGACTTTGAAACCAGGTCTCCATTTACTACATATACCATGTTGCCTCACTCTAACCCACTCTAACCTAATACTCTCCTTCATACATTCTTCATTCCAATTAAAGCGGTCTACAAGATGTTCCCCATACATGTCATTCTGTCTTCTATTTGTGGATCTGCTCAGGTTATCTCCAATTCCTCCGGAATGCATAGGTTCCTCACCTCTTCTTTGTACAATACTTTGCTTTATTTAAAGTTCAGGCTTACCCCCTATGTAATGGTAATCAATTTGTTTGATATTTAGGGCTAAGTGGATAGGATACTTAGGGCTAACTAGATCAGATACATTGGGCTAAGTAGATCATATACTTAGGGTTAAGTAGATACTAGTAACTTAGGGCTAAGTAT
>CM053596.1:170354557-170399513 GCA_028646575.1 Pseudocheirus occidentalis
GAGAGCAGAGCAGGGGAGAGGCTTTACAGTGGGATTGCTGTTATGGGGTTGGGGCAGGAGCAAGACAGGGAGAAAATGTGTAATTCAAAAAATGTAATGAAAATGAATAATGTAAACAAGAAAACAAATAAAAACTAAATAAAAAAGAAAACAAGAATTTCTTTTCTTAAATCCCATCTCTGAAGGATATATTTTATTTATGACTCACTTGAAATGTGTTTTATTTTTGGCATGTCTTCTGAGAAGCTAAGGTCATGTCAGCCAACTGCTAGCTGATCAACAATTTGACAATTTGAAAGAGAAAGCTCATAAAACTAATTTTAGTTACACATTTTTCCATTTCAATTGTGCTTTGAAGAGAATTAAATGTTAAAGCTTTTGATAGGATGTAGAATTTTAATTTGCAACTTTGAAATGTGTAAGGCAAATATCAGTTTTCTTATTGGTCACATGAATATACATATATATGGACATATATATGAATATACACATATGCCTATCTGTATATATTTATGCACATATAGATTATGTATCTTATTGACTCCAAGCTTCAATGCATAGTTCAATATTTTGCATTAAAATTGTGAGTAATAAATATACTATCAGTGTGTAGATCAGGAAGAGATATAACAAGTTATCTAATCTAACTCCTTTACTTTACAGAAGAATAAAGTGAGATCTAGGTGACTTGTTTGGTTCATGGACAAAAGACTGTGGAATTTGAACTCAAGTCCTCTGCCTCTGAACCCTATCCTCAGTTTTATTTAACATTTAAATTTGGAGAAAGCCCATTTAATGCCATACTTTGCGTTTATTTTTCAATGAATACTCTTTAGGGCTTCAGATTTCTCATTTAAAATTCACAATTATAGGATCCCCAGTATCATCATCAGATGTTGTCTAGAATCAAAATTCAAAAATATCTATGGACCTATATTACTCTTACTAGACTGTAGCACATGGATTATCACTATAGCCAGATACAAATGCTACTCAATACCTTCCAGACGTTGTACATCTTATTTATTCCAGTCCTTCCCATTTCACCAGGTAATAAAATAAAAAAAAAAGAATTAAGAGCTTTCTATAAGCACAAATAACCCCAAGAAAAAAGTAGAATTTAAGTGTATTACATTTCTTAGACCAGCTATTTTTGGGCCTAGCTTAATTTTCCATACCTAGTACATATATGCACAAGGTAATGTAAACATATGCACATAAGTCAAATTACCATATTACCACTTCACACATTGCTCCCTTCCCCCAAACCCCATAATCATATTCAGGCTGGAATTGTAAATCACACTATAGGCTGGAATTGTAAATCACACTATGTTAGATTAGTCCCCATATGGGGTGGAGTACCAGTATGGTAACATGGCTTAGGAAAATGTTAATTTTTAAAATAATCTTTAAGAAAAAGTTGCTTGCAGTGATATATCAGGTAAAATATAAGAAATTTATCTGAATCTTGAGACATGATAGTGTGGTCTTCACCTGAGAAGCAGGCAGCTTGTTGTGATAAGTCAGTGGAGGATGCCTAACAGTGACTAGGGAATGGTGATGGTTTTCTTTCCAACCAACTTCCCTCCCCATTGCACTGCTACCTTTTTAGGACAGAGGATGTTTCACTTAGAGGTTAGCCCAGATATTCAGGGAAATCATGACAGGGGTTAACCAGGTTGGTGCTAGAAGCAGTATGGTACAGTTAAGGACCCACTTGACTTGGAATCAGGACTTCAGTTCCAGCTACAACACTTACTTTGAGCAAGTCATTTGTATCTCAGCTCTGTAAAGTAAGGGAATTAAATTTGATAACCTCTCAGATCTGCATGTTTTCCTGATCTGCATATTGCTGTTAGGTTTTCTTACTCATTGTATATGCAAAATATTAACCAACATCAACATGACATATCAGTTTGGTTCTTTTGCTTCTACTTGTTCAATTATAAAATAGGGACAATATTTATATTGTTCTTTTTATGTAAATGTGAGTGAATGTATTTATTCAATGACTTCTTTACGGAACAGTCATTGTTTTACTCCTCAGTGAGGACATTTACTAGGCTGCATTAGATGAGCTCCAACAAAATCTCTCCACTGTCATAAATGTAAACCTTGCCAAGGGGGGTTGGGGGCTTCTTTATCCAAGAGAGTTCAATTTCTTATCTATTACTATAAATCATTTGCCCACTCTAATGCCTCATTGTAGTATGGAGGTTACTTTTTTCCCTTCTTAAAAGCTATTATGGTGGTGGAGTATTAGGCAAGGCAGGTAGAATCATGTAGGAAAGTTTTTCGAATATGAAGCTGCTAATTTCTGCTGTCTAGGGACCAAGCTAGCTAAGTTCAGAAGAGAACATCAACAGAAATTCAGACAGCAGGAAAGGAAAATTTTCAGACATAGTTACTCATAAACGTAATTTTCCAAACTATAAAAAGTTGTGATATTCATCAATGGAAAGAAAACCTACACCAATGTAATCACATATTCTTAAATTATTGAAATTAGTATATGCTGGGATTATACATCTGTATAATACACATACACATACACCTGTCCAACAGACATCTAAAATTTTCAATAGTTAAAGACCTGAAAGACCTAGTTCTCTTCATGAAAGTCTAAAGAGAGAGGAAGACTTGAAGCTAGTTCTTCAATTTAAAAGAATGTTGGCTCTATTGAGGCTGTGAATAAGGGGAGGGGAATCTTTTAAAAGGAGTCACACAGGACCTTATTACTTGAAAAACTCTGTAAGTATATAATTTTAAAAGAAGAATAGGCTGACAGACTGAGAAGAAGAAGATCTTGGAATGAGGTTCCAGGTTAAGTAAATTAAAAAAATAAAGCTCATAGAAGATATGACATGGAGAAAACTGCATTCTTCAAATCAGACCCAATTTTTAACTGGAAGGGCAAAGGCTAGTCTATCAGATCTGGGCACAAAATCGAGAGTATGCTGAGGATTTATTTGTGAGAGGATAATAAAGAGAGAGGAGTAGGTTGGAGGCCATGAAGAAACTGCAGACAGTTGTTTAAAATTGTGTTATGTGATATTTTATATTATAATGTCCAAATGAAAAAGCTATCTTCTTCAAGACATCTTCTTTTAGAAACAGGCTGGGGTTAGAAAGCTAAACTGAGAGCTGGCAGCTGCTCTGACATTGCTTAAAATGGTTCACAGATGGTAAGGAAAAGGTTTAAGATCAAAGGAGTTAACATCTTTAGCTCATCACTTTATAAAAGCGAAATGGTTAGAGATGGGAAATGTCTACCTGAATATTGATTTACTTCATCTAGTTAGACCTGCCCCAGCTACAATAGGAGGAGTGAAATGTGATTTGATCAATAGGAGAGGAGATTGAGATGACTTTGATATCCAGTTCCCAGGAAAATCATCATCAAAAGGGAAGAAGTAAAAAATGAGCAATAGGGAAATATAAAGAAAAACAAAAAGACAATTTACTAAATATCTCAGGTGGAAGAAAATTCAAAGATATTGAAGATAAACAGATAAGCCAAAAAGAAATACATTAAGTAACATGGGAATATGGTCTCTAAATCAACTAAATGGGTCCAGATACCTATGAATAAAATTGTAATACAAAAGAAAGTGAATCAACACCTGATGAAGCAGAGGACCCTATGGATTCTCAAGAGAATATTGAACCATAACAGGATGTTCCTGAATTACTTTAAAAAGAAATTAGAAATGTATGAGGAGAATTTCGGACCTGAAAAATAGTAATAACTGACAGAATTGGAAAATTCAGACCCATAGTGGCAACTCTCACAAAGAAACTTTATTAGGAAGCAATATTAGGAATGTAAATATACAGACATGAAAGACAGTCTGGAAGAAAATAAAAAAGCAATAATATTTAAAGAAACCATGCTCTCCATACAAGCAAAACTTACAGATTTCAAGAACAGGATGTGTAGAGACAATGTAAGGATTATGAGTTTCTCAGAACATAAGAAGAAAAAACCCCAACTCGAGCACTATAATGTAAGAAATAATACAAGAAAACACAGAACCTTTGAATATAGAAAACAAAATACTGATCAAAAGAACCCACAAATTGTTTCCAGGAAACAACAACAAACTATGCTGAAAACTCCAAGATACATAGTGGTTAAAGACAAGAATTCCAATGATAAAGAAAAAATTCTGCAAGCTATGAGGAGAAAGACCTTTGAACAAAAGGAAGTGAAATTCAAATAGCATAAGACTATTCTTCACCCATGAGAAACCATAGGAGGGAATGGAGTAATGTATTCTGGTGAGAAAAACAGCTCAACACAGAAACCAAGATTAGATATCCTGCAAACCTGAGCTTAACCATTATTTGAAAAAAGATGAATGTTTAAAAAAAACCAACAGGTGTGTGAAACCTTCTTGGAGAGAAAATTAGACCAAAAAAGTTATTTGCTCCTCAAATACCCCATATAATAGAAATACAAGAAATATAAATATAATGACTAAATAGAACAACAACAACAATTTACAACAGAGAAATCATTAACAGATTTCTTTTTATAAGCATATAGGTAACAAGAATGAAGACAGAAGTCAAATAGAGGTGATGGTAGAGAAATAGGCCTGAAACATGGATTAAAACTCAACACTCCATGTACAGCTAAACTAATGCTTCTGGTCAAAATAGAAGGGCATATAAATAAAGGGCAGAGGAAGAATAAGATGAAGGGGAATATGTGATATATCTTAAACAAATCAAAGATTAACAGGGAAGGGCAAAGAATTGTGATCTTTCAGGAAGAAGAGAGTTTACAGGAGAATGGAGGAGGATGCAAAGGGAGAGACTGAAAGGGGAGAAAGAATCAGGGAAAATCTTGGGGGACCAGTGATATCAATACTCTCCTTGGCATAAAAGAAATATTCTATAAAGAGACCCTTCAGTGGGTATAAACTATGTTGATTTGGCACATTCATCTTCCCTTAGGAGAAAGGGAGTCAGAACTTCTCAGAGCAGTTAATACCAAGAAACTTGTCAGGAGATTTCATGGCATATGGTTGAAGACATTACCACAGGGAGGGCAACAATTAAAAATGAACTGTACAAACTGCAATGAAAAAAAAATCTTAGTATGGCGAAAAATCCTTTCTATTCCCATTAGTAATTAGAATTTCTAAGAGTATGGCATAATAGAAAAAGTATGTTGGGGACAAGATTTAAAAGAGAGTAAGACAGAAACTTTAGTAAAGTCAGAATAAGTACTTTAAAGGCTTTTATTCCATGAGAAATACAAAGACTAAAAAAGTTAATAATTATAAAGGCCATGAATCAAAGAATAAAAGTCTATAATTGGGAGAAAAGGAAGATAAACAATGGAGAAAATAGAAGAAAAATTCCTTTTTAAGAAAAAAGACAGAAAATTAAATTTAAAAATTAATGAAGAAAACAAGTTTAAAGGAAAGAGAGAAGGGGAGATTTTACTTGACTGCTCAACCCAAAGGAGGAAAAGGAGAATAATTTAATAAGTAGAAAATAGGAAGAAAAAAATGGAACTAATAAGTTGAACAAAACTCCAAAACAAGGGAAAGTGGTAAAAACAGGAGGGAGAGGGGCTGAATGTGTCTTGAAGGTGAAAAAAAAGTACAAGATGGGAATGTGATTGCTTTAAAGTTGTTCAGTTGTTTTCAGTAGCGTTCCACTCTTCATGACCCCATTTGGGGTTTTCTTGGCAAAGATACTGGAGCAGTTTGCCATTTTCTTCTCCTGTTCATTTTGCATATGAGGAAACTGAGGCAAACAGGGTTAAGTGACTTGCCCAGTGTCACATAACTAGTGCCTGAGGCTAGATTTGAACTCAGGTTCTCCAAACTCTTGTACTGTGCTATCCACCAAACCACCTAGCTGTGGCTGCCTTAGAAGAGATTATGCTAAAATAAATGAAGAGATAAAGTACTGTACTAAGAGAAGAGAAAATCTTAATTTGGTAAATTTCTCACTTAGACACTATGCAACTTAGTAATTAAAAATGTTTTAAAGATTATATTAAATTATATGCACTCATATAGATGTGTGTGTGTGATATGTTCAGACATGGCTTTTCTTCTACTAATGGCAACATTACACTTTAATGGAAGGGATACAAAGTAAGAAGGGAGTGAAAAGTAGTTCCTCTCTAATTTTTCCAGAGTCTAGTCCATATTGGTGATTACTAGTTAAGAGTTGTAAGGAAATTTTCTCCCCTCTATACTCAGGAAAGGATATAGTCTTTTGGTGATGAAATGCCTATTGAATCATTGGGAATGATAGAATACAATAAGAACTGAAATCTTTATTGAGAACAATTTATTATCTATGCTTTAGAAATCTTTCACTAAAATACCTTTACTGAATTATTGTGTAAGGACTATATAATTCTTATGCTTTACATTTATGAGTTTGAGAAGGTTAAGGAGCAAAATGAAGATAAGTAATGATATTATCCAAATGAATTTCATTAATTTCCCCCAATTTTGATTTTCTGGACATTTACAAATTAAGTTTTATGCAGAACACAAAATGTCTTTTGACCATTTGCTGTTAAAACACCTAATTCTTTCACTATTAGTATTTGGGATCATAGAAATCTGCTCATTTGTAAATTTACACTATGTAAATTGTATCAAGATACAATTAACCTGTCTGTTAAGAATTGACATTCTCAGAAAGGGAGAAAAATGATACAGTTATTTACCAAGTTACTATTTGACAACTTGCCTAATTCTTCCCACTCAATTCTTCCTATTCAGGAAATGGTTCAAATTCTTCATAGATCATTATAGTTGCTTTCTTCTTTGCCTAGGTTGAGAGTAGAATGAGCAGAGAAGTGGACAGCTGCTGCAGAACTCCAGCTATGCTGTGATGGATGGGCTTGTCTTTCAGTACTTTCAGAGCTGTGTTGTATTCTATTTTTAAGGTGACAAGAACATTGTATCTCTCTGTACTTCCTTGTCTTCCCCTGGGTCATGGAGGAAGAGAAGTTGGAGAACAAGTGATTAAGAAGGAATGTGGATGGAATACCCTAAAACCTGCCCAGCATTCAGAAAACTTCCTGATGGACTAAGAGTCATAAGAGTCATAAGTCAGAGATAATACAATGGATCAATGTTTTTGAGGCAGGACTCAGGAAGGCCACCACCAAAGCAATTGGTAATAAGAGTGTTATGCTTTTCTGATTCCAGGAAGCTAGATGCCATGGTGTGAGATATTCAGGTTAGAGAGGAGGACCAAGGACAAGCAAAGGTTTTTTTTTTTCTCATTTAGACACTATTATCCATTCCAAGGCTGTGTAGTTTCTTTTTAATCCTTATTTAGACTTAACCTTAGCACTACAGTATTAATTCTGAATTTGCATTTTCTCTTTACACTTACAGATAAAACTTAGAAAAACTCCTTTGATTCTGGGAGCATGTAGTAGATAGGAACAAGAAGAGAAAGAAGTATGTAGATGCCGGATAAAGGAATCCACTCCAAACTGGCAACAGTAGAAAGGGTACAGCAGATTTGTGAATGAAAGGAACTAAGAAGACTCAGGAGCCAAAAAAGTCAGGAGCCACAGTGCTTTCTTTAGAAGGGAATTTAGTCATAAGAGAATATTTAAGATTTATTCAATTCTGCAATAGTCTTCTGGATTGGCTCCTGGGAGGAAATGAAATTCTTGAGAAGCTAACCAAGATTAACAAGGTCTAGGGTCAAAGAATGGATCTTTCACATGTGGTTGAAAGCAATAGGATTTCAACCATTATGCATGTAATTCTGGAAAAGGAGAGTTATTTTAAAGAAAAAACAGAGATATTCTAAATATACTCTTCCCTGAGTCCTACTGTTTTGTAATACTATACAAGTTATGAAAAATAATTAGGAGATCTGGTACTCTGAGTAGTCTTATCTTAGATTCTCAGCCCAGTGACATGGAAACATGAGAAATTCACATATCTTCTATTATTGTGGAAGGTATATTTCACTTATGAAAATAGAGACTTTTCTGGAAGAACATTTTAGTAAGCAAATTTTTCTTAATGAAGTAATGTCTTCCAACTGAATCATCAACTTGGAGACTTTTCCATGAAAATAAAAGTCCTTAAATTCAAACAAATGTTACATTATGCAATAGGGCTAGTTTTGTGCATGCCAGATCACTTAACATGGCACCCTGCTTCTCTGCATTGCTCTACCAATGTATGAAGATATCCCCAGTCCATTAATTGTGTCTTTAAAATAATGAAAGCCTGGGAGAGTTAATCTCTTTCCTTCAGAATCCAAATGGTAATGACACACAGTTTACCCACAGAGCAAGTGCCATGAACTATATTGGGAAGGGGGGAATACTTTCTCCTGCATCCCTTTTATTTTGACTTTGAGAAACAAATCTAGGGTCTCTGTTCTTTTTCTTTTCATTCTTTTTCTCTGTTTCTCTTTTTGTTCATTCATTCATTCCTTCTCTACCTCCCTCCTCTCTGTCTCTGTCTCTCTGTCTCTGTCTCTCTCTCTCTGTCTGTCTCTCTGTCTGTCTCTGTCTGTCTGTCTGTCTGTCTCTCTCTCTCTCTCTCTCTCATTTCATATCAATGGAGATCCTCAGTGGGCCTAGGAGTTTGAGCCATGCTGACCTTGGAGCCAGGATTCTGGGCAGGATGTTGTAGTTAGCCAAAAACAGCATGCCTGGTACTCAACTTATGGCTGGGGTTGGACTTGAAACTTGGGATTATATTCTACAGGAACTGAACTAAACTATAAACTTAACTCCCTTTCCTTTCCCAGAAACTGAGGTAATGCAAAGGAGGGGAAGGGAATTAGATTCAATGTATTGGGGAATAAGTTTGTGTGTTTGTAACTATACCTTTGAAGTAAATATTCCTTTGTAAAAGCTAATTTGACTATTAAGTGGTTAAGTGGATTGGTAGTACAATGGATTTTTCTCTACTTAGAGTGTGACTGTTGGTGGGGGCTGGAGTCATTTGACAGAAAGGTTAAATACTAATACCCTTAAAGCATACCAGAGCACCTTGGGAGAGGGCTGAAATGTAATATACCTTGTCTTCAGGTAGTGGTGGGCCAAGGTTAGGGTTACATTTATAATGTAGGAAATTTTTAACATGACATATTTGAAAGGAAAATAAAATTATTGATAAAATAAGAGTAAATGATATGGAAAAATACAAACTGGATTTATGTAGTTAGTGAAGCTGATAAAGTATTATAATGAAAACTGCATTCTCTTTGGGAAGGCTGTAACAAAGGCTCTTGGCAGTCTGGACAGTGAATAGCCTTTGCTCATTAGTTCTGTGGCTCCTTTATTTCTAGAAAAAGCAGTCAAGCAAGCATGTAAAACCCTGAGTTTAGATACTAGATGCAATGGCAACTATGTCAATACTTTGATCATTTATGTAACAAAGTGTTTTGAATTACGATTGCTTGCATTTCTCTGAAAAAAACCTGACTTGCCACTTCGGTTCCTTTGTTTCAGGAGTAGCTATGTCTTACAACACAGTGGAGTATTGGTTACCCACTAAATCAATCAGTTTTCTAATTCATTTTCTGAAATTTAAAATCTCATTTGATGGTTTAATTTAAGCCAGCTACACATACATTTCTTCCCCAAGCCTTGCTATCTAAGGAATCCAGATGAAAAGTCAGAAGGTCTCTAGATTGCTTGGATGCTCCATAATCTGACCCAATTTTGATCAATGCACTGAGTTTTAAGGGAAATGCTAGAAAGGAACAGTTGCCAACATACTTTATTGGGTATAAGTTCAAAAATAAGATTTAGAGATTCATGTTTTCCCTTTTGCTCTATCTTAACTTTTTGCTAAATATGCTTTTATCAGGGTTGTTCTTATGTACTGTTAAGGTCTTTTACTTTCATAATGGATTATGAGGGATAGAGTGATGTTTAAAAAAACATATAAAAGGTATGTTACATACCTAGGTATAGGAGAAAGAGTACTGGATTTGGAATGAGAGGACCAGGGTTTCAGCCACTGAGTATTTGTGTGGCCTAAGGTAAGTCACTTTACTTCTCAGGCCTTAGTTTTCCTAATCTGTAAAATAAGAGGGGTTGGACTCAGTGATTTTTAAGGGTTTATTCTAACTACAAATCTGTCTATGGATAGTGCTTCTTGTCCAGGATGCCAATGGAGAAAATCAATGGATTACCCATTAAAATAGCATGCTATAATGTGGAAAATAGGTTTTTTTTCTATGTGGATTAATAGATCAGTCTCTTTTGAATGGCCACATGGGTTATTAAGTTGATCCTGCAGTGTTCAATTTATTTAACTGATACAATATTTTCTGTAATGGGAACATCTGGAGATCCTTATTATTGCTATATAAGGATTCACTCTTCTTGCATCTAGATCTTGTGTAAACTACGCTTCATTAAAGTAGTAAGCACTTTCAGTAATCATACTTCTATCAGTTAAATGCATTATACTATCAATAAGGAATCACTGAACAGTAATCTGTGGTTACCTCTTTCAAGCAATCTTCCATGTTCTTAAAATATGAATGAGGGACAACATTTTGGAAAACAACTTTTAAGATTCCATTTTGTTCTAACTAGTCAATTGTTTTCTGTAATCAACAAACACATTAGGATCTAGCATTCTCTATACTTCTCCATTTGTGTGACTATTTGTAATAGGGCACTTTAATTATCTGAATATCTGCAGGAAGTTTCATTATTAAAAAAAGTTATTTGGTATATTCTTAGCTTGTCTTGTTGATAATTCATCTCCCAGAAGGTGGGAGAAGAGAAGAAGTAAACATTCCCTCTGTATTTAATTCTGATGAACAAGGTAGAACTAGTTTGTGAAGACAAAGGGTAAGAAACCGCTAAAGAAAGTGTTTGTGTAATGACTTCGTGTTACCCAAGGAATAGCCAGATATGTACTCTAGATTTTAGGATAAATATTTTAAATACTTGGTAAAAAGATAGATATGATCTTCTGTACAGTAATTCTAAAGTGGCAGAGTAATCAATCAACAAGAATTAATTAAGTGCTCTTACCATGTAGAAGGCATTGTTCTTGGTGCTGGCTATATAAGTACAAAAAATGGCACAATCCTTATTCTCATGGAGCTTACATTCTAGTGATAGTCTAAGAGTTATGAGATGCTTTTATAAAAAAATAAAGAAGAAACACAGGGAATTTCAAATGCATCCAATATAGCTCCTCAGGGAGCTCTCCAATTAATTCTGCTTTTTAAGTGATATGTACAAAAGGTAGAAGGAGAGAACAAGTACAAAAGAGTAGCCTGAAGCTGTAAGAAGAGTGCAGATAAGCCTAAAGCAGAAAATAAACTGTGGCTTGAACATATGAGGAGAAATGTTAATGAAAACACAAAAAAGTCTCTCAGGGTTATGCCCCAGGCATATGGACAATGAAAGGATAGAAGCACTTTATGAAGTGAATGTGTAATATTATCAGCAACAGAGATAAAGTAGAATCAATTTTGACCATATTTTTTCAAGAATAACTTCTGAACTGAAAACAAGAATGGTTAAGAGAGAAATTATTTAAAGGACAGGTGAAGAGATAGTATGGGAGAATCTAGTTATTTTTAATGAGTCTGGATGTCTATGTAAGATTAATTATACCCCAAGGTAGACAGAGAACTTTCAAGAATTTGTACTTGTGATAACATAATTGGAATGTTCAAGGAACCATAGAGCTAGTAAAGGCTTTTGAGTAGGAAAGTGACATGGTCAGATATGACTCTGGGAAGGTTATTTTGGAAGCTATAAGAATGACGGAGAGGGGAGAAACTGGAAGCAGAAACCAATTAGGAGGGTATTGCAATAGTTAAGGCAAGAAGTAGTGAGGGCCATCAGCTGCTCTGCTTGATTCTGACTCCATGAACATCATGCCTCCCACAGGATAAGCTCACCACCAGAAATGTCATCATTAAGGAGATTGATTCAGCTTTGATACTCAATACCTTCTCAGCACCCTCAGTTGTCTCTTCCTTCTGACTGAAGAGAAAGATTGGAAGACAGAGTAAATACCTCCAATGGGCTCCCTTATAGAGTGCTCAGTCCTTTCCCACTAATTTCCTTTTCCATCAGCTACTCTGCTTGGTATCATGAAGATCATACTGATATACTGAGTAGCCCTTGACTCCCCTAATCCCTTTCAGTTTCCTTTTGTGTATTGTCTCCTCCCTATAGATTGTAAATTCCTTGAGGTCTGGAACTTGCTTTTTCTTATTTATATCTACAGTGTTTGCACAGTGATTAGTAAATGTTTATTGAGTAGGATTAGAGGATCTAAACTAGGTTGGTGGCTATTTGTGTGGAGAGAAGGGGATATTACCTATCTCTGTACATATTCCAGTTTATCATGGTCTTTTCTAAAATGTACAGTGGCAGTGGTAAGATATCTACTACTCATGGCTGGAACATGCCAATATAATGAAAATGACATACTACCTAAAGTAACAAATTAAGTGCTGCAGCAATCAAATTACCAAGATGATACCATAGAGAACTAGAGAAAAAAAACTTTGAATTTAGAGTACTAAAGGTCCAGAATCACAACAGGAATAATGAGGAAAACTATGAATTTATGGGATATATCTTTTTCAAATCTCACACTATATTATACTGTAGTAGACATAATAATTTAGCAGATCAGTGGATGAGACTAGATAAACAAGAAATTGATCAAAACAGTAGCCTAGTGGTGAAAAACCCAAGAACAAATGTGGAGGGAAGGGAGGGATGGACTTTTTTTCAACAAGAACTGGTAGGAAAAGTGGAAATCAGTTTGGCAGAAATTGGGTTTCACCTAGAAATTTGTACCATTAAACAATAATAAACTTAAAATGGATTTATGACCTGAATATAAAAGAATGTATCATTAAATGACAGGAGACACCTCTTACAATCTTGGTAAAGGGGAGACATTTTTTCTTTAAAAATATATTTTTATTATCAATGTGACAAGTATTAATATATATTTGCAAATGCATATATTTGCACATATATTAAGCAAGTAAATAGTAGTTTACTGTGGGTTACATTTTTTGCTTTCTTAAATTTTACTTTAAAATTTTTTTTATTAAATTTAATTTTCAGTTCCATATTCTCTCCCTACCCAACTCCTCCCTTACTCATTAAAAAGGCTAGAAATAAAATGTGTTACAAATAAGACATCATGCAAAACAAATGTCTATAAATTATCCACTTCCTCCCATCTCCAAAAAATAAAAAAAAAGAAAAAGAAAGGAAGAGAAAAAAATGTATGTTTCATTCTGCAGTCTGAGTCCATCAGTTCCCTATTTGGAGGTAGACAGCATTTTTCAACATTTTGGAATTATGGTGGGCCATTTTTATTAATCAGAGTCACTAAGTCTTTCAGAGTTGATTATTGTCAAAATATTGCTGTTACTGTGCCAAACGGAGTTTTTAACCAAAGGTAAGTGAGATCATAAAAGCCAAAACAGATAATTGTGAGGGCATAAAATTTCAGAAAAGCCTTTGCAGGAATAAAATCATTGAAGATGGCGTTAGAAGAAAAACGATAGTTGTGGCTCTATTTCTCTATAACTACTACAAAATGGGCCTAATGCTGATTTTCTGCCTGTCTCCCATCCTAATCTGTAGGCCTGCCTATAGATAGCTACTAATGGACTCAATTGATCCTAATTTCCTGTGTTCTTGGATATTCTCCATTCAGTTGTTTCTGGGAACTCTATTGATCACCCTTCTTTCCCTATTATTCTTTCAGACAAGTAGGTTCTAGCCATTTTTTTGTCTGATCTGTTCCACTGCTGAATTAACTCTAGCATTGATGGAATCCATAGTTCTCCAGGGAAGACACCATCTTTTAGAAGTCAATGGCCCCTATACTTTATTACAGGTACTTAATACCCATTTGCTGGCTGCATGTGCTTATACTCATATGTTAGCTTAGTCATTTCCTCATGACATTCTGTGTTAATAATTTTTACAGCACAGCTTGTTTTGGAATGTTTAGCTTGAAATATTTAAGTGATGGCAAACTAGACAGACCTGTTAAGGGCCAAATTCTTTGTTAGGCTCAATTAAAGTTAAAGAAAAAAGAACTTTTATTTTATACTTATAACTCTTGTAAATTATTATTTATTCATTTTAGCAATTCATACTACAGAAGTAAACTAATTCCTTAAATACTTTCCCTTAGCTGCTTCTAATTTCATATTAAATCTACCTAATGGCATATGCTTTTGCTCTTTTAATTTAATTTTCTGTAAGCTAAACTCTATTTCAGTTTCTATATTCCCCATGCTCCATTAAGAAAGTGGACAACTTGTGGTTAGAAATTACAAAATAATGTTATGTTTCCAAGCTGTTATTTTTCCCCCCAATAAACTTTAGAACATTTAAAAAGTTACCTTGGGAGGGGGGTAGACAGGGACAGTTAAGCACATTTGTTTAAATTATCACTTTGCAAAATAACAATAAAATTATAGTACTTTGGTTGTTTTCACTTTAGACAGCTTTCTTTCATCAAACCTGACTTGGATGGTACAATATGTCCTGATAGAAAAGCTATGTAACAAAGATTGCAGGGCATCCCTGAAGTTCACAGCTCACTTTGAATAGCCCAAAGTACATCCTTTTCACCTATGATATAACTAGAAAGAACAACTTATGAGAGTAATTCCCAAGTGAAAGACTCACACAAGGAGAAGATCCAAGTGAGTATATGAAGGGAGGGTGGCAGTAGTGAAGGCAAAGTAGAAAATGGATCTGATATTAAATAATGATAGGGTAATCAGAGATAAATTTGAAAATCTGTATATTTGGATGTTATAGAATGTTGTGGGAAGTGATAAAAGGCTAGAGGAAGTGATAGACTGTCAAATATAACACCAGAAAATCAAAGATGAAAGGGAGATAGAGATGGAAAAGGAAATTACGCTTTTTAGTAAGGAAAACTTCATCAGCACTGCTCCCCATCCTGACTTTTATGTAACTCTGATGCCTCATGAGGACACAGAAAATGCCTCTGTGTTCTTGAACACTATTATAGAGAAGAGTATACTCCAGCAGGTTCCAGTAAAGTGCAGTCTTTAAATATTATAAGCCTGTGTGTGCCCATCATCCAATAATCAGCCCAGCTCAGTGGAGACAGGCTCATTACTCAAGGACTGGCCATCAAATAATCAATTTCTCAGCCACAGCAACTTACACATCATGGAGGAGTGGCAACATGTGCCTGTGGGAGTGGGTACTCATGCTGATGAAATCACTTATCTTTCTAAGTATCAAAAATATTAATAATTTTTACTTCTTTTTTTTGGCTTTTTGGAGGGGGAAATTGGGGTTAAGTGATTTGCCCAAGTTCACCTAGCTAGTAAGTATTAAGTGTCTGAGGCTGAATTTGAACTCAGGTCCAGGGACAGTGCTCTATTCACTGAGCCACCTAGCTGCCTCTAATCATTTTTGCTTATTGTTTATATGATGGAGCTTCTTCACAGATTTTAGGAGATAGAACTCCTATCTATAATCATTGTAGTACAATAAAATACATATGTGTATACACTATAAGGTCCATCTCAATAGTATCATGGGAAATTTTGTTCTCTTGATTTTAAAAATGAACATAAAATCACTTAACTTTTTCTGTCAAGGAAACTGCATCATCCTCTCTTAGCCTCATATATCAAGTAATTTCTATACCTTTTCCTCCTGTTTTGTTAGATTTTTCCACATCCTGTTTTGGTCCCAGTATCTTTGATAATCACTACTTGTATTTCTATCAGCCAAGACAAGTGCCTTCCCGTACTCTTTCTGATCTTACTGAGATTAAGAGAGAATGTGTCTTCTAGAGTAAATACAACCAAACTCTCTCTAAACATAACTGATTATGAAAACACAGAAGAAAGGATAAGGCAGTGTAGTACAATTGGCAGCACACAGGGCTGGAAGTCTTGAGACCTGCTGTCTCAGGGCAAAACTAACTAACCTTGGAATCTTAGGCAACTCAACTAGCTTCTCTTGACTTCAAGTTAACTTCTCAGTGCAATGAGTATATTGGGGTAGTATCAAAGATCCTTTTTGCCTCTAAAGGTCTTTGATTTCATGAAAGTGGAAATGACAAGTAGACAATTGTAGGATCAGAGATCCAGAGCTGGAGGGGAACTCGAAAATCACCTACTACAACCCCACACATTATTTGAATTTGGTTTTTCTCTCTGTCTCATTCCCCTCGCCCCCCAACTGAACAAAAAGAAAAAGAGAATCTTCCTAATAAATGTTTAATCAAATGAAGCAAATTCCCTCATTGCCCACAATCCAAAAATACATGTTACATACTGTATTTTGTGTCTATCACCTGTCTGTCATGACATGGTTAGACTGCCTCATTGTCAGTTCTTTGGGATCAAAGTTTGCTGTAGCACTATTCAGATTTCTAAAATCTGCCAAAGTTCTTTTTGGTAGCTTCTCATTTTGTAGACAAAGAAACCAAGGCCCAGAATAGTGAAGCACTTGCCATGATCCCTCAGTAAAGGGCAGAGGCAGCAAATGAATCCAGGTTCTCATGCTGCCTTTTTATTGACTTCCTTTACCCCTCCAATCTGATTCCCTTTTGGTCCTGAGTATTAAGCATAAGATCATTTGTTCTTTACATACTTGCTAGCTGTGTGACCCTGGGCAAGTCACTTAACCCTGTTTGCTTCAGTTTCCTTATCTGCAAAATGAGCTAGCAAAGGAAATGGCAAACTACTGCAATATCTTTGCCATGGAAACCCCAAATGGGGTCACAAAGAGTTGTATATGACTGAAGCATTTGAACAACAACAACAACAACAACATCTTAATACCTTAAGATGGTATTACTGGGACAATGATTTATCAAGGAAAAAAGTCACTTGTTAAGCAACAGCAACCTGTTTCTCCCCCACCCCCCTTCTCATGGTTCTGTTATTTTCCCCTTTACTCACTATAATTAAGCTCTCCCCAGGAAGAAAAGCTTCCCTACCAGGCAGGTATTCCCAATTCCTCCTAGCTCTAATCAAAACATTCTCTCTATCTCTATCCTGACAACTTTAATTCTACACATTCACTTTTATTCTAATTTACTGAACTTTTAATTACCATTCTAACCTGTGATTCCAGGAACAAGACCAATGTGAGACCCCTGCTGATCTTTAGATCATGCTTAACTCTCCCAGATGATTATGAGAACTAACTCAACCCTTTGCTTTGGAGATAGTGCTTATCCCTTTTTAACTCTCTTATCTCCTATCTCAAGCTCCAATGAGATTCAAGAAAAAAAATCCCTTCAAGAAAAGGCTTTTTGAGCCTGATACTCATTCTAGATGTGTATATTGGCAGAAGTCCAGTCACTGAACTCTATGAAGACACAAGGAATGGTTCCTTGACTTTTTGTGAACTTGACACAAAAGCATTCTTGTAAAATTCATTAGAAAACTTGTGGGTCATTTATAGGTAGAAGTTCTTTCAATAGCTGTGAAATGTGCAACTCTTTGATAAAGAAGATGTCATTTTAAATTACAATTCTTTTCTAAGGTTCACTTGTTCAAAGAACTTTACTTACTTCTACCCAGATAACTGCATTTGACATGTATTTTATAACTCTTGAACCACAAAATTAGTTTGGTCCTAATTGAGAACTGGACCTTCGTAGTAAAGGAAACTTCTTGGAAGAAATTACCAGATAATAGTTTCAAATCAGAATCTTCAAGATGTGATGTGATATGTAGCACCTAAGATTAGGTCTTTCCTTTGGTTGCAAAAAAAAAATCTTCCTGGATATGAAAATCTTTTTGATGACTACCGCAAAAAATGTTTTTGTATATTACTTGGCTAGGATTAGAAGTGTTATATTTGTTCATCTAACCCAATGGGATGTTTTTTTCAGTATGTAATATTTTTAAGTAGGTACATTTCATGGATATTAACCATAGTATATGATTTAAAATCTTAATATTCAACAATATATATTTTTTAAAAATCCAATGACCTATTTTTGAATGTATTTTAATAAAGATACATCTTTGGGTCCCCAAATAAATAAACTGGATTTAAGGAATGCATATTTTAATTCTAATTTCATCATAAGTTCAATATTTATATTGAGTGAATTCTATTGTCTTGAATTTATTTTTAAGGAAAGTTTTGGTTCCCCCCCCCCCATAATATCTTGAAAAATAAGAGGCAACTAGGTGGTTCAGTGAATAAAACTTGAGACTTGGAGTCAGGAAGACATGAGTTTGAATTCTGTTTCTGATACTTACTAGCTGTGTGACTCTGGGCAAATCACTTAATCTCTGCCTGCCTTGGTTTCCCTATCTGTGAAATGGGGGAAATTATGGCCCTTATCTCACAGTTTTTTTTAATGAGCATCAAATGAGTTAATACATGTAAAGTACTTTGTAAGCCTTAAAACACTATATAAATTCTAGCTAGCTATAATTTGAATATGTAGTTTTCCCTTATTTGTTAAAGTCTCCATTTCCCCATCTTGTTTAACATATTAGTTTTTGAAGTTATTTTGAGTCTCTTGGACTGTCACTTTCATTTGCCTTGTGAAGAGAAATCCTTCTCACCTAATCTTTCTATATCTTAAAGTCACAACTCTAAGGAAATGAGTACTCATCCAATGTTGAAAATTTCATTTTACATCAGCATACCTTTTACAACTAGTACATGAGTATCATTTCCTATTAGGTACTTTTCTCTCTAAGATTTGGTAAGATTTTCATTACAGAGCTACAGCATAAGTGCAAAATCTAATGTTGCTGAGAAAATGTGCTTAAAAATCGCAAAACTCCTTTCAGCACTTAACAAAAAATAGATGGATAGAAATATCTACAACAAGAGTGCGAGTCCTTGAATTTGCTGTTTGTCATCTTGACCTATGAAAAGACAACTTATTGGTGCAGTAAAGTTCTAAGCACTAATATATAAAAAGGAATCTGAGTGAAAGGTCAGAATATATTTTTATCTTTAAATTATTTATAGATATTTTTGCTTCAGCTCCTGTGAGTTCTTATCCCTTGAGACTTTTCTTGAGTTCCAGGTATAAATGAACCAGAAAACAAACTTTAAACTCATCTCACATTGCCAAGCTTTACATGGTTTTTGCCTGAAATAATAAACCAGATTTGAAATTCAGCCCAGATTTGTTCAAAATTCCTATCTGATGAAATTACTAATCTTTGGAAACTTTAATGAGAGCTGCAACAAACCTAAACTGAGTTAGTGTTTGTGGAAACCAGAAGTCAGATGGATTTGCCAAATATTACACAGCATAGGCTGGGGAAAATCTTTGAGTTGTCTTCATTCATGCAAAATCAGATGATGGAGAAAAGAATGGTGAGACAGACTAGGACACACAAGTCTCAGCTTTTTAAACTATTAACTACAATATCTTCTTCCATTTTTCAAAACTCGAAAAAATAAAGAAAGCAGGAAAATGCCTTCCTAAACTTCCCTGGAATATCATGAAATTCCTAGATGGGCTTTTCTTCAACTATTTCCACTTACAGAAATTATGATCATCCTGTGAGTCCAAAGTGACAGAGGAAAAAAAAATCATCACCTTGGCATGAATTGAAAATTCAAAAATCTTAAATATTTGTAATATCTGTATATATTTTCAGTGTCTTAAAGTTCATTTTAGTCTAACATGTTGGCTGTTTATTATCAAGGTTTCAAGGAGTCAAATGTAAGAGAAAGTCTAAGGAGAAAATAAAGTAGCATGAAGAAATCTTATGCAACTGAATGAATAAAAATATGTACATCTTAACAAAAAGTATATTGATCTGAGTGGGAGTTAGAAATAGAGTGATTAACATAGGTGAGAGTGAAAAACACTAAAGGAAATTATTAAGAAGTTAACTGATTGCAAATAGGAAAAGAGCTGACAACTTTTTTTTTGAGTTAGCTATCCCCAAGGGTTTACAATGGCAAGCATATGTTCTATGTCCTTTGAGTGGCTGAGAACAAAGTGTTTGTATGGTGAGTTGAGTGCTTCTCAAGCTAGTTGATTATTGGTTTGAAAAGCTTCATTTGTATATTCTATTTGGGTTTGAGTTGAACAGCTGGGTATGTGTGAGTTACTGCAGATGAGTAGGCTGAGGAGAGCTACATATATCAGCCAAAAGGTGAATTCGAGAAAGAACAGGTTTCTAATCAAAATGACTCTTCTAAGCAAATCTGAGGGCCTCAAAAAATGGAGAGAGAAACAGGAGCAAGGAAAAGCCCCTGGAGCCACTGATGTTCTTCATAGCTTACTGCACTTTTCTTTGGGAGCTGGATTACTGATATCCAAGTCTACCAAGGATTCATTCATTTCAGTTTTAGAAGGGAACCTCATATGCCTTCATTCCCTAGTTTTTCTAGGAAGAACCCTATTTTTGGAGGGGAGGAGTGGTGGTGCTTCACTGAAAGGAAGTATGACTAAATACGGAGGAGCTACATTGTATAAAGGACAGAATATTGGACCTGAAGTCAGGATGATTTCAGGGGAATCCTGCAACAGCTGCTTAATAACAACACGGCCCAAGGAAAGTCACTTATCCTCTCAGTCCCACTTTCCTCATCTGTAAAAACGGAGATGATAATAGCACATGTTACAAAGTTAGTTTGCAGATCAATGTAAATATTATATGTAAAGCCCTTTGCAAAAACTATATAAATGCTATTCTCTTTGTTGTTGATGATGATGATTAATAGAGTATTGATCTCCTGGTCAAGAAGTCCTAAATTCAAGTCTTCCTGATACATACTAGCTGTGTTACCTTGGGCAAGTCACTTAGTTTCAGTTATCTCAGACAAATCTCTATGAATCTACAAGGTGGTGATCTTAGAGGTTCCTTATTGGATTTTATCTTACTAAGGAAATTACATATTAGGTTCAAAAAACAACAACAAAAACACTTTATAATACTTCCCTTCAGTATGAGACCATGCTAGAAATTTCAGTTCTTTGTTAAGATCTTCCCTGTTTTCCCCTTCCAAAACTCCCTTCCCTCTTTAATTCTCTCACCTTGCTTAGACCTTCTCTGTTGTATAGTGCTGGTATAGGGAATGTGCATCAGTATGTAGGTGAGAAGCAATGTACAGGAATTCTAACCTTTTGAAAGGTCACAATATCAGTTAACTTGAAAAATGTTTTTACCTAGTTTCCCACAGTCCATTTGGTACGCACAGATTATAGTCAAATACACAAGTAGCCTAATTACTTTATGAATGCTGGTCTCGGGTAAATCTTTATGGAGAATTTTGTTCTAAGGACACTAAAAGATTGTTCAGAATACAATAACTTAGATATTTCAGGTTAAATGCATATGCCTTTACCAATGAGAAACTGCTTCTGTAAGTGTAGTGTCTGTCCTTGTAAGCTATGTATTAGTGTATTAGGTTGGTACATTCAAGCTCAGAGTAATTGTAAAAAGCAATTGTTTCTGTTCTGGTCACAAACTCTGAGGGTTTTCTCCTCCCAGACTGATTTTTCTGTGAAGGCAAAGTAGACCATCTTTTACATCAGTTCTTACCTAGCTTTTAACTACTGAATGGTTGCTGTCTCAGACTAAGACCTGGGAAAGACCCAGATTAAAAAGGTCAAAGTCTCTCACTGTGTCTTTAGTCATTGCCAATTGTCCTGATCCATGTCTTACCACAGGCCTTCAATGACTCTGGAGGAGAGAGTGAGGCTGATGACTTTGCACAGTTCTGCCTCACTCAAATCAAATTCACTTGCAAATAAAGACATCACCATCCTGATGTCATTGGTCCTCTTTGAGAATGAAGGATGAACAACAACAAAAGTACATTCAAACTCTAAATGTTTTCATGAAAGTCAATAGTCCTTCTCTCCCCTCCCCCATTCAAGGTTAGATTCAGAAGCTTCATCATATCACAGTTTCATATTATTCCTCCTCATTCACTCGCTAGGGACATTATTCAGTGAATTGATTGAACGTGATACATACATACATACATACATACATATATACATATACGTGTGTGTGTATGTGTGTTTGTGTGCGAAGTACTGAATTCTTGAGTCTCCTCAGTTCTATGAATACTGAGCTCTATGTGACTATGAACTTCATGTGGGCAAGGACAATGGTTTATTTAATTTCAAACTTTGGGACATCATCATTCTCCTGATGCAGCTCTATGGTTGCAAATCTTGGAAATGCAATCACAGAAGAATCAAAGTTGTGGAGAGTAGAGAGATGCATGACACGCATAAGTAAACTATTGTATATTTTCCAATGATTACCTTTGCACGAAAATCACATAAAGGTCACTTCTTTTCAGAAATGTGTGCTTGGAAAAGGAGGTGGTCTGGTCATGAAGAAAGAACAAGGGACTGAATGCTGCACTGGTAACCATGAAATGTTAAAAAAAATTTTTTTAAAAGACTTAGAGGAATTCTTCTGGTTTTTTGGAGCATATTTTGGAGAGCTGTGGAATTTGGCTATGGGTCACAGAGGATAAGAAGCTATGGATTGGTTGTGATCTATGCCGATGAAAAAACTATCCATTATACATTATGCAATTATGTCTTCACTGATATATTAATATGTCTGCCAGTGTCTAGCAGAGTGTTCTCTCTGCACTATTTAGGAAATTTTGTCAAATTTGACGGACTGAAATAAACAAAAGACATAAATTATAACAACATGATTCTGTATTGAGGGAAATGGCATTGTTAAGACCTAGTCAAAATAAAACTTTCATCTTATAAATAACTTCTTAAAAGCTTTCTCTTAGAAATATTCTGTAGTACTTATTGAATACTTCCCAAGCACCACAGAGTATACTAGGTAGTATAAAATAGGCAGCAGAGAGTGCACAAGAAAGAGAAGACAAAATGCTTAATCTTGAACTGACACACTACTATGAGCAATGACCCAGGCATGAAATTACAGAAAAGTCATCTCCGGAAATGAAACAAAACCTCAAACAAACTATAGAACATGGTGGGAATGAGGGAATGTAGAATTTAGAGATATTGGGCCTGGGCTTCTAAATGTAGCATTGAATATTGTTTTAACAAAGAAATCAAATTTTACAAATAAAAGTAGGAGATTTGTAAAGTCATGAAGGGAGACACAAGTAAATTGTGTGGTATGAATGACTAAGATCTCCCAAGAAGCACCTATTGAATATTGGGAGGCAACGACAATGTCATGGAAAGAATGATGAATCTGTAGTCACAGAGGACATAGTTTCCAGTTTGAGCTCTGATATTTACTATCTGGGTGACCTGGGAGAAATCATTTAACTTCTCTTGGCTTCAGTTTCAGTTTTCTCATCTATAAAATGAGGGAGGGGTTCATACTAGATGACGTTCCTTGGTTACTTGTAACTCTAAATCTGTGATTCTGTGATATGAACAGACCTCCAAGTAGGGCTTCTCTGATTTCAGGAATGGCATTTTCATTTCTTGTACTTGCTGAGGCTAAGCATTTTAACCGAGAGGGAGGAAAACTACAGATTAAATCATCAATGTGAATGAGACCAGAAGAGAGCTTAAATGTCATTATGGACAGGCATTTTACCTTAGTAGAGCAAACTAAGATGACTTACCTTTCAAGGTGATGTACTGAAGAAATCAACAGTGTGATTCAAATAGAGAGAACAAAAAGATGTGACTTTTTGAATAGAAATGCAGTTACTATGAAAGTTGCTTTGGAATTTTGATTAATCTCTTTAAAAAAAACCCACCATAGCCATATGTATAATGGAGAAAAAAATTGGATAATCTTTTTGCTGACTGATGACACTAAGTCACTTAGTACTAGAAATGTGTTTTGATACTTGAAGCTACAAATAAGCCAGAAGAAAAATGATAAAATATCCTGGAGATCCTATGAGTCGTATACTGAAATGAATAAGACTTAGAACATTCAGGGAATTAGTGTAGCCTATAAAATGAGCTCAGGGGAATTAATATAATCTATAAAATATAACTTCCAGTTTCATTTGCATTCAATGAATGAATTTACATAATGTACCATATACTAAGAATAATTTAAAAGAGAAGACAATTCATACTTAGTCAATTATTTTAAAGGTGACTCAAGTGTAGATAAACTGATCTATTTAACTTAGAAGACAGATTGGTTTATGTAGTTTTCAGCGGGGTTCATAATATGCTAGTGTTAGATTTTGTCAGGAAAAAGAAAGAAGAGTTCACCTCTTACACCTTAAGTATCTTTTTCAGATTCTTTCACACTAATGAATTAGATAATTGGGGAAAATTACTAACTCACACAGAGACTATGCCAAATATAAAGGAAATCTAATGAGTTACTGCTTACTCTTGATTCTGTAACTTGTTTTCCCATGTTCAAAGAACTGTTATTGCTTTAGCTAAAAGAAAAATGACCTGATTTGCACACTTGTTTTCTATCTGCACTGAGGAAAGATTTCTTTATTTTTTTCCAAATTCAACTTAGCTAACAGTAGATGAGCCAACATTTACCCTGCCTGTCATTTCCCCTGGATTATTGTAAGCATGATATACTCTTAGAGAGAAGGTCATTAAGCATGACACATGATCTCTTCGGGGAATTATCTTAGATTTCAAACCATTCATTCTTTTTGGTATTTCACTTTTCCCTTCATGAGAAAAATAGGCACATTTTCCAAGAATGGTTTCCAGTAGAAATGAATATCCATTTCACTTGAATTCTGTTATCTACAAAAAGAGAAGCGACTGTGACATAGTAGTAGTTCCCATGTTTGCCTTGGAACCGGGAAGACCTAAGTTCAAATCTCACCTCTGACTCACACTGGCTGTATGACTCTGGCTGAGATACTAAACCTCTCAGGGTCCATTTCTCATACTCCAAGTTGCAGGGAAGGTGCTGACCTGTATACCTAAAGAGAGTTTCCTTACTAGGGAGTTCTCTACACCATTGAAATCACAGATATATTTCTTATTCTATGGGTCTTCAAGTCTAAAACATCCAACAGGAATTAAGATGTAAAATGAAGAAGAGACATATGAAGCATAATGAATGAATTCTATATGATTTTGTTATATCTATATGAAAACAGAATCTATATGAAACTCTTATCCTTTCCCTCTTGTCTTTCATTCTGCTGATTCTTGTTTCCAGATCTCTTCCCATACCTGTGTATAGGTAAAAAAAAAAAATCACAGTTCTCTTTTACTGATGAAAAAATCAACCTATTCAAATGTTTATACTGAACAAAATTCAATATTTGGCATTTAACCTGAATGTTCTTACATTCAGGAAGGAAGGACAATGAGTTTGTTATGGCCTGAAATTTCAGGGGAAAGCAAAAAAGAATGCATATCATTTTCCAACACTGAAATAAAATATGCTGTTCACAATTTAGATAATTAATATTATTAACTATCAGGCCACAGAGATTATCTTTGTGAGAAAATAATTAACTTCATTTATCCTGTTAAATAATAGGGGTGATTTTTTTGTGTGTGGGGGGGATAAAGCAACACTCTTCCCACTTATAACCCCAAGAGACAGACAGTTCACATTTTCTTCTTAAAAATCCCCTATTCCTTTTATTTCTCAGTTGAGCACCTAGGCAGAAGTCATTTAATCCATTCCTCTGCTTTCAGGAAGGGTCATGCCAAACAGTTATGCTAGTGAAATGACAATAATTGTATTTTTAGACTTCTCTACTGACAGAGCTCTCCCCCAAAGTTCAGTCTCTAAGTCAGAGTTGCAATATTTGTCCCGACATCTCTCATCCTGGTTTTGTCTTCCTTTTAATTCCTGATAAGAACAGAGAATGGTCAATAGAGGACTTACATCTTCTTTTTCTTCTCTTGGGCTATTGCTACTATTAATGTCTTCTTGAAATTAGTTGTTTTAAGCTTGACTTTGATGTTGCTGGTTCTCAAAACCTGTATTTTCCTTCAAATACACCTGCTTTATAGTTTAGTTTCTCTTGCCCATGCATGATTTGAAATATAATCTATGATCTTGGAAGGAAAATAAGAGATAAAATGAATATCATTGAAATGATTTTAGTCATTGTGTCCTGTGCATTGGAATAGCCTCTTTTACATAAGCTAGGTCAATTTTCCTTCTATGTTAAGTAAACTCTAAACAGCAAAATGGTCTAGGCTACTATAATATTTAAATCAGTTCTGGAACGTGTGTTTGCTCAACAAGATTTCCTGAATATGTGGTCATGGTTTTAAGTTTTAGCTCACTATTTTACCCTTGTCTCTTCTTTTACTCCCCTCAATTAATTCTTCCTCTGATATTGGTGGAGTAAATAGATCATCAAAAATCACCTTATTTATAGGCTATAAGATTCAGAGAATAAAAATTCTGTAGTGACAGACATATATTTTGTATTTAAATTTGTAAAGTAATAGGCCTAAGTGTCAGAGATTAGCTATTCATTTGTGCATGCAGTTTTACTTTGAGTAGCCACTGAATTTAATGACTATAATTTAATGTATTTGTGACCTGAAAATGGAAAGTAGAAAAAGGCAAAGATATTAACCTTGGTTATTACCAGTTTTGGCAAAACCTTACTTGATCTAAAGCAGTCACTACCAAAAGGAAGATGAAAGGTGCCAGGAAATTGCCTTAAATAGCAAATACTTGATTGTCTTACCTATTGGAGAGAGATAGCAGCCAATGACAACGTGGACTTTTAATACCTACTCGCAAAACGCTATGAGAAAAGAACAGCATAAGATTGTGAACAAAATTTCTTGATAAAACAGGAAGAAGCAGTAGAAATGAAAGCATAAATGTAGAAAACTTAAAGAAGGTCCCAAATGAGACACATCATCATCCCAAGGGCATGTATTCATAGATGAAACTGGCAGGACAGCAAAGAGACTGAACATGGAATACATTTGTCAACATGTTTTAAACTATTTTCATCAGTTGAGATGTACAAGAGGAAGCTGAAATAGTAATTAAGAAGTTGAAGTTAGAAATAAAGGTTAGAGAGGACAAAGCGCACAATGAGTAAATTGCGTGTGGCAGGTTACTCAGCTTTGAAAGCACCGAGTGTTTGCTTTACAACAAGATATCTTGGAAAGAAGAGACAAAAAGAATGGGAAAATTATCATTAATGATCTACTTAATCCTTGAAGGGGATCATTTTAATACATTTTTATGAAAAATATCTGCTCTTGCAATTATGTGATAGAACAGTGCTACTCTGCCATGGTCAGACTATATCTAGAGTATTGTGTCATTTCTGGGTGCCACATTTATATTTTGATGTATTGGAGGGTATCTATGGGTGTAAAACTGTAGTGCCAGTGTAATATTTATAGCACCAACCATGACTATAAATATTCCCATATAGTGCTCAATCACAAAATATAGCAGACCATATAGATGAAAGAACTGAAACATTTATTTAGACACCAGAAAACTACATCCCAAAACTAGTAAGTTGATTACATCATAGTAGCAATGACATTAATAAGCCATAACAACACAGAGAGCCTCAGCATCCTTTAGCCTTCCCACAAACCAATATTACATCAGTATTTACTCATGAGCCTATCTGACTCCTTGCCTGAGCATCCTCTTCCTGAGCTGTCTAGTCTAAAGCTCTCACTCACAGCTTCCTGTGGCTCTGCTCTACCCTTCAGCAAGCTCCTCCCACCATAGGCTTCATGTGATCAGCTTATTAGGGGCCAGAGTTTACTTTCAAAGCAGGGAAGGTTTTCAAATTCCCCCTAGGCTTATTAAGGGGCAGGGAAGATCTTCAAATTCCTATTCCCATTACAGAAGCTAGGATAGTATGGGGTCTTAATGGCATACTATATAAGAAGAAATTGGAAAAATTGAGGATATTCTGTTTGGAGAAGAGAAGATTCATGGGAAGTGATTATAGTTGTCTTTAAGTGTTTGATAGGTCATCATGTTGAAGAAGGACTAGTGCAGGAGTGGGAATTGCAGCCTTGAGGCCGCATGTGGCCCTCTAAGTTCTCAAATACAGCTGTTTGATGGAATCTAAACAATCTGAATCTAGAACAAATTGTTCTGTATTGAATTCAGTCAAAGGGCTGCACTTGAGGACCTAGAGGGCCACATGTGGTCTCAAGGCTGTAGGTTTTCCACCTCTGGACTAGACAGCCTTTTTACATGGCCATTCAGGGTAGATTCTGTAAGAGAACATGGACAATAGTTCCATGGATGAGAAGGCATAGATTAATCATAATCTACAATAAAGAGGATTTGATGTCACATTGATGGTATCAAAGATACAGTGTGTCATTAAAGTGCCACTATACAAAATATCTATATGTGTCAAAAGGGATCATTTAAGATAAAATACTGTGAGAAAAATAAGGTCAGGGTCAAATGAAATAATAAGTATTCCTTATTGTCCAGTGTTGTTCTTGCCTCTACAATGTGTGTGGCTTTAGGCATTTTTTTCAAGGCCTATCTCTAAAAAAACTGTTTAATTAATACATTATCAAATTCATAGACCCATGTGAGATATGCTCACTTACAGATGAAGATTTAGAATGATTCACTTAGAAGTCACTTTTTCATAAAAAGACTTTTGATTTAAAATGTTAATCTTTGAAGAACCAAAATGATTGTCTAATTCTGAATTGCCATTTGTGGTTCATGTGACCACTCACATGACAAAGCCTGAATTAAACCAAGCTGACTCTCATTAGTTCCTTTTATTGTTCAATCATTTCAGTTGTATTTGACTCTTTGTGACTCCATTTTGGTACTTTTTTTGGCAAAGTCATTGGAGTGGTTCGCCATTTCCTTCTCCATCTCATTTTATAGATGAGGAAAGCTGAGGTAAACAGTGTTAAGTGACTTGCCCAGGATAACATAGCCAATAAGTTTCTGCAGCCAGATTTGAACTCAGGAAGATGAATCTTGCTGATTCCAGACCCAGCACTCTATCCACCATGCCACCTAGCTGCCCTAATAGTTAATTATATTGAGCTAAATTCTGCCTCCTTAAAGACTATACCCACTACTTCTATTCCCCACCAGCAGAGAACAAAAAAAAAGTATGTTTCCAAATCCAAATGTATTATTTCCAAGGTCTCAAAGATGGTGATTTAGATGTGTAGTCTAGGTAGTGCAGTGAAGAGAACATGAGACATGGAGTCAGAAGAACTAAGTTCAAATCTTGCCTCAGACAATTACTGACTGTGTGACTCTGGGCAAGTCATTTAACCTTTCTCATTCTTAACTTTCCTACTCTAGTGTTCATCTTGGCCTGAAAGTTCTGGGGTAGTGTGAGGGTTTTCTCTCCTCCCCCCAACCTACAAATAAATTTTTATGCCTATGATAAGCAGAACCCTTCAAAGCATGGGAGTGAGGGCAATACTATGGCACAGACCTAATACAAGGGACTCTGCTTGCCTGGGACCAAGGGTAATTCTGTTATTGATATTGTAACAGGTTTTTAAAGTAGGTACTCCTTTCCCACAGTGAATATTAAGCATCATTAGGGGGAAAAGTATTCATTTCACATATTTTATTCAATGACAATTAGGTAGCTCGGTGGATAGGCCACTGGGCCTGGAGTCAGGAAGACCTGAGTTCAAATCTAGTCTCAGACACTTAGTAGCTGTGTGATCCTGGGCAAGTCGTTTAAACTCCATTTGCCTTAATCTACTGGAGCAGGAAATGGCAAGACAACCTGATAGACAATATTGGCTTGCTGTGGTCCACAGGGTCACCAAGAGTCAGACACAACTGAGCAACAGTAACACTGACAATACTTAATGGACCTTTGGAAAGAATGTCTGACTGCTGAAAAGGACTGGATTGGAATGATGTAGCTACCTACGCTGGTGTTTATTTTCTCTCCCCTTTGGTATCACGTTTTTCTTAATGACATTCTTCATTTTAGCAATGTTTTAAGATCTAATTTGGAGTTAAATATAATGATGGAAAAAAATCAGAGAGTAGTTCTAAGAGTCTGTTTATTTAAGGTACTATGCTAGGTGGTATAAAATTGATTGAAGCAAATCAGGTGCCTGCCTAGGAGCATTTATTGTAAAACAAAAGTCAAATGTTTACTTTAGCTCATACTTAAACAATAGCCCTTCTAAAGCTCAATTTCCTTTCTTTTTTATTGTTTTCTTCTTTGGATCTGGAAGACTTTGTACCACAAAAAATGTTGACATTCATAGGAGTAGGCTCTTTAGGAAAAAAAAATTCTTCAATGAAAATAAAAATCCAACAAATCTGGGAATAATTTAAGTGACTTACTTTGTATGAGGGGCATCAGGGAAGGGCTTTCAGGGAAGATATGGGTTTAAGTCTCTTTTTTGATACACACTTATTGTGTGACCTTGTGTAAGTAACTTAACCTTTCAGTGCCCAAGGGAGCTCTATAATAACTATATTTAAGACTAATGTGTGGCAGAATTGCCTGGAATTTTCTCACCAGAAGTTCCCTCTAAACCAATGAAAATAAAAGTCTCAATAAGAAAAACCAAGACAAAATATCACAAACATTGCTAGTTGCCAAGGGTACAAAAACAATAATATAATAGTTCCTGCCCTCAAGAAGTTTAAAGTCTATTGGGTTACATTTTACATGGATTGCTCTAAAATCTGAAATAAACTAAAGTGTCATTTTTTTTTGCTTCATACAAAAGAATTTTCCATAATTATTAGTTTAGTAATTTAAGAAGCTACTCTGCAGACAGTATGCAGTTAGATGCAGCAAATACATACCAAATCAGAAAAGTTTAGCGATTGCCCTAAAAGAAATTCCAATCAATTGCATGTTTCTAAAGCACAATTGGGCCTCTCTTGGGTCAAGGAAGTTCTCCTTTCTTAACCATCATTACATTTACAACTGGAATTTAGGAAAATTTCTTTGGTTTTGAATGAGAAGTCACCAACAAGAGAACACCTTCCTTCTAATGTTATATTCATACATCCTGTTTTGCACTATGAATTCTTTGTTGCTGGATAAAACAATTGTTATGTTAATAAAAAGCTGTTCAGTTCAAATATTAAGGGCCTCCTTTGTGCAGGTCACTTTGTTGGGGCAGGGACAAAATAAAGTTTAGGTCCCACCTGTGAGGGAGCTTACAATCTAATGGGCTACTTCTGCAGTGTGATATTGAATAAGTATAAAATTCATACTGAAGGCTTTCCTACTTTCAAGCCATTTTTATTGCTTTTCAACTGTATGAGTTCTCTTATTTGATGCAAGAGAGGAGCCACATCTAAAAACTTCACATATATTACATTAATAAAGCTTCTTTTCAATATGAATTATCTAATGATAGATATAGAGCTCTGAGTGAAAGCTTTCTCTCACTTGATGCATTCACATGGTTTTTCCCCCAGAGTACAAACTTTCTGGTGTTCATTATGGACTGACCTTCCAATTGAAAGCTTTTCTACATTCAACACCTTTAAATGGTTTCTCTTCATTGAGAGAGAACCTTTCAAACCTTTCAATTCACAATATTCTTTCTCTACCATTATATTCACATAATCGGGTCCTTCAACAAGGTTCTTCCGTAAAAAAGAAAGCCCTTTTTTTGTTAACACTAATATGGAAATCAACATCTTTCCCATAAGAGTCTATTTTCCACAGACACTGCTTTCTTCCTATACAGTTTTGTTTGAAGACATACTTTCTACAAAACAAAAACAACCACCAAAGTACTACAAAGCCTTGTTTTTCTTTCACAACATGTAGCTAGACAGGAACAGTTCTTTTCAATATTGTTTTCTATGAATTTCTATGTTTGACATTATTCTTGAGTACTTTTGAACCTTCAGACCTTTCCAAATAAAATAATTTCTGACACAGGCAAGGAAATAACCTTTGAAACCTGACTTAAAATAAGTTGGAAAGAAAGCGGGCTCATGAAGATAACTTCAAGCACCACTTCATCTATGGACTTACGAGTCATCAATTTTTAACTAACAAGAGCGACTTCTGGGAGTCAAGATGGTAGAGTATGTGGGAAATTGCCTTAATTCTCCTAGACTCCAAACAATCATAAAATTATCATAAAATAGCAGCCCCAAACAAAGCCTGAAATAGCAGAACCAGCAAAGAGATGGAGTGAAATGATCTTTTACACCAGTGGTTCTCAATCTGTGGGTTGTGACCCCTTTGGGGGTTGAATGACCCTTTCACAGGGGTTACAGGGGGTCACCTAAGACCGTTGGAAAACACATATATCTGATGGTCTTAGGAACTGAGACACCGCTCCTCTATCCATCTCCAGGCCAGTACACCCACATACTAGTATTAAAGGGTTGCAGCATTAGGAAGGCTGAGAACCACTGTTTTCAACAAAGAAATTTGGAAGATTAGTAAGAAAGGTCCATCTCACTCTGGTAAAAGGGAAATGGAGTCCCGGAGAGGAAGCATTCCAGCAAGCCAGTAGCAAGCCCCACCTCAGTAAACCAGCAAGAGATCCTGAGCCCCAGTGGAGTGAAACAAGTAAATGCCAACACTATGACCTTCCAGATGCCTTAGCATGGCCAGGAGAATAAGCAGACTCAAGCTCCAAGAACCATCAGGTACTTCAGTGTGGCCCTGGGCAAACAGGCATCCTCTAACAGCCAGACCTCCCTCCACATGCTTCAGTGTAGCCCCTGAGGAAATGAAGATACACCCCACCAGCTTCAACACATACCAGATACCAGCACTAGGACTGTGGCTTAGCACCAGCTAAGCTGCTAGACCCCTATGGCCTCCAGTAGCATCAGCCATGCCCAGCCCACCCCCTCAGTGCGGCACCATAATAGAGCTCCCTTGTGGGACACAGGGCAACATTAGTGCAGCACCAAGTAAACAGCCAAGGCCTGCAACCCCAGGCATAACCCCTTCCACCCTGGTAGTAGAGTTAAAATTTAAAGGAAAGGAAATTAAAGGTAAAAAAAGATGAGCAAAAAACAAAACAAAAATAATCTGAGCATAGAAAGTTATTATGACAACAAGGAGGACCAAGACACAAACTCAAAAGAGGACGACAATGTCAAAACACCTGTGGGTAAAACCCCAAAGAAAAATGAAAAGTGATCTTTAGCCCAGAAAGAACTTATGGAAGAGTTCAAAATGGAGCTTAAAATCATAAAAGAGAGGTAGAAAAAAATTGGGAAGAGAAATGAGAGTGATACAAGAGAATTTTGAAGAATTATGAAAAGAGACTCAATAGCTTGGAAAAACAACTATTTAAAAAGTAGAACTGACCAAACGAAAAAGGAAAAACAAAAATCCTCTGAAGAAAACAACTCCCTAAAAAGTACAATTGACCAAATGGAAAATAAACAAAAGCTAACTAAGGAAAACAACTCCTTAAAAGTTAGAATTTGGCAAGTGGAAGCAAATGATTATGAGATATCAAGAATCAATCAAATTCGACCAGCCCTGGAGTCAGGAAGACCTGAGTTCAAATCCAGCCAAAAACTAGCCGTGTGACCTTGGGCAAGTCACTTAACCCCCAACTGTCCTCCAAGAAAAAAAAGCGAAAAAAAAATCAATCAAATTCAAAAGGATGAAAAAATTGAAGAAAATATAAAGTACCTCATGGGAAAAACAATTGCCTTGGAAAATAGATCTAGGAGAGACAATGTCCAAATCACTGTACTACCTAAAAGCCATAATCAAAATGAGGACCTGGACAGCTTCTTTCAAGAAAGTATCAAGGAAAACTTCCCTAATATCCTGGAATTAGAGGGCAAAATAGGTATTAAAAGAATCCACCAATCACCTCAGGGAAGTAACCCCAAAAATAAAAACTCAAAGGAACATTATAAGCAAATTACAGAATGTCAGGTCAAGGAAAAATATACTGCAAGTGACCAAAAAGAAACAATTCAAATATTGGGGAGTCACAATCAGGATTACATAGGACTTAGCAGCTGCAAAATTAAAGGATCAGAGGTCATGGACCATGATATTCTGGAAGGCAAAAGAGCTAGGAGTACAACTAAGAATCATCTATCTAATGAAATTAAGCATAATACTTTAAGGAAAAAAAAGGTCATATAATGAAATAGAAAGGTTTCAAGCTTTCATAAAGAGAAACACCAGGATTGAAGAAAACATTTGATCTCCAATATCAAGACTAAAGAGAAGCCTAAAACAGTAAAAAAGCAAAGGAAAAAATAAGGGATTAAGTGGAGCTGAACTGTTTGCATTTCTACATAGGAAGATGATATTTGTAATTCTTTAAAATTATGCCACTAATGGTAACAGATAGAAGAAATATACACAGAGGGTACAGGTAGATGGTGAGTTTGAGAGAATGACATAAAAAATAATTAAGAGATAAGAAAGAGGAATATACTGGATTTAGAAGGAAGGGAGAGGTAGAATAGGGTAAATTATTTCACATGAAGAGGCAAAAAAGGTCCATTACAATAGAGGTAAAAGATAGGAGGGTGGGCAATGGGCATCACTTGAACTTTATTCCCATCAGTATTGATTCAAAGAGGAAATAATATACACAATCATTTAAATATAAAAATCTATCTTACAGGACAGGAAAGTAGGAAGGGGAGGAGATTAAGTAAAGGTGTGTGTGTATGGGGAGTGGAGAACGGTATACTGACAGAAGAGAAGACAGACAAGGGGAGGTGGTAGATAGCGGGAAAGGGTGAAAGGAAAGAAAGGACAAACAGGAGGGAAAAAAGGATAGAGGGAAATATACAGCTGGCAATCATAACTGTGAATTTGAATGGGATGACTTCTCCCATAAAACAGAAGCAGATAGTAGAGTGGATCAAAAAATCAGAATCCTACAATATGTTGTTTACAAGAAACACACTTGAAAAAGAGATACAGGGTAAAGGTAAGGGACTGGAGCAGAATCTATTATGCTTCAGCCGAAGTGAAAAAAAAAACAGGGGTAGTAGTAATCCTGTTTTAAGACAAAGTAAAAGCAAACATAAAGCTAATTAAAAGAGACAAGGAAGGAAACCACATCTTACTAAAAGGTACCATAGACAAGGAAGTAATATCAATACTAAACATGTATGCATCAATGGGTATAACATTCAAATTCTTGAAGAAGTTAAGTGAATTACAGTTCATGACCAAACAAGAGATAATGAACATTACAAAATGTAAAATAGATAATTTTAATTATTTAAATTAAAAAGTTTTTGTACAAAGCCAGTGGAACCAAGATTAGAAGGAAAAGAAAACTGGAAAACAATTTTTAAAGCAAGTGTCTCAGACAAAGGTTTTGTATCTCAAATATGTAGAGAACTGAGTCAAATGTATAAGAATACAAGCCATTTTCCAATTGATAAATGGTGAAAAGGGATGAACAGGCATTTTCAGATGAAGAAATCAAAGCTATCTATAGATATGTGAAGAAATGCTCTAAATCACTTTTGATTAGAGAAATTAAAGCCAAAACAATTTCAAAGACACCACCTCTCACCTTTCAGATTGGCTAATAGAACAAAAAAGTGAATGATAAATGTTTGAGAGGATGGAGGAAAATCAGACCACTAATGTAATATTGGTGGTGTTATGAAGGGATCTAACCATTCTGGACAGCAATTTGGAACTATATCTAAAGGGATAACCAAACTGTGCAAATCCTTTGATCCAGCAATACCACTGTTAGGTCTATATCTCAAAGAGATCATAAAAACGGCAGAAGGACCTACATTTAATATATTTATAGTAGCTTTTTTTTCATGGTGGCAAACTATTGGAAATTGAGTGGATGCCAAGCAATTGGGGAATGACTGAACAAGCTGTGGTATATGAATGTAATGGAATACTATTATACACTAAGAAATAATGAACAGGCAGATTTCAAAAAAACCTGAAAGGACCTGTATGAACTAATGCAAAGTGAAATAAGTAGTACCAGGAAAATATTATGCACAATATCAGCAACATTGTGTGATGATCAACTATTAATGACTCAGCTCTTCTCAGCACCACAGTATTCCAAGATAAGCATGAAAGACTCATGAAGGAAAATGCTGTCCACATCCAGAGAAAAAACTGATGGACTCTGAATGCAGATTGAAACATACTTTTTCACTTTATTCTTTTTCATCTTTTTTTTCTTTCGATCCTCTTTTGCAATTGTGACTAATATGGAAATATATTTTACATGATAATACATACATAACCTATATCAAATTGCCTATTATTTCAGGAATAGGAGAGGGAATGAAGGGAAAGGGATCAGGATCTCAAAATCTTGTAAAAAATGCATGCCAAAAATTATCTTAACATGTAATTGGGAAAATATTATTAAAATTTTCAACTAACATTTGATTACTTGCTATTATTGTTTAAACTATTTTCTTTCTGCTTTTAGCAGGTGCAATGTTTTATCTTCACTATGTGACCTACCTTGCCATTTTGGAGAATAGATGATAATATTTTCTTGGTAAAGGATCACCAAAGTAAATTCTAGGGATATCTTGAAATAAAGTTTTTAAAAGTCTATGTTGAAATGATAACCTTAATTACCTTAATAACATTATTTTATTAGAGTAGATAAATTGAGGTCAAGGTGGAAACAATGCTCTTGGGAAAAATTAATAAGAGAAGGAGGGCAATTCTTGAAGCTGAAAAGTTTCTATATGTATAAAGTATAGTTCTGGTCACATCTTCTTTTAGAAAATATGTTCACTTATAATTATGTTGAATAAAATGAAATCTATTTAACTTTTTATGAATACATTCATCAACTTAAAAATAAATTAAATTGCAAGGCAAAATGATTATATTATTCAACACAGAAATAGGGTGAGATGAATCAAAGGTTTTTAAAAAATTACATTTAAAGATATAGCAAAACCTCACTAATTTGGATTAGAGGGACATCCAGTATGAATGATTAATGTTATCATCTTATAGATAGAAATTTATAGTTTCCCAAGTGCTTTAATGTGTATTATCTCTAATAATTCTTAATGCAACCCTGAGAGGTAGGCAAGGAAGATCTAAACATTCCCCTTTTATAGATGAAGAAACTGATTGTGAAAGAGATTAAATGATCTGTCCTAATTCACTCAAATCTTTAATGAAGAAACCAGAACAACCAAGGCTGCTGATTCCTAATGCAGTGTTCTTTCTTCTACATAAAACAAGATTCTGAAGTGTGTCACGTTTTTGTATAAACAATTATTTACATCAAGTGTGTGACTGTGCACCAGTAGAAAGAAAAATCACATTGTTGAAGTATAAAATATTTATTGAAGTATAAAAGGTTATTTATTGGAACCAGGATACAGTATCAGATCTGGCATATTTTGGAGTAATCTACTTTAAAGAAAAATGTATAATTACTATATGAAAATTTTATAGGTAAACAGTTATTTCTAAAGTATTTCAGAGTGAAAAGTCTATTTTTTATTATGGTGGCCTAGAGGCTACTGAGCAAGAAAGCTGAGCACATCTGATGTCTTAAGCTACTGGGGAATTTTATATTCAAACATTGCTCCACCCACCAACCCTTCTCCTACTCCTAACTCCTGCTTAGTGGTAATATCCTCATCTTTATCTTCAACACTACCACCACCATGATCCTTATTTATTAAAACAACAATCCATATTTAAAGAGTGTCTTAAAGTTTACATAGTGCTTGGTAGAGAATATTTCAATTTCCCAGGGATTCTTAATTGTCTAGTACTGGGGCCTTTACAGTCAGTGAAGGAAGAGTAATTAAACAATGGAGGAGAGACAGACTTTAGAAGTCTTGGAAGACTTCTTATCTTGTTCCTAGGAGATAAGGAGAACTTGGGCTTCAGAGACAAAGAGAGGAGCAGTCTACTGAATGTGTTGTGGTGATCTTAATTTAATTACCATAAGTAGACTAAGTAGAGGATTTTAGGGAATGGGCAGAGTGGATGTCCATAATGAAACATAAAAAAGAAATTTAAAAACCCCTAAATAACAGAGGAAAGGAATCTTCTTAGAGGCTCTTAGAGACTTAATGCTTTGTGGTCAGGGATCTCTCAACCCTATAGTCTTGAACAAGGTCATTGAAAGTAAATGAAGAGGAAGTATTTGTGTCTAAGGGGGAAGAAGAAAAAGGGGGAAGGAGAAAATAAGAATTCTATCAAGTGGTCCTAGTTAGGAGGTAGGATAAGAGAAACAATGCTCTATGGGTAGAAATCTTAGATCTGGATAACCCAAGGGCATGATGACATCTTCTCACACATCCCTTTGTTATGGAGGTTATGGTGAGCATTAGGGATAGCTAGAAATGGAAGAAGTAAGCAGAATAGACAAAGGAAGTAGAATTTGGGAGAAGTGATATGATTATCCTTGAAACTGAAAGAAATTTGCACTGTGGGCTATAAAATTTTGTCAGCTTTTTGAAGTGAGTTAGTTAGTCCTACGGTAAGGGACTGTGCAAAACTTAACCTGTGGAGACCTAATAGAGATTCTTATTAAGAGCTAAAAGAAAGATTACGAAGAGGAATTTCTGCTTTCAGGGATCTATATATCCTTGAAAGGAGAAAGACATTTTTAATGGCAGGTGGGTTCTATTTCACTGGTTTTAGTTGATTAACAAAGATTTAGGAAAAGTGGGTAAATTAATTGTCCTGAGGTACTAATTAGATTTATTCATGTTCAAGAGAAATGGTAATTTCTCTCAGGCTAATAGTTACTTTGGAGCTTTTAGAATTCAAAGCTGCAAATGTGAAATGTGCAGAAATTTCATTGTTCTACCTATATTCTGCCTCTGTGCAATCAATTTTATTTATTTAGAAATACTTTTGCTAAATTTAATTTCGACTGTTTATCATTGTTTTTTCTTTGAATCCATAAATTGGTTAGAAATTGAGATAAATTCCTATGGATATAATTTTCTGTTTTTACCATTTCCTACTGGTCCATGCTATGATTAAAATGGGAATATCCATGGTTGGATAGCTGAATTTTAGGCATGACTGATTCAGACTCCTTTGAGAAAGGGGCTCCCAAATAAATCTCTTAGAGTTTATTGAAGAGGTGGTTGATTAATGATGAGCCTTCACATACTTCAGTTAGTCTAGTTAAAGTATTTTTCCCTTTTCCAAAATTGCCATTTTTAACAGCTTATTGAAGAAAGCTCGTGCCCTAGCTAACATCAATAAATTGTATTTTAACTCACTGAAATGACAAGACCAAAATATGACCATAGTCAAGACCTTTACAATCTTCAGTTTTGTTGTCTATAAAGTGGTGAAAATAATATTTGTACAACTCAACTTTCGTTATGAGGACAGAATTTTATAAACAGCAGAACTCTTTAAAATGCACATTATTATTTGCCTTTTCTATTTTCACTTTAATTTTCTTCTAAAGTCAAACTCAATGCCTCACATGACATAGAGATTATACCATTAAGCCAAAATTATGGTAAGTTCTATTTTCTTATAAAGGCTTTGGGTTTGAGTCTGACAATGAAATAAATTCCTGTATCCTGAGCACTAGGCTACAGTTAAGTCCACAAGAACTCATCGTTATTGTTGATAATGTGTCATTTTTGGTGGGGTAAAGTATCCAACAGAAGACTAGCGATTAAGGTACACAAGGATTAATGCATGTATTGGAAATATCTTCCACATAACAACCTCATAGATCTTTGAGATTTTGCAGTATTTTTGCCATGTTCAGAAAAATATATGGTTGCCAAGACATATGCATGTATAAACAATATGTTCTCTGAGACCGAGATAAATTTTTTTCTACCTTATAGGGACCATATTTCTACCTTGACCATAGCAAGCTGTAGAAAATGATATTCTAAATTCAGTTTTCTATGATTCTATTCCATCCCATTTTTATAATTTGTATGTGGCAAGCACTATGTTGATTTTGAAAATATATGTTCTGAACCACATGTTATATGGCATTGGATTATTCATACATTAGTAATCAGCCTGAACACCTCTAATGTACATCATTAGTAACTACATCTGGTAACGTGATTACTTTTTTTTTTAAAGAACATCTTGTTCCAAACTACCTAGTTTTTTAGGCATCCCCAAAAACCCTTCATCCTTAGCATTTTAGTCTTAGTTTAGCAGTAAGTGTCCAGGATGTTGATCAACAAGGATAAGAAATACACCCTCAGAATAATCTCTTCTGATTTAATCAGGAGACACACATGTTATGAATGTATTAGTCTTAAGTGATGTATTTACTTGTCTAATTTATTAAAGCTTTATTGATTCTTTAACTGAAGCCTAAAGGTGAAAAATCCAGATTTCTCCAAGCCAGAAATGGAGGTAGAGGGGAGAGGAGGGGGAATGTTTATCCACTCTTAAAAAGTTTTCCTTATAAATCTTTTAAAGAGTTCAAGCCATGAAGTGAAAATGATAAGACTTGCAAAAAACGAAAAAACAAAACCTCTCATAAAAAACCAACCCTGAAATACTTTTCTTCATCTGTAAGAAGAGGGCAATGGATTAGAATGTCTTCCAGGGCTTTTCCAGTTCAAGATCTATTACCCTACAACTTTTTCAAAAGCATATATCTTGAAACTTATTTCTGCATTGTTTTTTATATGTGAACTTTCAACTGGCTAGTTGTACAGTGTAGTAAATTTTAAATTTTCACTTTATTTTTCTGAATCCAAATAAATAAGAATAAATAAATACCAATATGAAAAAATGAAGATGAATTCTAAGAAATAATGAAAGATAATGGGAATATAAAATTAAAAAGCATTTTGTTAGTACATTGAAAATGGTTTCTAAATTTTCGTAATCTTCCGATAAATTACTTATAAGCATTTCAAATGATGTTTGAGAGGCCTATACCTCCATTAGAATATTAAAATGTGTCATATTCAGCATAATGGGCTTACTGCTACTGGTGGCATGCCACTTTCCTACAGTGCAGAATATAATGCATTACACTATGCAGAAAATATCTTAGTACCTAATTAGCATTTTATAAATTTATGTATAACAGAGAATATCATCTTCTGGAAGCAACATTAATTAAATGACTTTGAATGACTGCTATTATTACACTGGACAAATAACAATTTAATGGCACCTATAACAAGTGAAATATTACAGTTTGGACCTTTGTGGGATATTTAATATGTTTACATTTCCTTGGTGTTATTTCTGGATACATGATGCCTTTAGGTTAGGGTCGGAAATAGATATAACTCTCCTTTTGCTACTTTGTAAAATTTGTGATATCATATACTTTGTGACTTGGCTGTGTGAGAGTCAAATTCATGCTTTGTTTTTTTTTCCTTAGGTGACAATGTAATTTCAAGTCATAAACCAGTATTTTAAAACTTGTTCAAATGTAGTGAATTGGAATCCTTTGAATCCTCATTATATGACAAATGTTCAGGGTCTAATTTGCATAAAGCAAAATTGAGCTTTAGTATTATGGCCCACTGCAGCATCTGCTCTGTATGGCTTTCCCTCCTTTAAATATACACTTCCCTAAAGTTATAAATATGGTCTTTCTGAACAGTTCATTTTAAATGATTTCAGATATACGTGCTAATAAAACTTTCTTGGAAAGATCAGCATAGAGCATTATCTCACTAAGCAGCAATGTATAATTTACATAAAGAATAGCAACTGATTACGATTAAGCTATTATTCTAGTCTCTTAACACTGATTTCACAGTTTCTAAGTGTTTCACAGAGTAACCTGTCTTACAAATGCTTCAAGAGAAAAAAATTTTAAAACAGAAAAGCTAATCTGCTGCCTCAAAGTGACTTCTGACTCTTCCCTGATGAACAGTTTTCAATGGTATCATTGTCTTTTTCTCCTTTCAAATGATCCTTCCAATTCACTTTGCATTCACAATGAAAAATTAGGAAAACTAGGTTAATTTAATTAAATGATAATTCTCTCATGAATATATGTATTTTGTGAATGTGGCCAATGTTGGGATTTGTTTTGTTTGACTCTACATATTTATTTCAAAGGAGTCTTTTTTTCCAGTGAATAGGAACATTGAAAGGAAAGAAAACAGATTTTTGTTCATTAAAAAAGGTTAAATTTCCTTAAAAAATGATTCTCTCATAAGAGAATGAATAGATTGGCATTAAAATTAATTATTGTTTAACAGAAAAAAGAAAAAACAAAAAACAAAAGGAAGCTTCTAGAGAAAAGATGGTCAAATGATCATTTCTAATAATCTTTCTATATTTAATTATACCTAAATTTCTGCAGAGTAATTGGGGGAAATTCCTAGTAGAATGATGTTGATAATTAGGGATTGGAGCCCAGAAGGTTGGGGTAAGAACAAGAACAATCACTACTACCGCTACCACCACTAAAGTTTCAGTGCTGCTTTGCCAAAGGCCAGGAAAAACTTAAAATATCGGAACTATTTGGTGAATCTGTGGTCCCATTAGAATTAATAGTGGTCTCTCTGTAATGAGTTGCACCCTGGGTATCACTTAAATTCACAGTCCTTATTGTTATACTTTAATGTATTATAACATTATCACCAGAGCACTGTATTGTTGCTGCTGATCATTTTTAATAGGCTTGAACTATTGAAAAAGCTTTGTGGTATAATGAAGGCTAGACTTGGAAAAAAAAGGCTGTGATTAATAAGCAAAATAATAAAAGATGTGATTCCATAATGCAAAATTCAATAAGTCAAAATTCTGTGACCTCAATATTAAATCATGAAAAATTAGTAACTAGCGAAACTATGGTATTCCTTATTAAAGTTTCTTTTAAGATGTAAAAAGTCATGAGGCTTATTGCATGACAATCAGTTTAACTGCTTGATTTTGCCCAAAATAATTTGCCCACCACTGTAGTTCAGGATTGTGTTCTAAATACGTAAAAAGATTTTGAAGCCAAACAGGTGAGTTTATCCTAAAACCAATAGGGAGCTATTGGAGTTTATTAAGTAGAAGTGTGACATGACCACACCTATATTTTATGCAAATCATTTTACCAACTATGTGGAGGATGTGCTGGAGAGGGTTATTGTAATGAATTCAATTGAATGGTAAAGAGGGCCTTAAAATAGTTTGGCATGTATGTGTAGAGAGATGGGACATACATAAGAGATGTCATAGAGGTGGAAACAATACAATTTATTAACCACCTGGCCATGTGAGGATGATGGAAAGTGAAGAGCTAAGGAAAATGCTAAGGTTGAATACCTGGGTGGCTTCAGTAATGGTTATTCCCACAACAGGAACAAGAAAGAGGTGTGGGTTTGGGGTGAAGTAAAGAATGAGTTCTGTTTTAGAAATGTTCAAAATGCCTACCTGGCATTCAGTCTGAAATATTGAATGGGTAGTTAGAGGTGTGGAACTGGAACTCTACAGGACTAAGGATGGCTGGAGGTATATGGGAGTCATCTGTATAAAACTGACAATCAATATGAGAGCTGACGAGGTCAACAAATGAGAAATTGGAGTGAGAACATGACCTAGGATAGAAGCTTGGGGTATACTTACAGTTAAGGGACATTATGTGAACTGATACCATGTCTCTTCAATCCCCAAATATTCTTTCCTCTAGGTTAAACATTTCCAGTTTCTTCAACTAATCCTATTATAACATAAAGCTAATTCATTATCTTCTTTTAATTCTCTGGTGTACTCTAGTATATACCTTTTCTGAACTCTATGACATGTGTAATCTATATCACAAATTACCCTTAAAAGCAATTACATGTCATTGTTTAATCATGTCATGACTTCCTCAGCTACATTATAAGCAATTTAAGAGAAGTTGTATTTTCTTGATAACATTTTTCAACACAAAATAGGTACTTAAGTACTCAGTGACTGATTGGCTAAACTCTTAAGTCATTTATGTTTTTAAGAAGTACTGCAAGTATATTCTCTCTTAAGCATCTCCTTGCCATATTGTTTTACAGTCATCTTACATTGAATAGAAATCAACACTTGGTCCATTCTCATACTTTGAAGCACCATCTATTGCAAGTCCTTGTACTAAAATCTTATCCAAAATGAAGGAAAGTGTTCCACTGAAATTTGCGCAAGTCTTCCTCCCCTTCTCACTCTTCCCCAACAGGTCCTTCCATTACCTAGAGACCACCTGATCCCCATGCTTCTGTTTCATATCCTGTCAGCTGCCTGACAGGCATGAAAAACTTCCATGGGTGCTAGAGAACAGGGCTAAGAGAGACTGATCCATTAATAGAAAGACAATGACCAAATGGCTAAAGAATAGTCAGGGAGAAGGTTAAGGTCAAGGAAAGGTAGGGCAGAGTAGCATGAACATGAAGGAGATAAATATTAAGAGTGATGGTTAATGGATATTTTGAGTCATACTTGAAATTAAGGTGGTGGAAGCAAAATTTGTAACAGTGACCAACTGTTTTCTACCACAGTGGTAGTGTTTTCTACCACTCATATAGGTTAGTAAATGAATATTATGGATTTTTAGCAGTGCTGAAAGGCAAGAATATTTTTTCCTCTTGCTTATATTTTCTACCTCAATAGTAGAAAAAAAAATTCCACTCTATTGATATTATTGCCAAAACCCCTTACATTGTAAATATTAAGCTAGAACAATTATCTAACTAGAATTAGAACATGTAGAATGAACATGAAGCCTATGAGATGTTCATGAAATTACCAACAACCCCAAAGTTCCAATAATACTTTGTTTTTCAGTAATGATTCTAGGTTTTATGGTCTGTGTGGCTTCTTTTAGGGGAAAGAAAATGACGTTTTAAGGGTATGTTTGAAAAGAATGCATTCTAAATATTTATTTTAACCAGGAATTCTTTTGGGGATATCTTTATAACTAAAGATACCATATTTATGTGCTTTGTAGCCTAAATACAGAAAAAAATTAATACATGTTGGTAATAACTTATGAGGTTATTCTAAGAAATAGTTTTTTTTTAATCTCATAGCAATGCAGAATTGATGAGGTGTAGGCTCTGCGACCCCTCCCCCCTTTTTGAGCTCTCCTTGATTCTTTGGCTCTGGGAAAGTAAACCTTCCCAGGGAAGACATTTGCCTGAGGTCATGGGCCTTGAGATGTGGCTCTGCCCAAGTCTTTAGCTC
>CM053596.1:170400013-170427304 GCA_028646575.1 Pseudocheirus occidentalis
GTCAAATCATACAACTCTTCTCAAAGTGAGCCCCAAAGCAAAGCCTCACATCAGGACATGTATATATAGGCTTCTCCTGGGTCAGCCCTCTTGACCCACTGTCCAATTACAAAGCAACAAGGTGTGGCCATTCCCCCCAAAAAACAAGCTTCTCGCCTCAGGCTCCACATGACCACCAAATCAGGGAACATTCTCAGAGCCACTTAAGCAAAGGGGTAGGGGCAGGAAAGAGTTTCAGATTCCCATTACAGTTAAAATCTACCCCTTGGCTTAGAAATGAGCTTTTGGAAAACAGCTTATCCTTCAACATAGGGTAGCAGATAGAGCAGTGAGATTTCAGTCAAGAATACCTGGGGTCCAATCCCACCTCAGAAATTTATTACCTTTATGATCCTAGGCAAATCACTTAACTTCTCTTGGCCTAAGTTTCCACATACAGCAAATGTGGGTGTTTGACTATGGACTCAAACATTCCTTAAACTTCTAAATCAATGGTCCTGTGAAAAATAGCAATACAGAACTGAGTAAAGAAGTGCTTTCTGAACCAGTTAACAGAATTAAAGGTTGTAGGTAAATGACTACAACAATACTACTGGATATTTACTGATTTGAAGTTAGGTGTTTTTTTTTTCTTTCCTGGAATCAGGGTTAAAAGTCAAGAAAAATTGCCAAATAAATGTGAAAAAAAATGCCCATATGCTGTAGCAGATGGATCAGAGGGGAGAAAAGGACAGAGGATTCTGAATCATTCAATTACCTCAGAGGTCAAAATCACTCTATCTTTTTATCTAGTCAAATAGCAACTACAGTATCACCAAAGTACACAGATGTTATTCATCAAGGCCAGTTTTTGTTCATAGGACAGTAGTGGGGTGTGGTGGAAGAAAGGGGTGGGGAGGAACTGGTAAATCCAGAAGAGGAAGCTAAAAGATAAAAGAGATCAACCATTTAATCAAATGGAGAATGAATAATGCTATTCCTGAGAGGGAGGTAAAGGAAAGTTATCTAATCAAGCAGCCGTCAGGTTCACTAGATCCTGGCATGCCTTGACCATGTACAAGTCTTCCTTGCTGACTTGCAAGGCGTGAATGTATTCAGACCCAAGCTCACTTTATAAATTCGAATCACCATAGCATCATTTGGGTCCAAGGGAAGTCATAAAAGGAAAAGTGGGAAGGGTAGGGAGGACTGCGGAGAGTTGCCCGAGAGAGCCTTCTCCACGTGGTTCTATGGTTGCTATAGTAACTCCTTCTTTTGTTTGTACATATTCAGAACAGCTGTCTCCTTTGGAGACTGGCACTGATATTGTGGCATTAGAGCTAGAAGTAAGGCTCACTGCCTGTTCCATGGCCAGTAGTTTTCATAGATGACATTTCCCCTGTTACTTAACTGTATTCAGTTTCATAGGCCCCTGTGATTTTTGAAAGTAGAAGTTCTTTTTTTTCCTAAATAAGAAGAGAAACAGCCCAACCAGAAAACTTCAGAAAAACAGTAACTTCCTTATCACTTGAGTAATTAAACCTTGTGGTTCAAAAGACTCTGACCTTGAGAAATGAATCCCCAAGTCCGTTATATATGAAATAGCCTGGAATGAAATCTACTGAACAGTTCCCAAGATGTACCTGATTCAGAAAAGCATCTATGCTAAATGCCCACAAATCCCTTTAAAACTTTCCAAGTCATGATTAATTCTTCTAATTAGATTGTTCTTGGCTATACTATTCAGAAAGTTGAATGGCTGCCTGAAAACAAATTTAATAAATATTCATATGGTAAAAATATTCATTGAGTTCCTATTACTTTTGCCCATAAGATGTCATTCTGGAAAGCATTATTAGTATAGTAGAGAAAGCATATACCTACAGAGCCCTTATCTGGAGAGGGAAATTTCACTTTAAAGAGTAAATACCCTGTTTTACTATAAATAGAATAAAAGTCTACGTGGGTCATAGGAAATAAATGCAAAGGATTAGACTGACTGAAGCAAAGCATGAGCAAATGCAGGCTGATTAGTCAAATTTTGAAATATGCAAACTTAGGTTGCAAATAAAGAACTCAGAAAACACACACAGCTGTTTTTAAAAACAAATCAGAGCACAACATAGATTGTAGTGTTTCTAAACTCTTGGGATGTTCAGAGGAAAAAAAAATATTCAGTGAACATGAAGTAATGATCTAGTATTATTATGATTTTCCCTCATTGGTTTTGCTGGAGACTTCTAATGCATTTTCAGTGAAATTATGAAACAGTCAACCTAATTTATCAAAGGCACATAGTATGTTCATGGCCATTTTCCCCCCAAATATTTAATTGAATATTCACCTTTCCTCAGTCCCTACTCCTTACCCCTGACCCTGGGATTTTCTTCATTCACTGAACATAAACAAGAAGAAATGACTTGATTTACCCAGCTAATAAGCCTCATAAGCCAGGATTTGAACATAGTTCTTCTGACTCCAAATCATGACACCATGTTGCCTATCTCCCATTACATTTTATCTAATTTTAATTAGTTCTTTTCACCCCAATAATCCTACTGTGCTTTTAGCATTTGTATATAACTGAAAATATCTGTATAGATTTGATTTTTTTGTACCTAAATCATATGTTTGCCTTTGGCAAAACAGAGATATATTTAACAGAAGTAGAGGGTAGTATATGTATTCTCAGTGAAGAGAAAAGAGAGAGAGAGAGAGACAGAGAGAGAGAGAGAGAGAGAGAGAGAGAGAGAGATACAGAGAGAGAAGGAGAAAGGAAAGGAGAGATGGGGAAAGAGATAACATCTCATATCAAAATCTGAGTTTCATTGGGTATATAGAGAATCAGAGTTGACTTTTAATCATTCTAATTAGGAAAAAAGTGATGCTTATGGAATCCATAATTACCAGTTTCTGAGTTGGTTAATGTTATGGGGATTTCTGAGATTTTAGCCATTCTGAACTAAAAAAGAGAAGTGATTCAATCCAAAGCCAGTGATATTTTCTAACATGGTTACTAAGACTAGCTTGGGGGAAAAACACCCACAATCTTAAGATAAAGCTTTCCATTGAAATAATCATATTTCAAGGATAGGTTTCTAATGCAAACATTTGTGTAGTAGCTAATTAAAACAAACACAATCATCATTTAGCCAGGATACTAATCTTTTCTTTGTGTTTGTGGACTGATTAATTAGTTACATGTGTACATCTTGCCAACAAACTACTTATAAGTAAAATTACAGATAGAAGACTTCATAATGGCAATGACAATGAAGAAGTAGTAATCATAAAGAAGTGTGCTTATGGTTTCTTACTACAGAGATCAAAATATAAAAAACATTATTTACAATGAATCTCATCATATTGTAAGGTCAAAAGAACTTTGGTACTCAGACCTCATTAGTACTCTCTGTCTCTCAAATTGGAGGACAGAGATCAGAACTCCAAATTCCCAAACCCTTTATTTAAGGCATATGCTCAAGACAGTGTCTCCTCATTGTTCACTTGGATATATTCCTCTGGGTCTCTCCACCATGGCCCATGGGTACTCCTTATCCCTTCCAGCTTTTCAGATTCCTTTTGTATGTTGTCTTCTCCTATTCAATTGTAAGCTCCTTATGGTCAGGGACTATCTTTATTTTTCTGTATTTGTATCCCCAAGTACTTAGCACAATGCTTAGCACAAAGTAGGTACTTCATAATGTTTATTGACTGACAATTGTACAGTCTCTGTCCCTGCCATATTGGACTTGAGGTATTGGTGTAAGGCATACAGCTAGTAGAAAAAGTGAGGCTAGACTATAAAAAACCACAGAGTTTACAGAGGTACTGTTGAAGAGACTCATTTGAATATTCATGATTAAAAGAAATCATATATCTCTTACTACAACTTGGAGACCTAAAAAGACAGTTACTGAGTTCTATAGTAAGTGTCAAAGGAAAGGGAGGAATCAACAAAAGAAGTATTGATAAAGTAGACAGCTTAAGAAGAAACCAGGAGATTAGAGTCCTTTGAAATCCTCTTTTGGAATTTAATAGACAGGCTGAGGGGAGAAAAAGGTGAAATTCAGCACCAGTCATTTCTGCTCTGGAATTATAAAAGCTAATCTCTTCACATTTGCATCTGTAATTACTGTTCCATCCAAGCCAATGGGAATGTTATGTGGCCGGACAGCAGTTTGATTTCCTTAACAGTAAAATTTCATCATCTTTGTTGGTTTATTTTCAAAAACAATAACAATTTTTTGAAACAAAGCTTAATTTTTATTGCATCTTTGAAATAGTTTAGGAAACTTGTGTTATACTAATTTTTTTTTTGTTTTATACTTTTACTCTTTCTACATTTTCCTGCTTCATCTTAATGACACTATTTTTTTATATGTTGTCTGTTAAAAGTACTTCTGTAGCTTATGATTTCAGAGTACAGATTGGGTCATATGGCTGAGAGCCAGGGAAGAGATAGGAGGTATATCACTTGGTGGCAACATCAATTAATTCTTAAGTAACCGTAACATTTTACTGACATCCAATGTGGTGGATGAAAGATAAAGATGTTCCTTTTCATTTTCTTTTATATTGGGAATTTAATCATCAACAATCATCAACATTTTAATATACAAAAAGACAGGAAAATTAATTTACTTTTGGTGGCACTGGGTTTTTTTTTTGATTAATCATTCTAGAAAATAACTCGGGATTGTACCCAAGTTACTACGTTGTACATATTCTTTTTGACCCAGTAATACTGCTATTACTGTATACCCCAAGAAAGGCAACAGAAAAACTTAGAGGTACAAAAATATTTATAAACTTTTACTGTTGTCTTATATCTTATTCCCTGTTACATAATCTTGGATCTAGCAACAGTGATCTCCTGACTTTTGTGAACAAGGTACTTCCTCAAGAGTACCTGGAATACTCTTTCTCCTCCATTTTGCTTACTGATTTCCCTGGCTTCCTTTAAATGCCAACTAAAATCCTATCTTTTACAGGAAATCTTTCCCAACCCATCTTAATTCTAGTGTTTTTTTTCTATGTTAATTATTTCCTATTTAAGCCTCCCTCCTCCTTGCTTTGTAATTATTTATTTGGATGTTGTCTCTGCCATCAGACTATAAGTTCCTTGAGGATTTGGACTATTGGCTGGTTTTTTGTTTTGTTTTGTTTTTACTTCTTTGTGTATCTCTAGAGTTTAGCACAGTGCCTGGAACATAGTAGGAGTTTAATAAATGTTTACTAATTGATAGCTTCTTCATGTTATAATTATTTTTAATACATTATAAAAGTTTAGGGAAGTAGAAAAAAGTCATTGAGTCCAATTATCAGGAGTGCATTCTAATCTTTGAGAGACAGTTTTTAAAGAGTAGCTGTATATAAATTGGATGATTGTTTTTAGAGGTGTTAAGAAAGAATCCAAATGGGTAGTAAAAAGTATATGAAAAGACAATTAAAAGCAGAGAGAAGGGAAAAGGAGAGGGACGTAAGAACTCTAGGAATAACTTCTTCACAGTGTATGGCTTTTTAGGCATCCAATAGATGTATTTGTCATCATTGACACCTACATAAGCTGCTGCCAAATCACCATGTGCCCAATTTTTCCAATAATTATGGTCAAAGTGATAGTATCAATCAATCAACAAGCATTTAAGTGTTTGTTTTGTGACAACATTTGTTCAAGGACTGAGGACTGAGGACAAAAACAAAAGTGTCAAACAGTTGTTTCCCTTAAGGACCTTTCATTTAGCATAGGAGAGATGCAGATGATTTGTACATATATTCACATATATTTACATTTATCTATCTATACTTGAATTCATTTGGCGAATCAATCTATCTATCCACCTACCTAATGAGCAAAAGTTAACAACTAATGTGGGGGAAAAGGTGGAACTAGCAGTTGGTATCTGGAAAAGTTTAATGGGGCAATGTTAACACTGAGTTTTGATGTAAACAAAGGATTTTAAGAGGTATGGGTTAGCAGGGAATGCATTATAAAATTGGGAAAAGTCCAATGCTGTCACACAGATGTGAGATGGTATATTATGTGTGGAAGAGAAAGAGGGTCAGTCTTCCTCCAGAGAATGTAGAGAGGTGAATCTATGATAAAGTTGGACATTTAGGTTGGGGCCAGATTGTTGAAGTCTTTAAAAATCAAACAGAGCTCTTAAAGATTTCACCAATGTAATTACCAACCACAGTTCCAGAGGGCTGATAAAACATGCTACCCACCTCTTGCCAGAGAAGTAATATTTTCAGTGTGCAGAAAGAGAAATGTATTTTTTGGGCCTGTCCAATGAGGGCAATTGTTTCCCTTTACTATACATATTTGTTACAAGAGCTCTCCACCCCACTCTACATTAGTTGGAGTAAGGAGAGGTGGGAAAGAGTGAAAATAAATTTTTGTTAATAGAAAAACTACAATTAAATTAAGAAAGCTAAAATAAAAATAATTATAGTAAGGAAATCGTATTTTCTTTTATTTTTTTTTTTGAGCTTTAAGCAAGTATTCATTAAGTATTTACTATGTTCCAGCCATTATGTTAATGCTAGGAATAAAATGAAAGGTAAAATAAAACCACATTTAAATATGAAGAACAAACAGGTACATGAGGGCCCTCAAAGAACTCACATCCTAATTGGAAAGGACAACATGTAAATAGGCAAGCTCATCAAAAAGACCTCTTACAGTAGATATCTCCATATTCTCTTTTCTCACTCTCTTCATAATACCTTAGAATCTGATTTCTGACCTCATCATTCCACTAAAACTGCTCTCTCCAAGTTACAGGTGATCTCTTAGTGACCAAATCCAATGGCCTTTTTCTCAATTCTCATTCTCCTCAACCTCTCAGTAGCCTTTGACACTCTGGATCACTCTCTCCTTGATATTCTCTTCCCTCTACAATTTTGGGATACAACTCTCTCCTGGGTCTTCTCCTACCTCTCTGACTGCTTCTTCTCTGTCTCCTTTGGCATATCATCCTCTGCAGCACACCCTCTAACCATAGGTGTCCCTCAGGGTTCTTTCCTGCAGTCTCTTCTCTTCTCCCTCTATACTATTTCACTTGGTAATCTCTTTGGTTCCCCTGGATTTAATTATGCTCTCCATGCTGATAATTCTCAAATCTACCTTTCTTGGCTCAATCTCTTTGTTGATCTCCACTCTCTCATTTTCAACTGCATTTCAGGCACCTAAAACTAAAATATACAGAAGACAACTTAAACTCAATACATCCAAAAAAGAATTAATTTTCTTTCCCCCTAGACTGGGTTGGGAACCTGAGGCATTGAGGCCAAATGTGGCCCTTTAGGTCCTCAAGTGCAGCCCTTTGACTGAATCCAAACTTTAAAGAACAAATCCCCTTAATAAATATAAATTATGTTCTGTAAAACTTAGACTCAATCAAAAGGCTGTACCCAAGGACTCAGAAGGCCGCATATAATTACAAGACTGCAGGTTTCCTACCCTGCCCTGAACCCCACCCATTTTTTTTACTTCATGAGATATTTTATTATCAGGGAATAATAGTATGTAATTATTAGTAGTTATTATTAGCAATTATTCTTACTAACAATATACTACTAATATAATAATTATTAGTAATTATTATTACTAATAAAGGGAAAATGAGGATCTGTATTTGCACATTTATTCTATTTCTTCTCCCTCTTGAAGGGATAAGAAGGGCTACAATGTCTATGCATTCCTGCCTCTGACTGGATGGATTACATGAATAGTGACATATAGTTCAAAACAGACTGGAAAGTGTGAAGAAATTTTAAAAAGTCAGAGGGTAATTTATTTAATCCTAAATGTAATTGGGAACCACTACAATTTATTGAATAGGGGAGTCACATGGTCAGATTTAACTTTCAGAAACTTGCTTTAACAACTATGTGAAGGATGGATAAGAGTAGATAAAGGCTTAAGGAAGGGATACTAATTAGGAATCAATTGCAATAGTCCAGAAGAAGGGTGATGAGTAACTGAACAAGGATGGTGGTTGAACGATCAAACAGAAGGAAACAGATGTATTGCAGAAGTAGAAGCAAAAATATTTCCCAATTTATTGGATTATGTGGGGTGAGAGGAGATTGAGGAATTGAAGAAAACTTGAAGGTTTCGAACCTGGGTGACTGGAAGGAATATGCAATTCTTGACCAAAGTGAGGAAATCTATAAAAAGAATGGACCTGGGTGAACATAGGTGTGAACCTCTTTTTTGGGGTACATTTTGAGTTTGAGAAGTTTAAAGTAAACCTAATTTGAAGTATCTAATAGACAGTTTGGAGATACATAAGTGGAGCTCAGGATATAGATTAGTGTTTCCTTATAGATAGATCTAGGAGTAATTTTCAGAGATATAATAATTAAACCCATGGAACCTGAAAAATCCATCAAGTGAGAGGATGTCTAATGGTTGATATGTAGTTTGGCTTTGCCAAGATGACTTTTTTTTTCACTTTCTTTCAAAAAATTTTTTTCACTTTCTTTTAAAAAATTCTTTGTTATAAGAGTTAGCTGTCTGGGCAAAGGAAGGAGTAAGTAAAAAAAAAACTTAATATAATGTAAAAATAAAAGTCATCAATAGAAATAAAATCAGAAAAGTATATGTAGGTAAATTTCACATAAAATTATCCATACTCTGATTATAGCATCATAGGTCTTAAAACTAGAAGGGTTTTTTGATGTCATTGATTTCAACTCCCTCATTTTATCAATGAGGAAACCAAGGAATAGAGAAGTTAAGTAACTCATCTAGGATCACACAGCTATTATGTGTCTGAGGCTAGACTTGAAACCAGGTTTTCCAGACTCTGTGCCTAGAATCTTATCCACTATAGCATTCTGTCTTTCTATGTTATCCTCCATTGAAGCTAATAAGTAAATCCACAGCTACATATTAAATACCATGAGAAATACATAATAGAATAAGAGAAAGCCCTTAGCCTCAATGAAGTTGACATCTAATCAAGGAAATAAAACACAAACACATGAAAAGTTATATAAGAGCTCAATACATGGAATGTCACAAAATAGCACAAGATTAATTGCCAAATGGATGGTACAGGCAGTAAATGTCCAGAGGCAGCAAATATATCAAATTAATATGACTTTTATTCCTTTTGAATTTAAAAGCACTGCAAATTTATTCAGATATAAGCTTAGGATTTCTAAAGTGGGCAAGGAACTATTTTAGAAGAAATTTTAATCTAATTTTTTTAAAGTAGGGCGATCTAGTTATAATAAATTTTGTAATTTTTAACCAGTAGAGAGCTGTGATTTTAAATGTCCAAAACCAATGTAAACAAAACACAGTTGGTATTAAAGGCAGCATTAAAGTTGCATGGGATTTAAAGTATCTATGTAAGCATCAAAGATAATTCAATACTACTTTTTAACCTTTCTCTTAATACTATAAAGTCAAGGAGTTAGGTTGTAATACATTTTCACGTGATGGAGATGGCTCTTCAATTAAAAGTATGTCACTTAGAATCAAAGAATGTTGGAACTGGACAGGATTTAAGTGAGCCATTATTTTACAAATAAGGAAACTGAGCCTCAGAGTTTCCCTAGGTTACTGAAGATCACTCCATTAATAGGCAGCAGAGCAGGGACAGAAACACAAATCTCTCTATTCTATTTCATTGTAAAAATTCAAAGAAAACACAAGTCCAATTCTCATTTTTTAAAGAAGTCAAAATAAAGTTTGGGGTCTCTTTTCCTCTCACTGATTTGACTGGATATCAATATGTTGATCCAATACATGAGAGGAATAAGTAATTAAATCAGTGTAGGAATCAGAAACACCAAAAGGGAAAGTTTTTAAAAGCCTATAATAGAGAAAGGAGGTACCAATATTGAGATTTTTTTTTAAAGATGAAGACAGGGGGAGGCTAGGTGGCACAGTGAGTAGAGCACTGGCCCTGGAGTTAGGAGGACCTGGGTTCAAATCTGGCCTCAGACACTTAACACAAACACCTAGCTGTGTAACCTTCGGCAAGTCATTTAATCCCAATTGCCCTCCAAAAAAAAAAAAGCAAAAATAAATGCTAACGACAGTAAACTTAAATTAAAGTAAAATACCTCAGTCTATATTTCTTAAATGTATCAAGGACAGTATTATTTTACCCCATTATAAAATGAGTTATTAAGTTCATACCCATCAAATTCAAAGAAGTAATGATGATTTTTCAAAATAAACTATTAGCTTAAACTTATATACCACTTTCTAGTTTCCAAAATACTTCATATATAACATTTTATTTGATCTTCATAACAACCTTGTGGGGTAATTGCTAATATTATCCCTATTTCATAGATGAGGAAACTGAGGCTCAGTCACACAGACAGTATGTGTCTGAAGAAGGTGATAAAACATGACCCCCGGGTCTCAAAGCAAAGATTTCTGGCCACTATTGTAAGCAGAAAATCCAACTGGATATTTTATTGTGTTGTATGAAGATGGATTCCCTGCGGATGGTGAGATTCTCCAGATGTTTCTATTTGTCAGTGACATTGTGTTGGCGGCTGCATTAACTTCCAAAGCAGTGAAGAGGCAGTATGATGCCCATGGTACCCAAGAGCTGGCTTTAGAATCAGGAAGATCTACATCCATGTCCTGCTTCATACACATATTGCCTGTTTGACTTTGGGCAAGTCATTCAACTTCTAAGTGTCCTATACAGATCTCTAAGACTATACATTGCAGAGTAGTCATTGATCTTTATTTATAGGTAGAAGGTAAACTGCAAATCCAATTAAAAAAAAAACAACAACACAGAAGAGTTGATCTTATCCTACACAAAGGAAAAACCAAATCAGTATAGAATACTATATTCTTCATACTGAGTTATGAAGTTGGCTGGACAGCCTACATAACTGTTCAAAAGGAATATGCATTTTCTCATGATGTTGTACATATGAGTCATTGATTTCTATAGTTCCTGAAGAATTAAAGTTCCAGATAACCCCAAAAAGCATTGGAGAGGCACACAGCAGGCAGTTGTAGGCAATGACATGTTCAAAGAGGAATTGTTTAGAAGATATAGCATAAAGGACATCATTGTCCTCCATGAACATTGACTTTAAAAGCTCTTTCTGCCCTCTCTAGCTCTTCCTACAACTAAAAAAATTCTGAATTTCTACCAGTCTGCTAGGTATTTCTACTGGAATGTGCCAATGGCCCCTCAAAATCACTCTGACGCAAACCATATGTATTATCTCTTCAAATTCTGACTTTTGCCTTTCTTACTAACTCCTCTGTTTCTTTTGATCATATCACTATCCACCCAGTTACTCAGGCTTAAAACCTGAAGGAATCTTTGATCCTGCTGCATCTTTCTCTTTCACTTTCAAAATCCAATTAGTTTCCAAGTTCTAGCGATTTTATCACAACAGTACTTCTTACAACTACACTCCCCTTTCTACTTCTATTGCAATAAGTCTAGCTTAGGTCGTCATCTTTCCTTGTCTAGACTATTACAACAGCCTTTTAATTTTCTTGACTCTGCTGAGGTTTGAGGGATTAGGGGTGCTTGAGACCTCCAAATACCAATACGCTGGGTCCTGCCCAATGAATTAAACTCAAGCCTTCTCTCAACCAAAGTAAAACAAAGTTTATTAAAGATTTGCCATAAATAGACTCTTAAGGGGCTTAAGTATTTGTGATGCTTGAATTGGACAAGTGGGTCAGAACAATCTGACACAGACTGAGTCTGTGCTAGATTGAATATCAACATTTTCATGGAGGGAAGATGGATCTTATATACAGAAAGACTGTGGGAGGGATCTAGGAGTGGTCTAGAGAAGGGGTTTGGGAAGCATCTTGGGAAGGAGTATTAAGGAGGATCTTGACTACTGAGGTCAGACTCCAGGAATAGGATTAAGGGTGGGAAATAGCTGAAGGGTACCTGGAACTGACAGACAATGGAGGGCTTGGCTAGTTTAAGGATAACAGATTTGGGTATAGATATTTTGATAGGATCCAGGCAAGTAGCTGTTCAATGGAGGTCTAGGCTAGGTTAAGAGTAACAGAGATTTGGGCCTAGGATAATGGAAGGCTTATGGCCTCAGGCAAATGCCTCAACAAGTGGGAAGATTCAAAGAGAGTTCAAGGGGCTTCCCAGAGCCTGAATCCCATCAACTCCCCTTAATCCTATATTGAATCTAGTATTTCTATCACTGCCTAAATTGCCCAAATCACAGCTGATCACATCACTTCCCTATTCAAAAACCTTAAGTTATTTTTTAATGTCTAATGAATTTATTCCTAGTATTCAAGGCCATCTACAATATGACTGTCTTGCCTTATTTCACAGTATCTTCCTTCCCTCATTCATTCTGTTCTCTAGACCAGGTTTTAGCAAATTATGACTTGATGACAACATTCAGCCTCAGGGACTTTTGTATCATTCTCACCACTGCCCCCCAACCCCCCAACCCCGCAAATGGTTTTTCCATAAAAATAGTCTTAGGTACAAAAACAGGTTCCAGTGGACTAGGTTTGCTGATTGCTGCTCTAGATTTAATGTTATAAGCTTTGTCCTCTGTTCTTATCAAGGTCTGTCATATCCCTATATCTTTGCTTACTGATGCTATACAGATTCTGGTACAAGCTTCTGGTACAGAACTCTGATTGAATCTTCCCACTTGATGAGGCATTTTCCTGGAGACCATAACATAAGCCTTTAATTACAGCTAGGCCCAAATCTCTGTTAGTCTTAACCTAGCCTAGCCCTTCATTGTCTGTCATCTTCAGGCAGCCTTTAGCTGTTTCCCACCTTTAATCCCATTACTGGTGTCTGACCTCAGTTCCATAAAAGATCCTCCTTAGACTCCTCCTCAAGATCCTCCCAAACTCCTCCTCTAGACCACCTCTAAATCCTCTGACAATCTTTCTATATATAAGATTCATCTTGGCTCCATGAAGGGGCTGAGAATTCAATCTATCACAGACTCACTCTGTCAGATTATTCTGGTCCACTTGTCTAATACAAGCATCACAGATATGTAGGCTCCTTAAGAGTCTACCCATTATGGCAAATCTTTAATAAACTTTCCTTATTTTTACTGAGAGAAGAGTTGAATAGAATTATTTTGGCAGAACCTGGCATGTTGATATTTTGGGGGTCTCAAGCACCCCTAAACCCTAAACCTCAACATTTACCACATCCCCCAGACCTGGGATGTAACTTCACTTTCTTAAACTCCATTTGTCAAAGTCTCTTCATTCCTACAAGGCCCAATTTAGAAGTCACCAACTTTATGAAATCTTCTGCTGTACTTCACTTCTCCAATGAAAGTAATCTTTCTCTCCTTCAATTACTTCCTGGCATCAGAACTGGAATTCTCCTTTATATATATTTTATCACAGCCCTTGTATTATGATTATTGATGAATTTTCCCTCCTACTGGATTGTAAGTTCTATGAGAGCAGTTTCTTGCAACTATGTTTATGTTCTTTCAGTCTAGTATAGTACCTTGCAAATACAAAGTGCTTAATAAATATTTGTTGAATTGAAATTCATAAAACATAATCATACGATACTACCCAATTTATATCCAGTCATACTCTGTTCTTGAATTATACCATCATAGTAACTCCAACAGGTATTATTAAAAAAAAAGACTCTTTCTAGACTTTAAAAGGCACCCTATTAAATCCTAGCAAGGTTGTTCCTCACTGAGTCTTTAGGTATGGGAGAAAATGATATTATATTTTCTAATTGTGACAATTGATAGTAGCCTTGATGCAAAATTTTAAGGGTAAAATATTTCACAGTGCAACAACAGAAATGTGTAGAACTAGCCTATATGAAAGCTCTAGGGTTAAATTTTGGGAAAAGAAAATCTGTACTTTTTCATTTTCATGAGATCATGCACTTAGAATTGGAATAGTCCTTAGAAGTCATCATCTAACCTTTTTATTTTATAAAAGAGGAAACAGACCTGGAGGGATTAAGTGTTATTGCTAATGGTTTTATTGAGGAAGGACCAGCAATAGTGTAGACCCTGATATACCATTAAATGTATAATAAGGTGCATTTTTGCTTTCTAATGGGCAAATACCATAGATGTTCTTAAACTCTTCACTATAATATTACAAAGTGGTCATATAGTCTCTACAAAAGTAATGAGCAAGCAGTATGGTCAGTAAAGAGTATTAAGTAAAAAAAAAGAGTATTAAGTATATGCTTATTGAGAAGAGAAAACAAAGTCATGTCAATATAAGCTTAGATTGTATAGTTTCTACATTTTTAATCAAATTGTTTTAAGAAAAGCAGAAATTTTGTTCCTGAGTTGCAAAGTCATAGAAATTAATATACTGTCCTAAACATAAATATATTGACTCAAATAGAATTTAAAGAGTTATGCATCCACACTTTGAAAATGTATTCTGTACTAAGGTGAAATGAATTCAAATGCATTAGTTCAAAATGATTCGGTTCATTCAAAAACATTTCCCAATACATTACAAAATTATTTCTTATAAAGGCTCTGTTTTGTTGAGAAAGAAGTATTAGATAATGCGCAGTTCCTGATTTTAAAGAAATAATCTCACAAAAGTAATTTAGGGTTAGAGAAAAAAAGTAGCTCAGAAGAATGTTCAACACTATTATTAGAGTACTAAGAAGATAGCAACAAGAAACTCCACAAAATAAAATAGGAACTTGTACCCTGGGAAAGTGAGGAAAAATGGTCATACTGTTTCAATTCTGCAGCAACCAACTGCAGCCTGGACACAGGAAGGGACTTGGTATCTGCTATCATGAAACAAGGCAGGGATTCTACTCTTTACTTTTGAGGGGAAATAAGCCATATAGGGGGAACTGACCATATAGGGGAGGGGATAGGTACAAGTCTAGTTATCTTATCAATTTTGTTAGCTGAACTTAATTCATGTAAATCAAGTCCTTCTCCCTTTACTCCTATACCCCTCTTACATCTCCCTGCTTATCTCTGTCCCCCTTGCTCTTCCTTGCTCCCTTTACTCCTATACCCCTCTCACATCTCCCTGCTTATCTCTGTCCCCCTCTACTACCTGCCTTCCTTTCTTTCTATCCATATACTTTTCAATTCCTTCCTTTTTTCCTTCTATGACAGTCTTTTCTTACTTCTTTCTCCCTTTCCACCTCCTTTTCTCCTCTTTTGAGCTCTATTTTCTGAATCACTTTCTTGACTGACTATACATCATGTTGAGAATCCTAGGAGGAGGTGGTAGGAATCCCAGTAGGGTTGCCTCAGTAAGCTAGAGCAGAGTTCTAGGGAAGGCTCTGATTCCCACTGAATCATTGCCAGCACAATAATCTCCCTTGGTCATGTTCTTTTCTTTTCTTACTAAGGCAGCCACATAATACAGAGAACCAAAGTATTTTGCCTCTGGCTAAGCCATAAGTGAATGGCTCAGAGATGGCTGTTTCTGGCTGTTAATGCTGTCTTCTATGTGCCAGATCATGCTCAAGTTGAACAATAATAGAGACTGAAAAGGGTAGAGAATTCATCTAAATCAATCCATAGTTTATGAGGTAGTCATGCCAATCTAATTAATGCTGTGTGATAGCTGCTGAAAGACAACGAGCAAGGTCAAAGCAATTATTAAAAGTAAACATAAAGGTGAAGTTAAGATGTTAACTTTTAAGTGGAAGAGAGTAATTTGATCACAGCATATCACTCCAATACCATTATGCCTGTTATAACAAATTGAGTAAAGTTGGTGAATATTTCAAATTTATTTTTCAGTGATAAGGAAGTTGATGCTATTAATAGCAACTCACATTGATACAGTGTTCTTTGCAAAGTACTATACATATATTATGTCATTGGGAGTAGGTGAGATCAACAAATACCTGGGCAGGAATCATCTCTATAATATCTATTTTGAGTGGCTCACAGATTTTGAGTTGGATGGATCCTCTAAACGTATATAATCTGAAGCCCTTATTTTATTGAGGCACAAGGGGTAAAATCCACCTCCTTTTTATTTCAGAAACAAACTAGGTCATCTTTCTAAGGGCCACCCTGGCTCACTACAGAAGGGTTCATCACCAGCAACAGTCTGGCAACTTGATGAAATGTTTATGAAACAATTTATATGTATATAAACATATAAATTAATGGCCATCTATAAAACAATGCAAAATACCCAGTAGACCCCAGTCTTATGTAGCCCTGTCTTCCTTCAGACACAATTGTAAGTGGAAGAATGATAGAAAAAGGGGTAGAAGGTACTGCTAAGAACAAGACTTTTTAGACTCTTCATCATCATTAATTTCACTGTTAGTATGTTAAAAATGAGATCCTTATCCAATGACCAAATATTTGGATGGACAAGATAGAGGAATTAAATAAAATCAGTCTGGAGACATGGTAGATTGGGACAGTACTTATATGATTTTTAAAAATAAAAATATCAATTTAACATATTCAAAGAAAATAACAACAAAGACATTGTATATTTATATTGTCCTGGTAAATCTGTATGACTAAACATCTTAAAGGACTACTACCATTTCCAATAAATTAATGACAAAGAAAAGGAGAGTTGTAGGCAGGAGTAGGATGCCATGAACTTCCAATGAAGAGTCAGAAAAGAGAGGAAGTCTAGAGAATGTCAAACTAGAAAAGAAGAATAACTGGTCATGATGTAAAAACAAAACAAAACAAAACACAGCTGGCCTATGTGCACAATTGGTAATGGCATAAAGCCAAGAGATCTAAAAGAAAGCCAACAGACTATGGATGGATCCATGTTGGAAGACTGAGAGGACTTGGACCAGAATTATATTTGGACGAGAAAGTGTGAATGAGATTGAATCAGAGGGAGCACTAGTACTCACATGAGGTCACAGATCCATCAGAGGAATTGTAGATATCACGAAGCAGTATGACTCAGGCTGAATTCTAAAAGAATGGTGGCCTGGAGACTCTTTTATTAGGCCACCTACTTGCTGTTGAATCAATTAATCTAGTCTCTGATCCTATCTTCAATATGTTAAACACATACTCAAGGCAGTGGGCCCAAAAGAAACTCATCCCCTGAGTACATGGAATAGTCCTGCAATATTCAATGTCAGCATCTCTGGTAGGTATAAGTGAGATTTGAAGGTGTGATGTATGGAACACTGTATTTGGAAACAGTGGAGACGGGTTCATATCCAGCACTGTGTTTTACTCATTACCTTGTGACCTTGGACAAATCACAACCTCTCTGGACCTCATACTTCTCACCTATAAAATAAGAAGATTGAACTAGATGACCTTTCACACCGTTTCTAGCTCTAAATAAAAGATCCTATGTTTATATATCTTACTGGACCCTAAAGGAGTTAAAAAAATATTGAGAGTGTGCCTAAGATTTACAGGCTATTAACAGGTACAGCTCTCAGGTAGAGTGTAATCTTCAGGCTATGAGTAAAAAATTCCAAGGAAATTAAATGTGTTCAGGGAGGGTGGTGATGAGGTCTGCATCACAAAGGCACTGTGGACTAAATACAGAGCTAGAGTCAGAGGATCTTTACATTGAGTGGTACACAATCCAAGTTCAAAGCCAGGAATTAAATAGTAATTTACTAGATCCAGAGACCAGACTGGAAAACAGAATTTTCATCAATAAGTAGCAGTTGAAAAAACAAGGAAGATCTATATAGTACAAGGTCAGAAAAACATGAAGGAGGGAACCACTGTATTTTGGGAATGATAATTTTTTTTCCCCTCAAATGTTTTGGACTTACTTTTTGGTAGGTCACATGTTAACCATATCTACTAACTCAACTGAAGACATCAGACACACAGACTTTCTAATACTAGGGATGTGGGAGTGGGCCACTAGACATGTGTGAATAAGGTTCCTTAACAGATTGTTTTATAAGGCTCATACTCTTAATGACACTCTCAATGCTCCCATTATAAATAAAACACTTAACCTTCTGGAGAAGACTCAGTAAAAATAATCATCCAGAGGTAGCCTTTCACTTAATGGATGCTGGTCTACTTTGGTCTCTGGAAAGTCGAGTTAGAGGGTAGGGGGAGGGAAAGAGAACCACTGGTGCCTTAGATGCAAGAATGAGAACAGTTCATTTAATTATAGCATTCCAAGATGTATTCTAGTACTCTCATGGGTCTTGTTTGCATTAATATGGGTTTGGGGTGTTTCCACAAATTGTGCAGATTGCAGCTTGGTACAATGGAAAGACAAGTCAGAAGACCATGGCTCAAATAAGTTTGTCTATTGATATATTGGTGATCTTTGGCAAGTTACTTAACTTTGAATCTAAGTTTCCTCACTTGTAAAATAGGGAGGTTAGATTAGAATTGATGGCCTCCAAAGTCCCTTCACCCTCTAGAACTATGAGTCTATAAATCCAAAATCATACCACTTGAGAGAAAGTGCTCTTCAACATTATTAAATGATCTCTTAATGACTAAATCCAAAGGCTTTTTTGCAGTCTTCATCCTTGACTTTTCTACAGCACTGGATAATTGTTGATCACCCTCTCATTCTCGACATATTGTTCTCTCTGTTTTGTGACCCTTCTTTAACATGGTTTACCACCTACTGTCTAACTGAACCTTATTTATCCCCTTTGCTCAATCAGAATCTATGTCCTGACCAAATGCTTTGCCCTTAGCTCTCTAGATAACTTATTTCTTGGCAACTTCATAAGTTTCCATGGGTTTAATTGTCACTGCTGTGCAGATGACTCCATGATCTATGAATTTAGTTTTTTCTCTTTTCTGAACTCTAGTCTCATATGACCAGCTGCTTTCTGGACTTCCAAGATGTCCATAGGCATTTTGAATTCAAGATGTTCAAAACATCCATACTTTCTATTGAAATCTTTTCCTTCCACTAACTTCCTTATTTTGGCCAAGGGTACTTCCATCCTTCCAGTCATCCAGGTTTTCAACTTGAATCATCCTGGAATTTTCATTTAACTTCATCCCCCTTTTCCAGGTTCAATTTTGGGTTAAAATGAAGCATTTCCAAGTCATTTAGCACTTACCAATGGAAGTTTATTTTGCCCTAATACAGCAAGGATATTCAAGAAGGATACAGTGACACTTAGCTCTCTGGAAGTGGCCTCCTCTTCTCCATCTAGAACCATGTCTGAGCAGCAGGTTTTCAGAGTATGATAACTCACATGATCTTGGGCATCCACCAAGTCTGAGAGGTACAGACTTTACATGGATATAACATTTTTTGCCCCTATGTGATTAGGAATTTTCATCAGGAAGGCTACAGTCAATCGGGTATCAGGGACAACTTTATCTTTTTTTAGATAAAGCTTCCTTATATTGTGGGTAAGAGGGAAAAAAGTTACATGAGGGAAACTCTGGTCCTATAATAGGAGGCAACTGACCTTTCCAGGCTCATTTTACTTCATTCTCTTTATCCTATATTCCATCCAAAGTACCCTACTTAACAATGGTAAATATGCCCTGTAGGTGGCATTCCATTTTTACTTATGTGATTTTGAACTGACTGACCCTAATTGGTATAATTCTCTCCCTCTTTACTTTCATCTGGTGGTATCACTAGATCCCTTCAAGGAAATTTTAACTCAAGTACAACATCCTACATGACACTTTTCCTAATTCTTCCAAGTATTAGTGCTCTATTACATGGAATATGCTTTTAATTTACTTAACTGTTTTTGTTGTTTTGTCCCCAGTCAAAAGTCAGCTACTTTGATTGCTCAATTAATTTATCAAATGTATACAGTGTGCCAGTCTCTATTTTAGGTATTATGCTTAACAGACAAAAATAGAACAATTCCTGCCCTTAAGGAGCTTACATTCTATCAAGGAAAACAACATATACACAGAAAAGTAGTATATGAAAGTAGGGAGGGGTGATTGTTGAATTGTTTTCCCTCTCTATCCCCAGTGCCTACCCCAGTACTGGATATATAATGGGTACTTAATTAACATATAGTTGTTGTGAATTGATTCAACCTTCTCAAGACCTTCATACTTTCTCAATCTATGTAAATCTTGTTATATCCTCATTCTACCTCCTGGAGGTTTCTTCTAGGAGTATTGACATTTTTTGGTAAATAGTGAAACATCAGTTCTCTGTCATCCTTGATCTTCCCAAATGATTGAAGTACCTTTTTTCTCCTGTTCAAAATCTCCTAGGTAATGTCTTCTATATAACTTCTTGTATGCAAGTCATCATTTGGAACAATAACAAAAAGAGCTGAGTTTCATGCAACTGAAGGTTAAGATAATCTCTGCCACCCAAAACTGAACCAGAAAAAAGAGGGATGAAGGAAAATGAAAAGGCCAGGATGACTCAAGTTGAAAATCTGGGTGCCTGGAAGGACGGAAGTACCCTTGACAAAAATAGGGAAGTTAGTGAGAGGAAAGTATTTCAATAAATAGGATGGGGATAATGAATGATGTTTTAAGCTCTTGAATGCTCCTGCCAACTTGAATTATAGGAGTGAGGCCACACAGTTTTGGACTCTAATCTCTGCTGCCACCAGTCCTATTCATGCATGGGCAAAGTTTTTGATTAATGTTTGTCAAGAAGCCATTAGTTTACACTACATGGAAGCTATGACAGGAGGGTAGTGAATTGTGTGCCTTTTTTTTTTTTTAAAGCATTATACTTGCTTCATGGTCCAGGTCAAGGTTTACCTCCTCCATTGAAACTTCTGTCAAAGCTTTTCAATCCCTTCATTACTTCTGCTCCAACCCAAGCTACTGTACATTCATATCCTTCAATAGCAATAGTTACAGTCTGAGGTCATAGACAATGTTCCCTGGTCAGGAAAAATAAGTTGTAATTTTAGCTTCCATGAAAACAAAGCCCATCATTAACATAACCAAAATATTAGTCAACCGTATAATTTCAGAGAATGAAGAACCAGAAAACACAAATGTAAAATGAATGAGAATTTAAAAAATAATACCTTCCCAAGGTGCTACTTTTCTTCTACCATTTCCTGGCAACATATTTAATAATTATTTTAGATAACCTTCACTCTATATTCAGGCCATGTCTCTTTACTTTCACATTTCTGCCAACTTGGACCATAGGAGGGAGGCCACAGTTTGGGACCCTATCTCTGTTGCCACCAGTCCTATTCATGCATGGGCAAAGGCTTTGATTAATCTTTGTCCAGAAGCCACTAGTGCCTGAATTTTTAATTAATCCCTTATATTTTATCATAAAATGTGAAGAAAAATAAGCCAAACAACCCAAAACAACAACAGCACAAAACTTCTTTCCTCCAAGAATCTATAAAGAAAAGGGTTGATCTGATTTCTTTTCTCTCCACACACAAAGGAAAATTATCTATGACCAATTCTCTTTTATATGCTCTCCTTGGGGACAAAGGTACTCTTTCTGTCCTATGTTCTCATTTACACAAAGGGACAAGACTGAGCATTTAATAGTGGAAAGAGCAACAGATGAGAGTCAGGAGCCCCCAATTTGAGACTGTACCCCACCACTAAGTGCATGTGTGACTTAAAGCAAGTCTTTGCTTTCTGAGCTTTCCCTCTGAGCTTCAGATTCCTTATCTATAAAGTGATACAAAGTGAAAAGGTTAGCATAAATGATTTCTAAGGTCTCTTTTAACTCTAATGTTCAATAATTCTATGATTTTAGCATATTTTTAGCCATTTCTGGTTATGACACTTACCTTATAAGGCTATTGTGAGAATTAAATGAGATGGTTTGTATGAAGTGCTTTGTGAACATTAAAGTGCTTTTATTATTATTGCGCTTTACTATGCCAGAGAGGTGAGGAGTTCCTCTAGACTAGAGACTCTAAATATGAATAGGTTTCAGGGCTGCTGCTGCTGCTGCTGCTGCTGCTGCTGACCATGATGATGATAGCTGGTCCTTATATAATGCCTAGTATGTGTGGGACACTATGCTAAGTGTTTTACAAAAATATCTCATTTGATCCAAACAATAACTGTGGGAGGTAGGTACTATCATTATCCCTATTTTCCAGTTGAGAAAAGCTGAAGCTAATAAAGTTTAAGTGCCTTGCCTAGGATCACACAGCTAATAAGTGTCTGAGGCTGAATTTGAATTAAGGTCTTTCTGACTCCAGGTTCAGCGCTCTATATACTGTGACACCTAGCTGCCTATGAATTTAGAAAAAAATATTTTAATAGCTATTTGAACATAATTAATTTTTTTTGTAATCCTATATGTATTTTAAAATATTACTCTGTAAAAGGTCCAGAGATGTCACCAGATTGCTAACTAGTGCTCTTTAGGTCCCAGTTAAAATCCCATCTTCTTCAAAAAGCCTTTCCTGATTCCTATTAATTCTTGTGCTTTCCTTCCATCAATTCTTTTCAATTTATTCTGCTTATATGTTATTTGTACATATCTGTTTACATGTTTTCTTCTCCTATTAGACTGTCATCTCCTTGAGAGCAAGGGATATCTTTTGCCCTTTTTTGTATCCCTAGGGCTTAGCATAGTGCCTGGAATATAGTAGATACTTATTAAATGTTTTTTGACTACTTGATCTTGAAACACTGAATAGGTTTCTGGCTTCTATAAACCAAATTTTAACCTATAATTCCTCTTGCTCCTTTTCTTTAAGGCAATTTCTTTTCCTGAATAAAATAAAAGTGTCTGAATACAAAAACTAGGATTTCAAAAACTTTTAAAATAAATAAAATGGCATAGATTGTTTGAAGAAAGAAGCATTGATCAAATTATTTGTTTGGCTTATTCTTCTAACAATAGACATATTGATGTTTTAAAAATATATTTTTGTGTATGTTTCTATTTTTTTTAAGCTGGGCAGTCAACACCAGGAAGTGTAACCAACCCAACTCCTGTTGTATAGATGGAGAAAATGAATCTCAGAGAGTTTATTTGACTTGATCAGGTTTACACAGGTAATAAATAGAGCTGGAAATCGAACCAAGGTTTTTTGATTCCCATATCTAGCAGTTTTTCAAGTTTACCACGGGAGTTTCCTACACTGATGAAATCCTACCTCTAGACATATTTCCTCTAAATGTTTCTTTTGAGCAGTGTTCTCTTACTCATTTCTGGGTTCAGCTTGTGGAACACCTTCAGTATCAGTCATGAGTATTATGTATGAATACCTCCCATTCCAACCACATTCAAACCATTAATTCTAAAGAATGAGATTCTTACAAATTTGAATGGATCATTGGCATCTGTCAGGGATGTGAAAAGAAGGTCAGAAAAAGAAGACAGATTGATTAGAGTTACAGATATAATAGTGAGAGGTAGGGATGATAAATGGAAAGCCAAAGTTACAGTGCTGCCCTCAGGAGTTCAGGAGAAAGCAAAGGAAGTCTCCAGAATATTGTGTATACCCTATGGGGAAGGAAAACCTGAGTTCAAATCCAGCCTCAGATATTACTAGTTGTGTGACTACGGGCAAGTGAATTAGCCTTTGTTAACTTCAGTTTCCTCATCTGTAAAATGGGGCTAATAATAGCACCTACCTCTCCGGGTGGTTGTGAGGATTAAATGAGATAATAAATTTAAATTGTTGGGAGGACATGCAAATGAGGTGTATTGAGAAATCTCTACCAATGAACAGAGACCCATGCAAATGAACTTTGAGTCAATGGTTATGTTAGCATCATTATTCCCATTTAATTGCTTGATGTTAAGCAAGATTCGCATGGTCACATAGTAAGGGGCACGGGGAGATAGCACAGTATCACAGATTTAGAGATAGAGGGAACTTTGAGGCCCCTGAGTTCCACCTCCCTACTTTATAGGTGATAGAAAATGCATCTATTTTATAAATAAGGAAACCAAGGCAGAAAGAGATTAAATGACTTTTCTAGAATCACACAGCTAATAAAAGTGTGAGGTAACATCTGAATGCAGGTCTTCATGACCCTAAATCCAAAGCTGTCTTCAATAAATTAAGGAAATTCCAATCTGTTTACCTTTCTACTTTGTCCTTCCACCACACTGCCTCCTTAAATTAGAGTTTAACTTACTGATAGTAATTCATGAAGTCATCTACTAAGATATGCAGAGGGACAAGAAGCCATATTGATAAAAATACAAAACTTTGAGTTTTGAAGTGATAGAAATATGAGTCTCCTAACAAAGTGAAAGTGGTAACAATGACTTTATTTTCATTGTGTAAGTGCTATAAAATAAAAGGGAAATACTAAAAAGGAGACCAAACAGAGACAATGAGTCTATAGATGAAATATATATAACCCATATATCCAAACCTGCCCATTTGCTATAATATTTGATAAACATGTCAAATGCTGGCAAACTTTTAAAAATGGTGAAAAAATTAAGATCCTTGTTTGGCTCAGGCCAACAATATTTTGAGATGTTTTCAAAAAGGGTTTGTTTGGGTTTTTTTGGTAGCAAACAGAATCCATGATCCAAGGTTTAAGAATAACATTTAATCCCAACTTTTACTTCCTAATGCTGTCAATTTGGAAAATGAGAGCAGATGTTGACAGAGATGTATTTGCTAGTCTGTTGCTTCAGCAAACACTCTTTGAAGAAAAGACAAAGTGTGACTAGACTGAATAAATATCCTTTTAAATTTTTTTTTTACAGATCCCTTTAGCAGCATCTCCTATAAATGTCATCCTTGAACTGATGAATGCAAAAGGGTGTTGTCATTAAAACTCAGCAAAGTTTCACTACTTTATTACTCCCTTGCTCCTAGCATGATGGAAATGCATATAAGAGAAAATCCCTCTGCATATTTGCTTTAGAAATACAAATGGACATCTGCGTTAGCCATCAATGATTCTTGACAAATATTTTAGAGATGCTTTTTTCTTCTGAGTTTATTTAGATTGTAGTTTATGTGAGGTTCAAAGAGTGGCTATTAATAACTAGTAAATTGAATAATAAGAATGCTGGAGTCACTTGGAAACCCAATTGAAGAGGGACTATTTTCTCAATCTTTATTCAGGCAAAACTCCTGTTCAACTGCAATTCTCCCACTCTATCACATTCTAGTAATGAGCTTTGAGAAAGTGAAGGCGGAATGTAGGAACAGTAGGAAATGTGGTAAATGCACTGTGGAGTGGGAAGAACATTGAACTGGATGTCAGGACACCTAGGTTCTACTCTTTATCCTGCCCTGAGCTAACTGGAAAATCTGTGGGAACATCAATGAACTTCTCAGTGTCAGTTTTCTTATCCATTGGGGGTTTAGACTAGATAAGTTCTTAGGTTCCCAGTAAGCTCTAAAACAACTATGTTTCTATAGAATGACAAAAAGGGAATGATTAACCTGAGTTCCATGTTTCTTATGACCTTAATAGGCTTAGAAGATCAGATCACCAACTCTGATATTTGACCAGGTGGTAATTCAGTTAATCAACAAGCATTTCTCAAGAGGCTATCATGCACTCAAACAATGAGCAAAAGTGAAACAGTTCTTGCCTTTAAGAAACTTACATTCTAACAGTGGAGACAGCACATGTGTGCATATACATACATACATACATACATACATATATATCCATCCATACATGTTGGCATAGATATACTATATAGATAGAATTATGGCTATAATTACACATAAATAAAGGGTATTTTCAATTGATTTATGACTGCTGGTTACATTTTATTGGAGTTATTTTTGCCTTTGACATGTAAGTGACTGATAAAAATGTACTTTTTACTTCATTACTTCCGGCTTTGGGGGAGGGTTGTATTCTACCCAAAATTACTCATATGAAATTCTTCTGAAATTAGGCTAAGCAACTAGGCAAGTCCAAAGGGTCCATAGTAAGACAAAAAACAGATCTAATTTTGCCCAGCTATTCTCACTTAATTCTTATTATGTAGTTGTATTGAATAAGATCTTCCAGAAATTATGGAATACTTTTTTTTTTGAGAGACAGTGGCATAGAAGGCAAAACACTGGATTGGAATTCCAGACTCCAGAATTTTAATATTGCATCTTTCACTAACTATGTGACCATAGGTAAGTTGATTGATGTCTCTGGATCTTAGTTTCCTTGTCAGTAAAATTTGGATGGGAGATGGACTAGAAGATTTGTAAAATCCCTCCTAACTCTAATATTCTAGAAAAATCTTGTAGATTCTATAAAATTCTTTGTTCCTATTTAGAGACAATCTTGTTTTTTTTTTTCTTCTGGAACTGATATTGATAGGAAAGGGCTCAATAAATAGTAGAGCTCTATATACATATCATCTTTCTTTTTTAAATGCAAGTTTCACAAAATCTCAAATTTGGATGCAACTTTAAAACTCACCTAGTCTAACTTGTGCTTAATGTAACAGAAGTTCCTCTATAGTATAACTGACAAGTTCTATCATGACATCTAACTTTTGCCTGATGGCCTCCAGGGAGGAGGGATCAACAAGAATCGACTACAGCCCATTCTCCAGTTGTTAGGAAGTCTTTTTCCCTGTATCAAGCAAAAATTTGCCAATTTGTAACTTCCTCTCCATTGCTCCTAGTTCTGTTCTGTGGGGCCTGGCAGAACAACACTAATTCTCATAGTTGACAAACTTTTGTATACTTGAAGACACTTCCGTCATCTCCAGTCTAAGTATCTCTCATTCTTTTGACTAATTTTCAGATGGCAAAAACTAAACACCCTTCACCATACTGATTGTCCCCCTCTGGGTACTTCAGCTTATCAATATCCTTCCTGTAGTGTCCAGAACTAATCACAACATACCAGTTTTGGCTATCTAGGGAAGAATGCAGTAGAATTATCATTAACTAACTCCTAAAAACTATAGTTTTCTAAATGCTACCCAAGATTAAATTAATTTTTTTTCATTGTCACATCACACTGTTGACACACATAGACACCTTCAGTCCACCGAATTCTCCTCAATATTTCTGCAAACTGTTCTTTTCTCATCTCATACATCTCATACATTGAAACTGATTTTTGAAATATAGGTATAAGATTTAGCCTATTAGCTATCCTTCTCAGCTTCATGTCATTTGAAAATTTTATGAACATAATATGTAGAATTTTATCCAAGTAATTGATAAAAATGTTACAAAGCAAAGAAATTTTATGAATAGTCATTTTGATAGTTTACTTTTCACATAATATTTTATGAAATATCTAGGAAGCAAGAAAAAACAATAGTCTTCTAAAGTTGTTTTTCAAATGTTTTCTTCTTAACAATAATACATGATTTGCTAAATCATGTATTCTCTTTAGGTGCTTATAATTCAATGGATCTAAGATATCATAAATATTGGTATTTCCTCCTCTGGTACTCATCACAACATATCCAAGCCTTCTCATTCTATATGTTTTGTAGCCGGTTCTTTCCATAAGTTCTTTACCCCATGCCTTGGA
>CM053596.1:170427804-170494782 GCA_028646575.1 Pseudocheirus occidentalis
AACTCAAAATTTCATGGAAATGAATGATGTAAACTAAAAATAAAAGTTAATTTTTAAAAAAAGAAAAAGTGAAATGACAGGATTTGAGATCATTTATATATACAAAGAGAAAAGACTAATTTGCCAACATTTAAATGTATGTCCTAGCTAAATCTCTGGTCAGTAACCACGTCTGCTCCTAATATTTAAAACAATAAAAGGAGGAATTTTCAACTCTGACTTTACTAATGTCTCAAGTGCTTCCAATTAGGCCACCTTGGTAGTACAGTAAATAGAGTGCTAGGCAATATCTGAAAAATCTTAGTTTAAATTCTGCCTCAAACACATACTAGCTCCGTGACCCTGGGCATAGGATCTCAGACTGTTTCCCCCAGTATAAAGTAAAAGAGATAACATTTGTAATTATATACATGTATATGTACATGTACATTTATTTATATACATATATGTATATACACACATGTTAGCATATATGTATATATCCTTTGATTTCATTTAGTTATACTTCTTCATTTTTACAGAGAAGAAAACTCAGACTCCAAAAAAGGAAGTGATCTACTCAAGGTCACACGAGCAGTGTATGAGTGGAACCCATCTCTAAATCTATGATCATGTTTCCAAATGTCTGAAAAAAACAATGCTCTTTAGACTATATTCTAGTCATCTCTCAGGATGCTGAGAAATTTTCCAACCTTCTTCCTACTTTCCAAAAAAAAAAATCTTAAGACAAGATTAATTGTAATTTAATTTTAAAATTATTTAATTAAAATTTAAAAAGTAAAAATTTGTTATAATATAGTTTTGAAAGCAGGAGATTTTTTTTCTTAAAAAGATGAGAGATTGGGGCAGCTAAGTGGCACAGTGAATAGAGCACTGGCTCTGGTGTCAGGAGGACCTGAGCTCAAATCTGACCTCCAACACTTGACACACTTGCTAGCCATGTGACCTTGGGCAAGTCACTTAACCCCAATTGCCCTGCCCTCCCACTCCAAAAAGCAAAAAAACAAAAAACAAAAAAATCCAAAAAACCAAAATGATGATAGATTGCTGTAAGTTCTCAAGCCATCAGTCTGTGGACCATTTCAGGAACACTAAATACAATATCGGGGTCTCTTAGGAAGTGAGCTTTTCAAGCAAATAATGTCTAGTTTATATGATGAGGCATTAAGTACAGTTTTTTTCTTCTGATCCATAAGCACTGGGCATTTCCTTTGGAATGTCTTAACTTATTATAGTTTCTGAGTATTGCTTAAAGTTTTAAAATACTTCACAGTAAAAGATGCTCTGAATTAATTTTGGACTACCTAATGTGCTTTAATGTGTGTTAAGCTTCCAATGTCTGTATTCTTAAATAACCAAGCAATAATGGAAAAATTAAATCTAAACATACTCTCTTTATATGGAAAAATAATTTAAAGTAATTGATTAATACATGCTCCTCCATATAGTGTTTTACATAGGAAGGATTACAGATGAAGACAAGGGACATTAAGGTACTTACTTAATCAACATTTTATCTACTTGGCTTCTACTATGTACCAAAAACTTTCAGGTAATCAAGAAATATTACTGAAACCCAAATTTGACAGAATTCTACTTATATTTATTTGAACCAGCAATTAGAATGGAAAAAGCAAACAGTTACCAATGACTGCCTTGAAGGCTAATAATGCTAATTTTTCAAAAGGTAATGATTTGCTCATCTTGTCCTCACTCACTCCAAGGTACTACTTGCAATTTACCATGTGTTTTAGAGCATTTTCTGAAAGCAAGCAACGAAAGTAGTGTAATAATAATCATATTTTCTATAATGACAATAGCTGATGTTTGTTTGAAAGGAACTTAGCATTTTAGCAAAATGAAGTTTTAGGTGGATAGTAAGAGTTGTGTTTTTTTTAAGAAACCAAACCAATGAAAGAAAAAGATAAGTAAATGGACTGACTTAAAAGAAAGCAAAAAGCGTACTTAAGTAAGCTGTGCAGACGACAGGATAGATCCCTATGTACGTGATGCAATAACTAAAATCAAGCATAAAGCTGTTAATAAAAGAAATGCTATGATTTCAGTTGTCATATCACTTTGAAACATTGGGAATTTCGAAAGACATGATTATTGAAATTGTATAAGGTCGTTCTGACTCTGAGGCCTTCCTGTACTACCCCATTCTGCTATACCAGTAAAGTAGTACAGGGGTGGGGAACCTGCGGCCTCAAGGCTATGTGTGGCACACTAGGTTCTTGAGTGCCGTCCTTTGACTGAATCCAAACTTCACAGAACATTAAGGGAGTTAGTTCTGTAAAGTTTGGATTACTTCAGAGGCCACATTGAAAACCCAGAGGGTCACATGTGACCTTGAGGCCACCTGTTTCCTACCTCTGAACTAGTACAAATAAAAAATATCTAATAGCTTTGCTTGGGACAGCAGAATAAGGGGGAGGTAGGTGGAAGTGGAATCCTTTGAATTTATTTATGAGCAATAAATACCTCAAAGTTTTTCAGTTTCTTAGATCTTATGCTACTAATCTGTCAAGAACTAAATTTCTCATGAAAAATGATCTACACTTCAAATTAGAATCATAACATTTTGGACTGACATTTTAGAAATTCCACTTTTGCTTCTTGAAATAAAGAGTTCAAAGTAAACTATATGTGCAAAAGAAATCTAACTTAAGCTCAATGAAGATTAAAGTTTCATTTGCTACTCATGACATTATTATTGTTATTTTTTTTTTTACTATGCTTCATTTAGTCAAACACAAACACTAGACTTGTACAACAAAATTCAAGAATATTAGAGTTGGTCTTCCATGAACACTATGACTCCTGGACTGCAGAAGAATAAAAGCCAAAGGAAATATAAAAGAGCTTTTCAATGAAAGCATCGAATAGCTTTGCAATGAGAGGCAGCTAGGTGGCACCCTGAGTAGAGTGCTGACCCTTGAAAGGACCTGAGTTCAAATATGACCTCAGATGCTAGCTCTGTGACTCTAGACAAGTCACATAACCCTGTTTGCCTCAGTTTCCTTATCTATAAAATGATCTGGAGAAGGATGTGACAAACCACTCCAATATCTTTGCCAAGAAAACCTCAACTGGGGTCATGAAGAATTAGACAAGACTAATCAACTCAACATGTCTCAATGAAAGACAATTCTAAGGCTACATTTAATTTAAGCTTAAAATTTCTCTCTATTGTGAACTCAGTTAAAAGAATGCATACATTACATTGAATTATTTATATTAATGGAAAGGAACACAGAACATCTAAAACAATAAAAATGTAAAAATAGGTTACTTGTGAGATAATGATGTCCTGCCTCTGACATTAGGCACAGGGCCTGGGACAATTCACTTAACTTCTTTGATCCTCCTGTGTCACCTCCTTGGCTTTAATTTGGGCTGAGTTTTTGCTTCTTTTTCCTTGACTTTGGCATTCAAGTTCTCTCTTCAGTTTCAAACTTACTCCACTTGACCTTGGGTTGATGACATAGCAGCATGCACTAACTTCTTACAAAAACAAATCTTGCCTTGGCTCTGCTCTGGTGACTGACTGTCAGACACTCCCTGTCATTCTGACAAGCAGATTTAGTGACTTGACTGAATGTAAAGGATAAAGGAGAGAGATAATCAAAGACGACTCAAAGATTTTAAACTAACTGCATGGGAAAATTGTGGTGGTGTTGACTGAGACAAGGAAGTTCATTGGAAACACTATTTTGAGGAATCATTTTTGGCTATCTTGATCTTAAGGTGACAATAAGCATTCAATTTCTTCAAAATGAGGATAAAAGTCTCTATCTCAAAGGGTTATTGGAAGGGTCAAAGAAGAGAATGTATGCAAAGTGCTTTGTAAGCCTTAAAGTGATGAGGTGTAAGCTCTGGGAACCCCCCCCTCTTTTGAACTCTACTTGAATCTTTTAGGTACATATTCTGGGAAACCTCTTGAAGTTTGATTGAATCTTCAGGAGGCAATTGCAGAGGCCATAAGTATTTCATTGTGGCTGGGCCCAAACCTGTTACTACCCTGGCCCTCCATTGTCCATCGGCTTCCCACCCTTGAGCCTATCAAAATATCAATCTATTCTTGCATTGACCTCATTAACACCCCTGAAGACCCTCCCCAAACTCATTACTGGAGTCTGAACTCATTGGCTCCTCCTGAAGACCCTCCCCAGGCTCCTCCCCTGAACCACCCCTAGATTCCTCTGTATATAAGACCCCATCTTCCCTCCACTGGGTGTGAGAGCACCATAGAATTTTCTAGCACAGACTTGCTCTGTGTCCAATACAAGTGAACTTTAAATAAACTTTACTTTTTTCCTTGGCTGAGAAGACTTGAGTGGAATTCTTTCCACAGGACCCGGCATGTTGGTATTTTGGCGTCTCAGGCAGCCCTAACCCTCTTGGGCTCCTCTTCAAAAGTACTATATATATGTCATTCATGACTATTATTAGAAGAATAGATGAATTCTCTGAGAATGTAAAGGGTGAAGGAGTACCATGATTTACAGTGGGACAGTAATAGAGACGAATAACTGGACAATGAAACACCATAGAGGAAGACCATAGAGAGTTCTGAGAAACAGGAAGTGATAAAATATGTTCAATATGCTCTGAAAAGAGGACTAGAGGACAAGAAGAAAGAGGACCCATTGATGATCTTCAAGAGAGTGGTTTTAGTAGAGTGGTAGGAACAGCAAGCCTGTTATAAAAACTTTGCTGTTGTTCAGTTGTTTTCATTCATGTCTGGCTGGAGTTTTCTTGGCACAGATACTGAAGTGGTTTGCCATTTCTTTGTACAGCATATTTTGAACATGTAACTGAAGTAAACAGGGTTAAGTGACTTGCCCAGAATCACACAGCTAAGTATCTAAGGCCAGATTTGAACCCAAGAAGGTGAGTCCTCCTGACTCCAGGCATGTCCACTGTGCCACCTAGCTGCCCTAATAAAGACATAAAGGGGGTAATGAGGAAGAAGAAATCAAAGTAGTGGTATGTATAGATCAACATTTCCAAAATTTTCCAGTGAAAGGAAATATGTAAATTGTATAGGAGAGGCAGTAGTGAAATTAAGGATTTTTGAAGAGGAGAAATCGTTGTGGAAGGGTGAAAAAGGAGAGAGAGAAGATAAAGGAGAGAGACAGGATAAGTGTAAGAGCAAGGTCACCATATACATGTATTTAGTCAACATTTGGCTACTCTTCTCCCTGGAGCCCAAGGAAATGAGAAGAGTTCTTTGATCCAAAGAAGCAGAATACAGTTGAAATCAAGGTCAAGGTCATTCCCTTTGCCTTTTTAAGTCATTACTTAGATCACTTTTCTTTTTTGGATCTTTATCATTAATCTGTCTTACATATTTTAGGTAGCCAAGTGGAAGTGTGGATAGAGCACAGAACTCGGAGTCAGGAAGGCCTGAGTTCAAATTCTACCCCAGACATTTATTAGCTGTCTGATATAATACAAGTCACTTAACAACCCAGCCTTAGTTATCTCCATTTGAAAAATGGACACAATGACAACTGCCTCAGAAAGACTGTTGTAAGAATCCAAAGGGATAATAAATGTAAAGCACTTTACAGACTTTAAAGTGCTGCATCAAAGTTAGCTGTTATTGTTTATGGATTTTAAATGGGTTTGATGACAATTTATTAGGTGCATTACTAAAACAGCAAACTATTTCTAAGGATGATTAGACAAGGCGCTGTACTCCATGGGACTTCAGATTGTTGTATTCTCCAAAGTACATTATTTTTTTTATAGCTTGAGTAGCATTTGAGCAACATATGGACACTAAGAATCCTAATTATTTCCTATCTACTATCTACAACTGCCTTTAAGAAAGCCAAAGGGCTAGGAATAGTGAAATATAAAACTATCAGCTTCATACATTAATAAAAAAGAGGAAAGTATTCCTCCTGAGTCTATCATTAAAGAATTTCACTCTTGGTATTTATTTTTACATTATTTGTAAGAACTCTCATTTACATTAGATGTAACAAGAAAATGATATGCCATGTGCTTACCACTGCAGTATTTTGTATTTTGGAATAAATGAAACAAGACTGAATTTCATGCCACAAATAGAAAGATAGATTAATTAAGCTGTGAGCACAGAAAGGTAATACCTGTTGCTAGTTGTCATAGCTAGGTAATTGGGTTTCCTCTCATTCTAAATCAAGCCCAAGACTGCATATAAAAACAGAGAGAACCTGGGTTTCTTAGCTTGTGTTCTCTAAAATGACCCATTCACTGGTTGTGTTGTAGGGAAGAAGAGCAACAAAGTCAAATGAAGTCATTCTATGGCAACACAGTGCATCTCTCAGGATTTTGGTTTCTGGGCTGAACTTCACTATGCATCTGTATGTGTGTGTACTCCCCTTTTCTGTGCAAGTCCCTGGGAAAGCCTTGGGTCTTTAGTTGTATATCAGATGCATGAGATTTTAAGAACAGAGTAAGAACCCTTTAGGAACTTCAAAGGTCTGCTTAGTGATAATCACAAGGTCAGCAACAGTTGTAACCTAAGCAATTCCTTTTGAGCCCTTCCCTTCTTTTATGGCCATGTCTATGTAAAAGGTCATGTGATGCTATCCATAGGTGGTGATAGTATTTTGATAAAAGTGACCTGTTTTTTAATACCATTAATTTGATCTGAAAATATGTTAGCAAATTACAAAACTCCCACTAACAACTCTCCAGGGAGAGCATAGAGAGAGCGGATATGAATAGAAAAAGTTACAAAGATTCTGATTATTTTTGTTCGCCCAACAGGTGACATTGCTTTGGAAGTCAGGTGCACCACGGTGAATTCAGCTGGAGATGAAAAAATTAGTGATTCACTCTATCAATAACAGCATTCATGATAAAGAATCACTTTTCATTCATGATAAAGAATCACTTGAAATACCAAAACATAACATTTCAAATGTAGGAGGTGTAATCTTCCACAGCTACACCTAACTAGTAACCCTTCCCACATAACTACTGTAGTAAAATTTTCACATCAGAAAAAAAATGCTAAATGTGAATACTCTCCTCCCATCCTCTTCTTCCTCCCTCTTTCACCTCTTCTCTCTCTCTCTCTCTCTCTCTCTCTCTCTCTGTCACACACACAGACAGGGACACACAGACAGGGAGAGGGAGAGGGAGAGGGAGAGGGAGAGGGAGAGGGAGAGGGAGAGGGAGAGGGAGAATTGAAGTACCTAGTTTTTCCAGACTGGAAGTTCAGTGGACTTTCACTAATTCTACTGCTGATTGGGATGAAAAATTTGACATTTATTTCTGACTTGGGTTTGTTAGCACACCTTCCTAGACATCCTGGTGACCACCTGCTTTCAGGTGTTTACCATGTTAGCTTCATATTTAGCAGACATTAGAATAGCTTTAGCAATGCTGAAGTTCAGAACTCCTGAGTGATCTACCAACCTCAGCCTCCCCAAGGAGCAAGGATTGTAAGTATGTACCACTGCACCAGGACAAATTAGAGATCCAATATATTTGCTAAGAACTATATTGCTCCTAATAGTTTTTATGCAAAAAAATTGTATGAATCACTCTATAAAATGCTTTTTGAGAATTAGGAGATGATTAACTAACTTGAGTATCATCAGTAAAAATGAAAGTTATTTTCTTCTTGGTATTCTCTTTATAGAGACAGGATAGCTAAATAGCTTAGAAAAGTGTCAATTTTCTACAATGTATTTGTAATGGACAGAAACACCTAAGAGCAGAAGGTTTTTCTTAATAGATAAGTAGTCAAAGGAAAGCAACAAACATTTTTCACAAAAAGAGATGTAAATGATAACTAACCATAGGAAAAAACACTCCATATCTGTAAAGCCAAGCACTAGCAGCTTTTCAGAAGAATGCTACTTTGATCAGCTTTTAAGGTTATGATTACACAGTATAGTGAACACTCTATTTCATAACAAATCAAAGCAAAATATTCATAGTAAATCAAAGTACAACATTCACAATGTTATAACTTATCACAGAAAATCAAAATATAGCATTCACAACAACTTATCACAGAAAATGGCCACAGTGGTTGCAAAGTTTTCAACAAAGAACACTTATTTAGTAATTAAATCATTCAATCATCCTTAAGGAGGTTTGCCTCCTCAAGGAACACAAAGTACAATAGTCAAAATTCTCCAGTCATGGGTCACACTAAGTTCACTCATCAATCACTAAGTACAATAATTTAGTCAATCAATCATTCAATCAACTCTATCATTCAATCATTCTTCACTATTCAATCTTCAGAAAATACACAGACCCTTCACCCCTAGGTCACTAGTAAATTACAGTTTCTCAGTCAGTACACAGTATCCAAGTAAAGTCTTCTTTCAGCTTGACTCATGGTGGTCTCTCAGATTCCTTGGATCCCCTTCCATGGTCCCAGATCCTACCTGGATTCACAAAACTGTCACCTGGGTTAAAAGGCAGTCAACTCCCAGCTCCTTGTCTAGCTCTCTGTGCAGTTCTGCTTCACATTGGAGCTCACAGTATCCAGTCCATCTCAAATCCTTCACAGTCTCTGTTTCTGGGAAGACAAGGCTTAACAAGGCCACCAACAGGTTCATACAAAGTACCAGCATCACAGTCATGCTTCCTCAGTCTTTTGGCAGTTCTGGCTAGCCCTCAGAAATCCTCAGTAGCTCCTCAGCAGCTCTGGCTGACCCTTGGACTCGGCAGAAGCCTCAGCTGGTTCCCAAAATCAAAATCACTTCATCCAGGTTCTCCAAATTGAAATCATTACCTTCAGCCTGGGGGCAGGGTTTTCCTCTTCAGTCTCCTCACCTCCTCTTTAGTCTCTCTGGCTGGAAGCAGCTTCTGCCTCCATGGAGTTTGCTCCAAGAAGTTTGGACTCTCCCTCTCTGGGACTCTTGCTTTTATATGGTATTGCTTCTCCCTGTTCAGCTCCTTTCTGTTACATCAGCTTCAGGAGACAGGAGTTCATACTTTCTGTTTCTTTTACAAAGGCTTAATCTGAACTAGGTGTTAAATACTTCTTAGTTTAGCAATACAAAAGAAACCTCAAGTCTCATTACTGTTATAATATCACAAATAAAAAGTGGAAAACAAATTAAAATAACTCTGAGGTTTCACATTACTACTTTCAAATTTGAAAATATGGCACAATATGCAAATCATCATGGGAGGATGAAAAAAAAAGCCCACTAATATATTGTTGGAGGTAGAAAAATTTTGGAATTATACAAGTAAAATTATAAATTGTTTCTATTCTTTAATCCAGAGATCCCATGACTCAACATGATCAAAGAAACCAGAAAGGTTTTATATATGTATTCAAAGCAACATTTCTTGTAGAAGCAAACAACAACCAAACACTGGAAACAAAGTGGATGATGCCTGGAGAACAGTTGAGCAAAATGTGATATATGCGTATGTGTCTATTTATTTGTGTAATTAATTATTGTGCTTTTTATGTTATACATGTCGTCTTGGGGAGGGGGGAGGAGAAGGAGGTGGAGAAAATTCAAAACTCAAAATCTTATGGAAGCAAACATTGACAACTGAAAATAAATAAATATTTTAAAAAAGAAATGCTAAACAATAATACAGAGAAAAACGAAGACATATATGAATTGAAGAAAGTAAAATGAGTAGTTCTGCAATAACATAAATTTTAAAAATAGTAAAAGGTGTTAGTTGTTTGCCATTTCTTTCTCCAGTTCATTTTGCAAATGAGAATACTGAGGTAAGCAGGGTTAAGGGTTACACAGCTAGTAACTATCTAAGGCCAGATTTGAACTCAGTAAGATGAGTCTTCTTGCCTCCGGTGCCACCTAGCTGAACTCAAATCAAATACAAGAACAAATCTTGATTTGAGCCTGGGTACTAAGACACATATGATAGTATTCTTGGTAAAGTGGCAAGTTGTACTTTTTTTTTCAATTCTGTATATAATTATATACATTTTTTTTCTGATAGAATATAAGTTCCTTGAGGGTAAGGGTTGTTTCACATTTTATTTTTGTATCCTGGTGCCTAGAACAATGCTTAGCATATATTATTTGCCTCATGAATGCTGGTTGCTTAATACTTCCTAATAAGGTAACTAGATTAATAGAGTACTTTAGAATCATATGCATATAAAAGTCATAGTCAATTTTCATAGCAAATGCATCTGATTTCTAATAATTTTTCCTGATAAGGATTAATAATAAGAGTCATTCTTCTAATTAACTGTAATAGTTGTAATTTGTTCCCAAGCAACTGTGAATAGTACCAAGAGAATTAAAAAAAAAAATTGTTGATTTCTGAGGGAGAAAAGATGAACTAATCACGTCTTCCTCAATTAATTTACATTTTTACATTCTTAATTACACTTCATAAAATCACATATGTAGTGCTAGAAGAGACCTCAAGACCATCTAGATCACATTTTACACATGAGAAGACTGAGGCCCAGAGAGGTTATGTGATTTGCTCAGTGTTCAGTTGTTGAATAGCTTTTCAGTCATATCTCTCTCTTCATGACCCCTTTTGGGGTTTTCTTGGCAAAGATACTAGAATGGTTTGCTATTTGTTTTTCCAGCTCATTTTGCAGATGTGGGAACTAAGGAAAACATGGTTAAGTGACTTGCTCAGGGTCACACAGCTAGCAAGTGTCTGAGGCCAGATTTGAAACCTGGTTTTCCTAACTCTAGTCCTGGCATTCCATCCACCGAGTCACCTAGCTGCCCTTCACCCAGTTTTACATAGATAATAATTATCAGAGGTGATATTTTAACCCAGGCAGTACCTCTGTCTTCAGAGTCAAGGTTCATTCTATGATTTCATGTTGTCTTCTACTTTGGTTTCAATTGAAATGCAAGTCACCTAAAAACTCATTTATCTTAAAAGGTCAAAATTAAGTTCATAGAAATGGATAAGGGAAATCAATTCTTCCGCAGTATCTCTTATGTAACAACAGAAGTAATTTAATTTTAGGTTCAAAGAAGTTTAGCATTTTTTCACATTCTGAGTTATTTCATAAAAAATAAAAGTAATTTAACTTTCGGTCTTTAACTTTTGATCCAATTTAGAATGTTTCAACATCTGAAGGCCCATAAAACCTACAGAAAGATGCATTCATATTGCTATTTCTAATAGACAACACCAATATTGGGTTTACCTCACTGGGTTGGACTTTAAATTGCTTTCAGCTTCCTCCCAATTTGGGGAACTTACTTTACACTGGCCTCAATCTCTCTACACCATGAGAGTTTTTTCTGGGTGACAGGACAGGACCCAGCTGGATTCCACTCTCCTTTCCTTCATGTCTGGTGCAGTTTTAGTTTTATGGGGTGAAATGAGTCATTATCTGACAATTTATGCCAGCTTGGATGTTGTCTGAGTGGGTGTTATGGGTTGGGTTTCTGCTATATCAGGGCTCAATCACTTTGAATGATGCTTCTCCAAGCAGAGCATGGTATGTTTTTGAACCCCTCTAACCCTTTATGATTCAGCTACTGCCCCACATGGATGTAGAGAGTCAAGGGTTGGTTATTGCAAGGGCTAATGGGTTAAAGGTAGGGGGCAGTGTGTGCCAAGAAAATCTAAAGTAGCAGCATAGAAATTGCTGAATGGATCTCTGAGCCCAAGCCAGAAAGTGGGTTTTGTGCACTGATTAGATGTGAAGGTGGGGGAAGAGGAGTGATGAGAGAGAAACAGGAATTAGGGAATCTCCACTGTTAATTTGCAAGGCAACCTTGTTATGATACTTGCTTCATATCCTGTGGAATTAGCTGAAATTGCCTTGCTTCTGTTTTTTCATTGTTGTTTTTTTTTTAAATGGGGACTTGTTAAAATGTTCTCCACCTTATTGGTCATATGATCTGGGATGAGGATAATTTTTCCAGATTAACTTTCCAAATCTTAACTAATACTTTACTTATTTGAAACTGCTAGATAAATATAGTTCTTTCTGATTTGGAATATGTTACTGCCTGGATTGGTGATATGTGCCACTGATATTGCTGCCAATCCAATGGAAATCAAAGAATATGAAGAAATTTCTTACACAGTGATTGCTACTATTAAAATAAAAATTCCATATTCTGGTAATCTTCAATTACAAAAATTTGCTCACAAATTTGGAAGTAAATAACTATATTTTTAGCTATCCATTACAAAATACACACTAAAACATCAGATTGGGAAACATATATTAAAATTATAATTGAAATTTAACTTGACTTTTAATATCATTATTTTTCAGTGTTATAATTGAGGCAGAATATCTAAGAACATTTACAAAATTAAAATGTCAGAACATATAAGATTTAACCTAGTAGGAATCAAGACTGTAATGGATGAAACCACATTTAAAAAAATGTGTTTATGATAAGAACCATATTATTTTTTTCTAAATTATTTTTAATTAAATATTTTCTAATTACATGTAATTTAAAAAAATATTACTTTTAAAATTTTGAGTTCCAAATTCTCTCCCTTCTCACCCAAGGAAGCATGAATTTGATATTGATTGTACAAGTGAAATCATACAAAACATATTTCTTCATTAGCCACATTGCAAAAGAAAACACACAAAAATAAAACAGTAAATATAAAGAAGGTAAAAAAGGTGTGCTTCAAACTGCATCCAGAGTTCATCAGAGTTTGTGTTTCAATCTTTCCTGTCACAATGGTGGATTTTTATGATCGGGTTTTTTTTTGGGAGGGGAGGTTTGCTCTATTTCTTGATTTGGAGTTTTAAGGTTTTATGTTAATTAATTTTACTTAATGTTCTTGGCATGGCAATGGAAAGGCACTGTCTCAAGCTTCAGTTTTTTTTTTTTGCTTGTTTTCAGAGCCAGTTTTAGGGGGTTTGGAAGTTTTTGGTCCTTCCAATATGGAATCATTGTCTCCACCTTGAGAGTTTCCAAAGCTGCTACTGCTTCTATCACCACCACCTTGTCCCACCATTGATGCTTCCTCCATTTGGGGGTTGGGCCAGCCTCCATCCTTATGTCACAGATCTCTCTTTCTGATTCCCAAATTGTTTTAGTCTAGAATAATGTCTTACTTTGACTTTTCTTCACTCTCCAGTAATCAATTTGAGAGGTTATTTTAGAGTTGTTTGGAGGGAAATGTTGGGAGAGCTTTGTTGAGTGCTTCTCTATTTCATCATCTTGGCTCTACCACAGAATTTCCCAGAAGAGACATACTAAAAAGATAAACATTAGAGTATTCCCCCAAGATCTGCCATACCACTTATTTATTCATCCAATAAATATGTGAAAGATACTTTGCTAGATACTGAAGGAATATACCGTAATGATGAATAGAATAAGACATAACTCCCTATCCACAAGAAGTCTATCTTTGAATAAGTAGATGTTTATAAACTGGTAGATGAGATATATATGTGAATAAATGTACAAAGTATGGTGTGATAAAGGGAAATGGCCTAGTACAGCAAAGAGGATACTGACTGAAGTCAAAGAACCTGAATTCAAATCCTATCCCTGATGCATATGTGTAACCTCAGGCAATTCACTTAACCTTCCTGGGACTCATTTTCCTCATTTGTAAAATCAGGGTTTTGGTCTAATTGGACTCTATATTTCTTTCTATCTCAAAGTCTGTGATCCCACAAAATTCCTGAGAGTTTCCAATTTTTTTTTAAGTTCAGAGGATTAAAAGAGAGATAAAGCTCTTATTAAGTATTTACTATGTGCCAGGGTCCATGCTAAGAAAATGCCATTTTTTAATTAAGGGAAGGCAAAATGAAGGTGTTATGATTTTGGATTTTATATCCATGATCAGTTTTTTCTCATTTAACATCAGAATATATTTGTTATCCCTACCTGACAAACAAGTGATGATCAAATGAGATAATATATACAAAATGTTGTATAAATCTGAAGTTTTATGTTAAAATCAGCTATTATTATCACTAAAATACAACACAGCAAGATGAACAAAGAGCTGGTTTTTGAACCAGGAAAACCTGGGTTCAAGTCATGCACAGAGGCAGGAAGGTGTGAGGCACAGTTAGGAAGCAGTGATCTCTCCCATTTGATTCAACTTGGAGCTAAAGTTATGATTTGAGGTTGAAAAGATAAATGGGAGTCAGATGATGGAAGGACTTGAATTCTGCTAAGTTATTTGATCTTAAAGGACTATCTTTTTAGATCTGGAATAAACCTTACAACCATTTCACAGCATCTTCTGGCACTCTACCCACCATTCTCTGTTGTCTGATGAGCAATTAGCAATCGGGAACTACTGAGTTTTAAAATACACATGCATATGATTAAAAAAACCCTCTTTCTCTCTGTATATGTATTCATATACATATATACATATATACACACATATTTATATAGAGATGATTCTGGCAGTTTTATTTGTATAGGATCAATAGGATGGAGAGAGACAAGTTAGGAGGTTTGTTGCAAAAGTCCGGGTAAATGATAAAAGTGGTTGGGTGATGGTAGTACAAATTAAAAAGAGAGGAAAAGGAAAGAAGAATGGAGCCATTGAATTTTGAAACTGATGAAATGTGAGGGGTGAGGCATTAGGAAGATTCTAAGTTCTTGGGTCCTGACATTACAGTGACAGTACCAAAAGATGTACGCTAGGCTCAGAAAGTTTGCATTGCTCTTTGTGACACCTTTGATCACAAAGTTACTACTCCAGCAACTATAACTTTTGGTTTCTCATCCAGGAAAACAGCCTATCAGAAGAATATAGCAAAGCAGCACCTCCTCACTTACCTGGAAATATTGCAAACCCCAACAAATGGAATCCACCTCTAGCAAGCTATTGTCCTCACATAGCCAGTCTTAGTTTCCTAAGATCATCCAGTATACTGGAATTAAGTCTGGCTATGTTCAAATCTGGCCTCTGACATTTACTATCTCCATGATCCTGGGCAAGTCATTTAACCCTATTTACCTCAGTTTTCTTATCTGTAAAATGAGCTGGGGAAGGACATGATAAGCCACTCCAGTATTATTGCTGAGACACTAGCAAAAATCACAGCTAGTCAGTGTATGAGATCAGATTTGAACCAAAGTATTCCTGACTGCAGATCTGACACTCTATCCACTGTCCCATCTAGGCTAGGAAAATGCTACAATTGTCATTAGGAAACAGGGACTCTGATTCTAGAGTCTGCAACTATAGGCATTTAAAGTTACAATTATTTTCTTTTGAGCCTCACAAAAACCCTATAAGGCAGGTACTATCATTGTCACCACTCTATAGATGAGGAAACTGAGACTGAGCAAAGGTAAGTGACTTGTTCAGGGACACATAGCTAGCTGATATCTGACTCCATCCATCACTCCCTACTGTGCCTCCTGGCTGACTAGATGATCTGTAAGGTCCTTTATAGGTATGTGTATTTCTACCTCCAGAATGTAGCATAGTCCCTGACACAAAGTAGACTCTTGATTGATTGATTCTTTGATATTTTGCCCTTAAGAAAAATATTTTTAAACTGACTCATGAAAAGATTGATGAATCTATTGAAACTCACAAATTGTAACTTCCTTCCCAAGGGGTGTAATGTATTTACTTGTAGGTGACAAGAGGGGAAGAGAGGACAAGTTCCCCTCTTAGCTTCCACTGGGAAATTTCTAAAGCCTTTGGTGGAATGAAGAAATGTTATCAACAGGATAAAAGTCCTTTCATCTTCATCCAGCCAATCTTGGTTGCCACACAATTAGATACAAAGGATCCCAGTGCTCCTGTCACTTTTATGGTGATAGTTATGGTGTCTCTGCCATCCATTATTCATCACTCATACCACAGTTACAAGCAAGACAGTGAACAGATCTTTTAAGGAACAAATATTATTCACCCTGAAGAATTCATCATTCTAAGTTCAGGGTGTCTGGACTAAGATAACCCCTTTATACTTTTTCTTATTTTGGAGTTCACCAGCATGTTCTTTTTGGTAGGAAGCAAGCAATCATGTTTAGTCTAAATGTCTAGTTTTTAAGATAATTACTTATTAATATTTTCTATACAACTAAATTTTCCCTTTCCCCCTACTTGAAATCTTTTCCTTTTTTCTCTTATACTTCTTTCTCCTTTTTAAAAATTAATTTATTTACTTACTTTTAGTTTACAACATTAAGTTCCACAATCCCTTGAGTTTCACATTTTCTCCCCCTTTCTCTCCTCTCTCCCACCCATGGAGGTATGCAATCAAATACAGGATCTACAAATACCTTCACATTAAACATTAGTCAGGTTGTAAAGAAGAGTTATAAGCAATGGAATGAAAAATGGGAAAGAGGAAACACAACAAAACAAGAAAAAGAAAGAGAGCAAGTAGTTTGCTTCAATCTGCATTCAGACTCTGTAGTTCTGTCTCTGGATGTGGATATCTCTTTCTATCATGAGCCCTTAGGAGTTGTTTTATAACCTTACATTGCTGAGAGGAACCCAGTCTATCAAAATTAGTCATCACACATGTATTATACTTCTTTCTCTATCACAGCTAGGTGGCACAGTCAATAGAGCATAGGCCCTGGAGTCAGGAGGACCTGAGTTCAAATCTAGCCTCAGACACTTGAAACTTACTAGCTGTGTGACCTTCGGCAAGTCACTTAATCCAATTGTCCTGCCTTCCTCCCTTTAAGAAAAAAAAAGAACTGTAACAAGAACAAGGCTTTAGCCAAGGAAGAGATTTTCCTTTAAGGAATAACATTTAAAGGATCACTGTCCTGATTCTACAAATCTATAGAAAATGAGAAAGGTGAAACCCATTGGTGGGGCAGGGGAAAAGTTATGGCCAGGCTGAATGGATGAGAGGAAGGTGAGTATCAGGGAAGGAATAGCCTTTAACTGAGGGAACAGCTCAACTGTTACTTGTGACATTGTAAGTTAATAGGTAGAAATCACAACTATTATGAGTGTGGAATGGGAGCTCTGGCCTAGTTTAGGGGTGAGAAGAGAGATCCTACCAGGTGAATTTAGTCTCTTCAGTGTCAACAGCACTGGTCCTTCAAGGACCACTTAACAGAAAATTTTGCTTTCCAAGGACAGAGGTCATCACATGCACCTGTCAGTTTAGTGACCAGCAATAAGCCACCTGCTCCCAATCATTTTTTCCCCCAAATCCTGTCCCCTTCCCTGACCTCCCTACTTCCAAAGCCAAATGACACATTCTACTTGGTTTCTAGTCAATGTTTTGATAGAATCTCTGGCTATCTGTATCTTCCTCTGTCATTTATGAGGGGGTTGGACAAAGTGGTATCTTGGATCTCTTCCTAACAGTTTGTGCATACATTTACTATTCATTTGACTTCAACTCAGTTCAGCCTTGATTTAAGAGTTGAAAAACTTTCCTCTGTGGATTTGGGCAAGTCACTGGCCCTTTCTGGGGCCCCAGTTTCTTTTCTATAAAATAAAGGCGTTGGACCAGAATCAGGGGTGTGGAACCTCTAGCCTCAAGGCCAAATGTGGCCCTCTAGGTTCTCATGAACAGCCTCTTGACTGAATCCAAACTTCACAGAACAAAAAGGATGTGTTGCATAAAACTTGGGCTCAGTCAGAAGGTGGCACCCAAGGACCTAGAAGGCCACATGTGGTCTAAAGGCCACAGGCTCCCCACCCTTGGTAGATGAGCCCTAAAGTCCCTCCTAGTGATAACATGGTACTTTGTGTTTATTTGCTAGTTTGTTTGTTGGGGGAGAGGATTTATGAGGTTGGATTCAAGTCCTCATTTAACCCTCTTCTCAAAGCTTTAAGGATTACAATTCCACTTCTTACCTATCACCAAATTAGGCTTTTTGAATACAAAATGTAAACAAATAATTGACCTAAGCATTCTGCTACCAAAAATAATACATTAAAATAAGAGTCTACCTCATGGCTGAGAGTAGCCTAGTGTTCCATAGTTGCCATTCCCCCTCATAGTATGTATTCCCTGTCCATTTCAAATTAGATGACTTTCTTGGAGTTTGCCCCAGGTGTATGGATTCCTAGTTATAAGTAGGAAATGTAGTTCACGGGTAGGAAGTCCCACCATGTGAGTCATACCCCATAATGAGCCTTGAATGTTCAAAATTCAGTTGGTGCATAAATTTTACCCTACACTGAGATAATTAGCTTTGTCAATAACTAGCCCAATATTACCCTTCCTTCATTTAAAATAAGTAATTTATTAAGTAAAGTATTAAATAAAAAATTAAGTAAACTGTAAGTTTAGTTAAGTAAAAGTAAAAAACGTTTAAAAAATTAAGTAAAAATTAGTAATTAAAATAAGTAACTTCAAAATCTGTAAATCTGTTTCCTATTATTTTAAATTTTCTGATATTTCTCATTTTGTTTTCTTTTTTTTTTTTTAAATAAACATCTTTACCAATGACTTCATTGGCTTATGGCTATCTCCATTTGGACAATCCCTTTACCAATGCATACTGGCCTCTTCTCTGTGCCTTATATAGAGAGAGCTGCCTGTAACAGTGAAGCATTTACTTTAGTGACTCATCAAAGGTTATACCAGGACAGTTAGAAGCAAGACTTGAATTGACCGTGTCACATGACTATGAGATCAACTCTATCCACTATAGCATATGCCAAAATGCCTCTCATTCATTTTCACACATATGCCTAGATAGAAAACACTGATATCACATGTATTACTCATTTCAGAGAGTGGTTATATAAATAAAATAAAACCATGTTATCTAATTCATAAGACAATATTTCAAAGCACTTTTTAAATGTCAGCTCTCATTCTTTCTCTTGCTATGGTTGAAAATCAACTTTCCAAATTTTCAATCTGCTATCCCCTGAATTCTATTCTACCATTTTAAGGCTAAGTAGCAATGGAGAGCATTTCTATAAGTTTTAAGGTTTGCAGAGTGCTTTAATTGTGTTAACACAATAACCTTGTGAGTTAGGAGCTATTATATCCCCCAAATTACAAATGAAGAGATAAATTTAGAGACATTAAGTAATTTGGGTTATGAAACTGCAAAGTATCAGAGACAGGATTTGAAGTAGGGTCCAGTGTTCTATTCACTATGTCATGCAGTTTCTCATTCACTTCATTTATTTCCTTTACTTCTTAAGTAGAGGTCTAGTAAGCATATGTACTTAAAAATAAAATGTTTATAGCATATGTACTACTCTTATCATGTGGATAGTTTAGGTGGTGCAGGGCCAAAACCTGGAAGTCAAGAAGACCTGAGTTCAAATTCAGCCTCAGACATTGTGTGACCCTGGGAAAGTCACTTAACCCTGTTTGCTTCAGTTTCTCATCTAGAAAATGAACTGGAGAAGGAAATGGCAAACTCCTCTAGTGTCTTTGCCAAGAAAACCTGAAATAGGGTCATTAAGAGTTGAGCACGACTGAAAGACTCAGCCGCAAAAAAAAAACCAACTTAAATCACAGATGTTTGTTAGAATCAAATAAGGAAATACATAAGACAGCATTTTTATAAGTATAAAGTATTTTATAAAAATTAAGTTCTTAGAGTAATGCTACTATTGATAGCTAGGTGGTGCAACGAATACAGTGCAGTCAAGAGATTTGAATTCAAGTTTGTCCTCAGACACACATTAGCTGTGTGACCTTGGGCAATTAATTTAACCTCTGTTTGCCTCGGTTTCCTCAGCTGCAAAATGGTTATTATAACAGAACCTACTTCACTGGATGATTGTGAGGATCAAGTGAGATGCTATTAGTGAAGCACTTAGCACAATGCCCGGCATGTAGCATGCACTAAGTGTGTGTTGTTGTTGTTGTTCTTGTCAAGTCCCTAGTTGTCCATTTCTAAGCCCCACTCCAACAATTCTACCCTAATATCTTTTTAACTGAGCAAGAAAGAAGGAATCTTGACAATTTTAAAGTCAACTCTCAACCTCTGGATTTCATATGTGATCAAGCATTTGAGGAGTAAAATTGGCAAACGGTAACTTGCTGCTTTTCTATTTGTGTTCACTTCAAGCTGCTACAAAATAATGGGAAAGAAAGAGAAACATGATTCTTCCCCCCAAAAGATACAAAACACTTATGTAGGAAACACAATTGAAGTTTTCATCACACAGATCAACTGAGATGCATTTAAAACTATCATGATAAGCATGGTTAAATTAATTTTATCTTTCTTAAAATGTATATCACCTCATGATGGATAGAATCCACAATCCCTTCTCAATCTGGCTTGGTTCAGTCTTTTTACATTCCTTTTACATCATTATCCTTCACTCTGTGTTCTAACCAGACCAATCTACTTGCTGTTCTTTGAACTTGGCTTTCTCTTTCTAGCCTCTAGGCCTTTACAAAGGCTCTCTCTCCTGCCTACCAGGCATTCACTTCTAACCTTTGCCAGATAGAATCCTTCACTTTCTTCAAGGTCCAACACCAGTTCTACTTCCTGTGGGAAGTCTTTCCTGGTTTTGCAACCATTGGTGCACTCCCCTTCTGTAGAAAAAAATGGACCTTTTATATAACCTCTTTTGAAATTCTACCTTAGTTAAATTCTCATTGTATTTACTACTAAACATTCTAAATACTGACAGCTGTCTAATTTCTGCTATGACTCTTTTTTATATATAAAAGAATGTACTGAGAAGAAACCTATTATTATATGTAAACTAGCAGAGTTTGGAGAACTGGTTTTCTCATATGTCCAATGCCACTCGCTATTTTCCTCTTTTGGGGGACATGCAAATATTGCATTTTAACTGTCCCAATCATTACTGGGACCTTACTTTTCAGATATGAATGTCTCCCCACATTCACTCCCATCCATGTAGTCATGCCGGTGCCCTCATCCAGGAGTTTGGTGATAAATATTTAAGAACCAATTGGGGATGGCGAGGGGAGATGTGTATGCCCAACAAAATTTTAAATTCCATCTTCATTATTAACATTTTCTCCATCACTTTTTAAATCTAGATGATCAACACAACAATAAATCCATCTCTGATTTGTATAGTATTTGCTCATTGCCACGGTGTAAATGCTTATTCTGAAAACTGAAAAATTAGTGGCAGCAAACCCCTGTGTGTCATATCTCATCTGGGCAACTGAATTATCTAGTTTTGTCTGAAGTCCCTCTCCTGTTCAATTCGGGTCCCCAGGCCTGTGGACCCCAAAGAGAGCTCCAAATTTTCTTTGAATATCCTTCCATCTCCCTACTCCTTGACCTCACTAATACCTGTTTGCTTCTTATTCTTAATGTCCCTACTATTTCTCTCTAACTCTATAAACATACCATTAAATTTACTGACATTTCAGGATCCATTCTGAAAAGAGGGCAAATCCCCAGTTATAGCTCTTTGCAATAAAGCTAAGTCAGAAAGTGGGTTTTTCTTGAAATTCCTTCAAATTATCTTATACATGTTGATGTGTCCTTAAAAGGGAAGGTATACTCCTTAAAGACAACTATCTTTTTCTCTCATATCACACTAGTTAGTGCAGTACCTTGCAATAAACAGACAATTAATACATATTTATTGAAACTAAATTGCAGCTCATCTTGATGGCTTGGCATTCATTTTATTGTAGGACGATAAGACTCTAAGATCATAAAAACTTCCATACTAGGTAAAGCTCATCATTAATCCAGACAGGGTTTCTTTAAATGCTCATAAAGCTAATTTTCTTAACTTTGTTTTTTGTGGTCATGTATCCCTTTGGAAATCTAGTGAAGCCCTTCTCCAAATATTTTTTGAAATATATACAATACAATACATAAGATCATAGAAGAAACCAATTGCATTAAAATACAATTATCAAAGTAGCAAAGGAACAAATTCAGGTACTCCAAAGTTTAAGTGCGTATTTCAAGCATCCCTGTAACATAAGCAATTGAGCCCCTTTTAAACCTATTGTCATTTGTAGCCTGTAGTATTTCATAGGAATAGTTTATTATCTACTCTGTATACAGATATTTCTTTTAATTTATCTAAAGCAATTTCCTTCAAGCTTCAAGGAATGTAATTTTGCTTCAATGAGGCTGACTGAGTATACTCTCCATATTCCCCATGATTTTATAACCGTATTTGCCTATAGTGTGATTGCAGTACATCAAGTAGGGTAGGAAGGCCCATAGTCAAAACCACCCCCCTCAGATCAACAAATAAAAGTAGATGTAGGTAAAGAAGATAAAATGAGTTAGAAAAAGTATTGTTTTAACACTTCCCCATCTTTGATCTTGTCTTTTTTGTACTTGTAGCCCATCTATTTAGCTTTCTTTGACATTTTGTCTTTGTCTGAAAGGGCTTTCTGTTTAGTCTACATTCATTTTTCATCCAGATCTATTTTTCTTTGTCTAGTATGGACCCTCTGTGCTTGTGTGCTTGCTTGTAACTTCCACCATTGTCATTGATTGCTAAGTAGTTGTTTTTGAGGTTTAAGCTGAACAGCCTGGTTGCCTGTCTTCACCTTGCTGGGTAAGCAAATTAATCTCTAAACAGAGGACTTGTACAATCTTACACTCAATTTTCCACATAAACTCAAGCCAGGGTCCTCATGGTCCTGTTTTAGCTACATGGGGCAAGACAAAGATAAGACAAATGGAATTTTAAAGTAATTTGACTTATCCCTCTTTTCAAGGGTATCAGATGTTCATTGACAACAAAAAGACATAATAAGTTAGAGACACGACCAATACTTGAGAGAGGTATGGTACAAATAAAACACGGTTGACTTCCAATTAGTACACGTATAGTTTAATCTCCTCAACCATGGGACTGTGGGCTTTACAAGTATCAGCAATATCATCGTATTTTCTAAAGCCTCTTCTGATCTAAAAAATGAAAAAAAAACTACTGAAGCTCACAAAGAAGTCAGTGGTATGGACTTTGGCACTATGTCTGAACTTTGTTTACAATTTTAAACTGAAAATATACCCACTCATATAGAAAAAGGAAATTTCCAGGCAATGAAGAATTTATTTGCAGAGTAACGTGTCCATTTAGTTCTCATCAAAATCAGCATGAAACTTTTATTTTTATACATAAAATAGCATTCCCCTCCAAATGATCCAAGTCTTTTAGTTAGAACAGATTATCTACTTTTCACATGACTTTAATTATTATTTTGATTTGTCAAGCTATGTAAAAAAATTGACATGGAAAGGAAGTAAAATGACATGTCCTCCTCATTTACGCAACAGGAACCATCCTGATTCCATTGCCATTTGGCAAATAGCTGAAAATATGGCATCTTAGTACAGTTGAGACAAGCCATTTGAGTGTCCAAGGCAAGGTTTGCAAATTGTACCCCTTGTGTTTGTAATGTCAGTTGATCAGTGTCATCAAGGGCTTTATACCTTTACATATAAACATAAGGACCCTTAGAAGACTAGGACAAGAGCAAGCAAAAACAGTTGGCTCACTACCACCCCTAAGGAACTCTCTCACTTTGAAGCTTCCTGAAGGCAGCAGATAAAAGGAGGAAGAAGAAAAATTTCTCCACTGGCACGTAAAACGCAGGGTCCCTCTACTAATGTTTCCAAACTAAAATCTTAGAAGAATGGATGGTGAGTGAGTGTGTCAATGAGCATTTACTAAGCACTTACTATGAAGCTTTACTGTGCTAAACTCTGAGGATGCAAAGAAAAACAAAACAATCAAAAACTCCCTAATGGTGTCTAATGGAGGAGCCACCATAACAACAATGATATACATATAAGACATATATGGGGTAAATTGAGAGCCATCTCAGAGGGAAGGCACTAAGTTTAAGGTGAACTGAGAAAGGATTCCTTCAGAAGGTAGCACTTTAGTTAAGATGTGAGGGAAGCAAGGGAAACTGGGAGGCTGAAATGAGAAGTGCATTTCAGGAATAGGGAGAAAATCAGTGAAAATGATGAGTTGGGAGATGAAGTTTCATGTGAGAGGAGCAAAGAAAATTCAGATCACTGGATCACAGAATATGTGACGGGAGTACAAGATATAAGAAAACTGAAAAAGATAGGGAAGGGCCTGATTATTAAAGTATTGAAAGCCAAACAGAGGAGTTTATATTTGTTCCTAGAGGTAACAGGGAACCCCTGGAGTTGACTGAATAGGGAAGTGATATGGTCAGATTTGCATTTTAGGTAGGTTACTTTTATGGCCAAAAGACTTCTCCGGATTAGAACTAAGGCAGAGAAACCAAGCAGTAAGCTACTATTATTATAACCCAAGCATCAAGTTATAAACACCTGCTCCAGAGTGGTTGCAGTATTAGGGGAGAGAAAGTATAATAAACAAGAGAAGTTACAAAACTGTAAATGGCAGGAATCAACCACTGTTTGGATATGGAGGGCAGTGAGATGGGTTGAAAAAGATATCCAGGTTTTGAACCTGACTTAATGGGAAGATAGTGGTACCCTTCAGAATAACTGGAAAGTTAGGAAGAGGGAAAGGTTTTTTGGTGAAAGATAATAAGTTCAGCTTGGGATGTAATGGATTTAGGTAGTCTGCAGGACACCCAGTAAGCCCAATAAGACCTTTTATATGGTATAGAAGTGTGACTTTGAGAGTCTGTTATTCCTGCTTGTTTTACTTATTTGCTTTTTTTAATGATTATAGGATCTCATATTTTGAAGGGATTTGAAAATCCATCTAGTTAGTGCACACCAGAATGTGAACACTCTATATAATATATTCATTATAGCCATCTAGCCTCTGCTTGAGAATTCCAAGTAATGGGGAGCCTAGCCTATTCCACATTTAGACAATCTTGATTGTTGGAAGTATTTCCCTAATATGAAGCTGAAATTTGCATCTCTGTAGCTTCTCTCCCTAACATCTAGCTCTAAACTCTGGGACCAAACAGAACAAGTTTAAACCATTTTCCACGGAAAAGTTCTTCAAAAACTTGAAGACACCTATCATATACTATCAACGCTACTCCTCTTCACAAATCTTCTCTTCTCCCAAATGAACAACCCAACTTTCTTTAACTGAACCTTAGATGAAAGGAACTCTAGGCTTTTCATCATACTAGTTCTCCTCCTTTGGACACAGTTCAGTTTGAAGTCAATACCTGAGAGGTAGACTGATTGGGGAAGTATATAACAGGATTAAAACCATCCTCAGAATGGGTTCAGCAGCCCTAAAGTTCAAAGTAAGCTGAAGCTAGCAATGAATACACCAAGTGACAAGCCTGTACTTTCTTTGAGGTTCTTCTTCATCTAAACAGAGCTGTGAAGGTTCCCTTTGCTCTCCTTGGCATTCACTACCAATCAGTTTATTCCAAGCTTTAAGGCTTCTCATAGCATTCTGAAAAAAATTTGTATCTACCCTCAACCAATAATCGTTGCTTCCATCTTCTCTAGATATATCTGTTTCCCCATGCTGTATGTATCCCTGGATCCATCTTGTGTGACAAGGCATACTACAAGATGTCCAAGGCCTTAGGCACAGAGAAGATTAAATAGAAAGGTGATGAATCTCCAGCATGAGATCAGCAACAGCTACATAATTGACAACAAATTCAATTCAATAAATATTTACTAAGAACATATGATGTACAAGGCATTATGTTAATTACTAAAGATAACAGGAACTAAAACTTATAACAGATATTGTTCCCTAGGACCTTATAATCAATATATAAATATAAATTTAAAAGATGGAAGATGGAGTATGGTGATCAGGGAAGGTTTCCTTTATGAATTGGCACCTGAGTTGACTCTTGAAGAAAGCTAAGGACCTAAGAAACTATTGATCCTATATTTTTAGGCCAAAAAAAAAAAGCAAGAATAAAGTTCAGGGAAGAACAAACACCCAAACAAAGAGCACCATGGAGACAGGATAAAATGATGAGTTTAGAGAACTTCAAGAAGGAAAGTTGGGCTAGAACATGGGGTACATTAAGGAGAACAACATTAAATATTAATGCAAAGATAGTTTGGAGCCAGATTGTAAAAGTTTTTAAATACTAAGCAGAAGAGTCTGTCTTTTATCTCAGGAATAATAGGGAGCCATTGAATATTGTCTAGCAGGGATATGGTCAGACTTGTGCTTTGGGGAGATTATTTTAGCAGCTATATGGAGAACTGAACTGTAGAAAAGAAAGTGGAGACTGGGAAATCAATCTGGCTGTTTCAGTAGTCCAGGAAAAAAGGTGATGAAGGAATGAACTATGGTGGTGCACTGCACCTACTAAATTTGTTTGCAAACCAAATTTTCACAAATGATGATTTTTTTTTCTACTAGAGGTAGAAATTCGGAAAATATGAGAGTGCTAGCTATAGGGCTTTTATTTAACCCCTTCTCCTAAAAAAAGTATCTTCTCTTTTACTTTTGAGTTTCCTTACATTTGATCTCTCTTATCCTATCCTCTGGATTTAAAATATTTTTGTTAAAATCCATAATTTTGCATTGCTTAAGAGAGGAGAAAAATATTAATGTTTCATTCTAACTTTGATTGTATCCTATCTTAATCAGTTTATCCCAGATTTTTTTTCCTTGAGTCAGCCCTCCTGCAAAATTTTTCTCTAAGAAAAGAAAAAAGTTTGTATGGGTCATGGAAATCACTACATATTAGAGGCATAGTAAGATATGAATGAGAGCATGGAGAAAAACAGCTGGGAATATGCCAGGCAAGGCGAGAAATAATTTTTGCTTTTCCAAGATATCCTATAAATGATTGGGTATTCACCAAAGAACTCAATCTTTCTACCTTGCATTCAGTGCTATACTCATGACTCATTGTGGTCCACAAAGTGGAAAAGGTTAATTTCATTTACTGAAAGTCTTAGAAATTATATTTATAGTTGGATTCATTTGTCATCTTATTTTCAAGAGGTCAGGAGACACATTGCACTTTTTAGAACAATTCTGACTCACTTTCTCCAGACTCCAGAATGTTGTTTTTGTTTACACAATACACATTTCAGCCACCAATAGTGTGTGTAGCTCATGTTTAAAAACTATTATTTGGAAGGTCTGCACGGTTGTTCCCATACTTTTAGAGAACATTATGTTTTTAGCTAACTTCAGACTATAATACATAGGTGTAGGGAAATTAAATCATATCCCAAATAGTTTCCAATCTGCATTCTGAGCACAGAGGAATAAATCCAGAATGACAAAGGAAGGAAAGGAGGCAAGGCTGACTAAAGGGACTGACAGACTTTTTAAAATTATTAATTTTTTGTGTGTGGCTTTAATGAAAAGGAATCTGGGGGCGGCTAGGTGGCGCGGGGCGGCTAGGTGGCGCAGTGAATAGAGCACTGGCCTTGGAGTCAGGAGTACCTGAGTTCAAATCTGGCCTCAGACACTTAACACGCACACACACAAAAACTAGCCATGTGACCTTGGGCAAGTCACTTAACCCCAACTGCCCTCCAAAAACAAAAAACAAAAACAAAAATGAAAAGGAATCTGGTTTGAAAAAAATAGAGATAATCAAATTTTAAAAATAAATTAAAATTATATGGGAGGACTGATGATGATTATAAAACATGATCATCTCTTGACAGAGAGTTGATGGACTAATATCTAGCGTGGGAAACATTTTTGGATGTGGTCAATTTTGGAACTTGTTTTGCTTGACCATGGTTATTTGTTACAAGGGTTGTATATTTTTTTTCCATAAAGGGGAAGGAAAAAAAAAACAAATGCCAGACAATTTCAAAAAAGAATGAATGAAGAACAATTAAAATGAACAAAGAATCTCAGATCTTGTTTTTTTATTATTTCAAAGGTTAGACTAGGCTTCTATTTCATCCCTTTGGAGGATGGTCATAATGGAGAGCAGGTAGCAGAGGGAGTTGTGATTCAATGGGTCATACACCATACATTAACATTACAAACAAATCTTCTCAGTCTTTTGTGACCTCTATGTCATCTGATGACTTATTTTGTTACGTAGCCAAAAACTGAGATCCTGCCATCTTCTACAATCCATGTAGCTCTTATACTTACATATAATTTCAGTTGGAATGAAAATTAGATGTCAGGCATATATTTAGGACATTCTGTGTTTTTATTTGTAATTACAGGTGTGTCATCCTGAAGCTAAAAGAGTCAAATGATCCAATTTCATTTTCACTTTTTATGTTTAAAAGATATGTATATATAATCCCAGATTTTCTGGCTATGAACCATAAGCCTTGTTTTGCTTTCATGAATAACAAAAGGGACTTTAATGATAATTTTTGAGTTCCATATGAAAAAGGACTCATGAAAACAGCACACTGAATGTTCTTTTTATATTAAGATTAATTTCTGAGGTTTTAGCAAAACCATTTGAGATGCTGTCTTTAATTTTCTATTACTGAAGAAAGAAATCAAGAAAGATACAATAATATGCTTAGAATGTAAATATATGAAGAATATGGGCTAATCAATAAAGAGCCTTTGTCTTTATCCCTTAAATCCCTTAAAGTGGTGGAGTTGGGGATCAGAGCCCAGCGAATGCTTTATTGAAGAATTTGGTATTCTCTTCTAAATAAAATGAAAAGTCTGTACTTTACACTATACTTCTATTGTTGAGGAAATATTTACAACAATGAATGCTTATGGTTATGAAATTTTAGGAAGGGATCCACTCATAGTAGAAAAATGAACCATGGCGAAAAAAGCCTTTCTAGTCTGGAATGCAACAATCCAGCAAGAGAATTGAAGTAGCCCATAGTTAGGGATAGTTTTGTTTAGATCTTCAAGTCTGGAAGCTAATCCTAGGAATCCATAAATCCTGTGAAACTTTGGTTAAGTGACATTCATTACCAAGAACACCTACAGGAAAAAATTGAAAATTGAGTCACAGAGAGAAATATCAGATTACCTGTGGTACACACATCTCTACTTAAGTGAAGGGGAGAATGGCAGGAAGATTATTTTTCCCTGAAGTTATTTTATAGAATCATGTTACGGTAAGTTTGGGTCTAAATAATACCATATTGAATTTATGTTGCCTACATCCTTTTCCCAATCCTGAAATAGAATATCTCTGACATTTTGATATCATTTACTGGGTATAAATGAATTTTACCTCTCATATATATTGTCCTAACAAAAGCCTTTATTTATTATGTTTTATTATAGTCTATATCAGTAAGATTTCTACTCATTATGGAAAGATGGGTAATAGTTGTTGAAAAAATTATCCTTGTTTCTTCCAGTGTGGACTATTTAACAGGAAATCCTGTTAGCAACAGCTTGCCTAAAAAGCAACTCGGAGGTGGGGTATTCAGTCAGCCAAATTGGGTGCCTCTGGAGCATCCAAGATCAGCTTTGGACTTGGGTCAAAATGGGCCAGGTCCAGAAAGCCTGCAACCTCCCTGGAGTGAGAGTTCTCCAAAAGAATAAAGCTAGGCAATCTGCCCTGCACATATGAAAACAAAGTGCTTTCTGTGTTTTCTAAACATGTTGGGATTTTTGGAAGGGTTTTCTTGGGCCCAAATGGATGTTCTGGTGGTGGTAGACAGTGGCAGGAGGTAGCTATAGCTCTGAGACAAAATCAAATACAGATTGGTATAACAGCCTTTTGTACGGGTCAGATTCCAGTGTAAGTGAAGTATCATCCAAGAATAAGGTGGCTAGATACTGTGAGAATATTCCAGAATTTCAAAGGACTAGCAAGAAATCTCTGCTGCTCTTTCTTTGTATATTGATGGTTTTCAGAAAGGTTAGGCAAGTCTAAAAGCTAGTAAACTTTGCTCAGTATTGCTAACATTTTCCCCTTGGCAATAAGAATAATAGTTCACATTTATTGTACATTTCATAATTGTACAAAATGTATTTCTAGCAAGAATTATAATGAAGTAGATAATATAAGCATTACTAATTCCCTTTTATTGATGAAGAAATTAAGGCTCAGAAGTTGGAATATCTGGGCTAGAGTTCTTATTCTAATTCAAAGATCATATAACTAAACACTGATGATGGGCTGATGGTGTGTCTTTTGTTCTCTGAAAGACTAATTAAAGTATAGGCAAAGAATCCCAGAGGGACATGTGGGAGTGAGGGTGAGAAGGTAAAGAGAGGGAGAGGGAGAGGTAGAGGGAGAGGGAGAGGAAAGGAGAGAGAGAGAGGAGAGAGAGAGAGAGAGAGAGGAGAGAGAGAGAGAGAGAGAGAGAGAGAGAGAGAGAGAGAGAGAGAGAGAGAGAGAGAGAGAGAGAGAGAGAGAGAGGGAGAGAACTCCCAGTGAGGAAGTTTTCTTTACCAGTGCAGATCTGCAAGTAGCCTACAATTTATCCTCTTAGAGAACTCTTTGGGAGCACTGAGAGGTTAAATGACTTTCACAGAGCCACACACATATGCTTCATAAACAGAACCTAAAGCCAGTAGGACAGAAAACTTGTTTTCACAACACCTCTCAATCACCTCTCAAATGTAGGTGTATTTGCCACTTGATACTTTTTTTAATCAACCACAAGATTCATTTGTTCTACTAAATAACTTTGAAAAAGTTAAATAAACTGTTTACAAAGGTTAAATCTTTTCCACATCTAACTGTAAATTTCTTTAGTCTCAGAATCGTATCAGTAACCCTCAAAACTGATATCTGATTAAGGAATAGAGATGAGACAATAGTTTCAGGGAAGAAGGTACTTCTGGGACTGAAGCCTGGGACAGAGTAAGAATCCTTGGACAGCCTGAAGGATAGATTGAGGACACTGACACTTGGAGGGAGGAGAAAGGAAGAAGTAATTAGGGCCAGCACCAAGGACAAAATTTGACAATTTATCGAGTCTTACTAAGGAAGAAATAGAGAGCAGTTGGTACAGGGGCAAGAGCACTGAATTTAAAGTTAGAGGATCTGAGATTCAAATTTTGGCTTGGGTGTATCAAGTGAGCTCTAACACTCCTTCTAGCTCTTAATCTAGAACATATCATCTAGAATGTAGTTGGTGGTAGTCAGTATGCCTCTGAAAATGGGCTATCTCTAGCACACATGCTGAAAACTGTAAATGCCCAGGGTAAGACATTAGATTTGCACAAGAAATATGACACTCAGTCTTGCTACTTTCAGTTAAGTCTTTGTCATTATGCTTCTTAAGTTCAACCTAGTTCAATTGAACTCATCTAATTCATCCTTTTTTTGGGGGGGGAATTAGAAATAGAAAGTAAAGATATATGTCTATTCCCCCCTCCCCCCAATAACAAGCACTTTAGCAGATACTTAGCACTTAGTAATTTAGGGCTAAGTAGCACTTAATAACTTAGGGCTAAGTATAGAAGGTGTGAGCCCTGTCCACTGTTGAGAAGGCGTGAACTCCCCTGTTGAAGTAGAAGAAGGCTATTGGCTGAGACTGGAGTCCAGTACTGTATATAAAGTAGAATTCTAGAGACAGAGACAGAATTGGAATTTTCATGTGGAGGAAGCAGGATTGTCTCATCATCTGGGAGTTGGGCTGCTGGAAATGAGTTGGGGTTTTCTTGAGAGAGAGGAGAGAAAAAGAGAGAGAGAGAAAGAAAGAAAGGGAGAGAGAGAGACAGAGAGAGACAGAGACAGAGAGACAGAGACAGAGAGAGAGAGAGAGAGAGAGAGAGAGAGAGAGAGAGAGAGAGAGAGAGAGAGAGAGAGAGTTTCTCTTCTAGCATCTGGAAGCTGAGTGAGAAAAGAGATGGAGTTTTCCTTTTGGGTCCTAGGGCCAGCTGAACTGCTGGAAGACTGAAGAAGCATGACCAGGATAAAACTTTGTTTATTCATGGCCTACCTGATCATTGAATTTCAGGCAAGAGAGGTGGTGAAGGGTTTGAGATGTGCTGGACCTGTGAACTTCAGTGTGTGACAGGGATTGGCTTGAGGACTGTACAAGGACCTGAGAGCTATCTACCTCTGAAGACTGGATGAGAACCTGGCAGCTGTCTGCTTCTGAATCCAGGTGACTATTTGGCAGATTCAGGAGGGAGTTGGAACCATGGAAGGGGATCCAGGGAATTAGAGAGACCACCCAGTGTCAAGATGAAGAAAAGGCCTCTCTTTGGAGAAAACTGAGGTTTGCTAGACACCAAGGGGGGGAGAGTTTGTGTGGTTTTCTTATGACTGCACTAGTGATTAATGATATTTAGTAATTGGGAATCAAGCTTAGTAACTGATTGCTAGTTAAGTGACTGATTAAGTTAATGGTTGTCCCATGAGTGGAAGTTTGATTATTGTATAGTGATTGATTAAGTTAATAGCTGCCCCATGAGTAGAAGATTGATATATTGTGAATTGATTGATTGAATGATTAAATGAGAAGGGTTTCCCCCTTAGGGAAACCAGGTGATTATTCTTTTGTTCCTTGCTCTAAATATTATGGCCACTGTAGTGAAAATTGTATGGCCATTCTAATGTTAATCTGTTATGAACACTATATTGTGACTTTCTGTGATGAGATATAATGTTGTGAATATTATATTGTGAATGTTTGCCTTGATCTGTAGTGGAATAAACAGAGTATTCACTATTACTGTGTAATTTGAATCTTAAAAGCTGTTCACAGTAGCATTCTTTTGGGAATGTGCTATTGCATGGTGTTACACTCCCTTATACTATTGTTTTTGCCTTGCAACGTATTTGAAGATTTCTCTACTTTTGAGAATTCTAAGGGTTTCCTCTTTAGCCAACTCCTGATTATTCAGAGACTGATTTTATACCATAGAGGATTCTTCAAGCTCTTTATTTTTCCTTAATCCACATGCTTTTTTTTTTGCCCATTTCAATACTTATTAACATTTCCAAAAGAGATATGAGAAACCAATAGATTAAAAAAAATGTCTTGCAGGTTACTTGTAGAAAATTTGTAAAAAAAAAAAAAGAAACAAAGAAAGAAAAGAAGAAAGAAAGAAATAAAAAAGTGAAAGATTCAGGGATTTTCAACTAAGGAGTAAAAGTGATTTGAGGGTTTTCTGTGGAATTTCCTTTATCAAGATAAGACTAGCCAAATTTACTATGAATATGGATATCCTTCAATGGTTCTGAGAGTGAATCAATGTAGGCATTTCCTCTAACAGTACAGATCATAATGCCTTCCATAGTTTATCCTGTACATGCTTCTCTGGGTCATCCCATAAATACTACACAGGTGGTAAACATAATGTGCTGTGTCTTTCCTCTTAGTTCAACGTTGTATTCACATAAGTGTAGCGTGTGAACTATCTATTTGCTACACCTATCTCCCAGTATATGACAAATCCACTTCCTTTTTCAGTCAGTCAGACAGTCAAAAAGCACTTAACAAGTGCTTACCATACACTGAACACTGTGACAAATGAAGGGGATACAAAGAAAGTGAGAGTAGTCTTTACTGCTTATTTCATAAATTTTATCATTAGTAATATTCTGCAGAATACTCATGCTCATGATATGTGTATCTACTGTACATTGGATACCTATGAATCTCATTTTTCAGAAAGTGTATTAATCTATGGATTATGGACATGGACCATAACTGGAAGAATCCTGCACATACATACAACACACACATATATGTGTGTGTGTATATATATACGTGTGTTGTATTTGTATATATACACATACCCCCAGGACATCCCTAAACATATACACATATGCATTTATTGTTGAATCATTTTAGTTGTGTCTGAATTTTCAGGACACCAATTTGGATTCTTCTTGGATATACATACATATGTGTATATGTATGTATGTATGTGTATATACACATATTTTATTTATTTCACAGAGAAACTTGGGGTCATTGAAAGTACTGTGCAATTTTTCAAATGTAATCCAGCTCACCATATTGCTCCCACCCATTTCAATAATACTGACTATCTGTGATATCTGAGGACATAAGCCTTGATGGACCAAATCAGTGGGCTGCCTGAACAATTCAATAACAGAGAATATGTCCCAATAGGTATAATTCACTTATTTTATTCCTTTGTGGATTGTTAAGGTTGACTTCTTCTAAACAGTTGTGGATCAATCTCATTTAGAGGTTCTGTAGTGTTCCAGTATTTAACATAATCAACATGATGTCATTCATAAGCAAGAGCATATACGGAATCCCTATTTCATTTGTAGTATCTGCTTAATACCTTCTGTGACAAGGCAGATACATTTGCTGGGCATGCTATATCCCTGTATTAAGCTTCATTTTATGGAACTGCTAAAGTCACTTCGGTTATTCCATCTGTATAGGAACACTGGACAATTGTGATTTATGCTTGGAGATGCCCTTTAAGGGTAAATTTTGTTCTACTGAATAAAACATATGTTTAATAGTCAATAAATTGTAAACACAGTGAAATCTTGTATTCCTGACATGTCCAGTCATGTGTACACTTACAGATGTGGTCTGCTGTAAAATCTTGTTTGTGAAGGCCTTTCTAGTCATTTCTCACATTTTTGTAAAGCTGATATCCTTATATGAATGAATAATTCTTATTAATATTTTATAGAGATGAGAAATCAGACATTTGGGTCAGTAGTTATTATGACATGTCAGTCGCTTTCATCTTAATGCTATCTATTTTTCACCAATTATTTGTTATGTTTTCTTCTTTCAAGCATCTTAAAAACTTATCTCTCAATGATTTCAAAATGGTGTCATCACCAGCACTGCTTTCCTTTGTATATGTATTTTCTTGTCCAACTATTCTTCCTGACTTTAATTTCCTTAGTGATATTTCCACTTCCTCACGCAGAACACCATGCACCTTGCTGTAGCATGCAAATGTGGTGACTCCACTGTCATCAATGGCGGAAGGTGTTTGCTATAGGAATCTTGACATCTTTTCCAGATTTTATCTGTTTATTGTTCTCCTTCTAGTCTGTTTATTTAGTGCTCATGGGATAATCTTATTTATTTAGGTCACATAAAAAATTCTGAAAATTCATTTTTCCTGATAGCATTTCTCACTCTTTCATAAATTGATATTACTCATCATCTACTAAACCTAGACACTTGAAAATAAATGCAGAGTAATGCAATTACATTGAATTGTATTGTTTAAAAAACATTGAGGTTGAGTCTAATTGACATTTGTGGTGTAGTTAAAGGAGCAACACACTTGGAATGAAATGATCTGGGTTTAAGTCTCTGCTTTCATCTTTGTTGCTTTTGGGATGAGTGGACAACTCACAACCTCTCTGTGCCTTAGGTTTTTTCTCATCAGTAAAGAGTTAATAATCAACAAACATTTATGGAGTGCATAGTATGTTTCAGACACCATGCTAGACAATAGTAATATGAATACAAAGAAGGAAACAGTCTCTAATCTATAAATAATAAACAAAAAGAGAATAAATACTAAGTAGTTAAATACAAAGTATTTTAGAAGAGAGAACAATGGCTATTGATGGAGTGGGGGAAGGATCAAGAATGGCTTGGAAAGTGGTGCTTGACTACATCTTGAAGGAAAAGAGATTTTCATGCAGTATAAGTGAGAAGGGAATGCCTAATAGTCATGGGGCTGACTAGTGCAGAGACATAGACTTAGGAGATGTTTAATTAAAAGTGAGGACCAAAGAAAGTCAGTTTGGCCTGGTCACAAGTTTGGGAGGGAATGTGCTTTTAATGGTCCTGGAAAGCTATCTGAGGGTAAGTTTACAAAGGTTCAAAAATTTCATTATGAAGATTTTTGTTTTGTGAAAGTTGTTTTTAATTTTCTGTGACATTATCAAGATCAACAATGAAAAAGTAAATCTCGGTTACCCGGAAGATAAGCAAATAAGCTTGTAGATAAAGAATAATTGACTAATATGAACAAATAAAATGATCGAGGAGTTGTTGTCACTTAAAACTATTTCAAATAAAAATTAGAGCAGTTTTAAAGCTAAATTAAGTAGAAATCACAGTGGAATTGGCTGAGGGACATTAGAGCAAAACATAATGAAAAACTGCAAAGTACACAAAATTCAACAACTTTGCTCCACAACATTACATATTAGCATTACTGTAGCCACTCGAAGCAATTCATCTTGGTTTTAAAAATTTTAATATGAAGTTTTTATGGATAACTTTCAGGCAACACGAGCAAAGTAATACCTTATTTTTTATGACTCTAAGCTTCATGACAATCAACTTAACAAACATTTACTGAGTACTTCTTAGAATTAAAAATAAAACACTTTCTGGTCTCTTGGAGTTTACATTTTATTTCATATAGAATTTATATGTAAAAGTTATTAATATGAATATCACATTTTCATATCACAATCTCATTTTTATCAAATAGTCCTAGGTCATTAATTTAAGCTTTATTAAATAAAGTATGATGATCTGAATTTCTCCTATTAACCTGACTGATTTTCTTACTTCAATGACTAACATTTTGTTGGATGTGCTACTGGGTAGCATGGTTCAATTCAGTTTAATTGACAAATGTGGATAGTAAAATCAATAGATACTACTAATATCATCCCCTTTGCTATAACTTTATCATAAAGGCATTCTGAGACCACAATGTTTTATAGCTGGAATTGGCAAACTATGGCTCACTGTCTATTTTTATATGGTCCCATGAGCTAACAATGTTTTTTTTTAATTTTTTGCATTGTAAACTACATGTTTTATTTTAAATACAAAGTATTTAGATACAATTCATCCAAAAGTACAAAAATCATTCTTAACCCACTGTCTTACAATTATAGGGGCATCTGGATGAGGGTCTGGATATGGCTTACTGGCCAGTTAAGACTCACCACAGAAGCTGCCAGAGAGATAATGCTTCACTTCAGATAACTAAAAAATGGTGAAAAATATGTTATGTAAGTAATATAATAATATGGTTTGTTGAACTGAATATAACTGCTAAGGTAATCAATCCATTACCCACTACTAACTCTTCATGAGATATTGCTGAGCAAGATATGATCTTCATGAAAGATTTACCTCATAATGAAATAGAATGCTTTACATTTTATGTTGGCACAAAAGGTTAATCCTTTTATTATATTTTTTAAAAAGAGGTATTACTGTTGGAAATTGAAAGAGAAGTTTTTAGCAGAATGGCATTGTGGTTATGTGGGAAGAGCTTTGGATTATTAAGAAGACTGGAAGTCTTGTTTTAATTCTTACACAATCTACTTAAAGGGTCTCCAGTTATTTCACCTTTGGGAGGATGTTATCTCACCTTTAAAAATGGAGATTCAGGTCAATTTAAGAAATATTTACTAAAGGTAAGGGATGGGGATAAAAAATGATAATAGTTCCCTACTCTTAAAGATCTGTCTAATTCACCCAGAACACAGCAAAGGTTGTTGTGAAGATCAAATGGAACAACATGGTTGAAAGGAGTTTGATAATTATACAGAATGTAAGCACCTAAAGGCCAGGTATCATTTCCTCTTTGTCTTTACAACACCAAAATCTAGCACAATGTTTGGTACTTTAATAAATGTTTGCTGAGTTGAATTATAGAACAATAAAAATCTGTTGTTAAACTATGTAAAACTATCAATTACATGGAGATTTTTCATCATAGTTTCCCCACTTCCCCATTTCCCTGTGCTTTTTTGCATATTTCTTGTCCTCTATTTCATCCTCACTTCGCGTTCTTCATTTCTTATGCCTCACCTCCAGTCACTTCTTCCTTTCACTTCAATTCTGCTGGGAATTCTCTTCACTGGCTGTCTGCCAGCTATTAATGCAGTGCTATTTATAGATCAGAAGATCTCAGAGGTCAAACAGAAATGGAACCCACCCATTTCAGCCTACATCTAGGCCTGAAGTGACCCTATTTTCAAAACCCTTGGGTAAGAAAATAGCTCACAAAATAATAGTCAAGTTCAATATTTTTGAGTGGCACCATGGGAAAAAAGAAGTAGGGCCACGCCAGGTGTAGAGCAGGAATAATGAAAAGAGCTCATTTCCATCCAAGAATCTTTCTTTGGACTTCGCTTGACCCAATGCTAAATTGAAAACTGAATTATAGCAAGAGAATCCAAAAGAGTTTCACTTAATGAAGCATACTTCTGAAGCACATTCAATATACCCCTCCTCCCAATCTTGCCCCATGGTCCACAACATAAAGGGCAGCACTTGGTTATGAAATTAATATGAATATGAATAACATGAATAACCTAATGTTAAAAACAGTCATTAGAAAGAACATTTCTATTCTGTGGCATTTTAATTCTGAAGTCTTAATCCAATTATTTGTATTTAAATACTATTACTGGTACCTTCTCTACTATATTTAACATCTAGGAATATGGAGAGCTAAGGATTTAATAAAACAATTTTGATAAAGTTACCATGGCATGTTTTATACAATCATCAAAATATATACACACACATATGTTTATTATAAAATTATAAAGCATATGGACTATAATATTCTTGCATTTAAATTTAGGGTGTTCCAAAAGTCTTAGTGTGGTTCTTAAGTTTCAATAGCTCAATATTTTGTTTGATGTTAAAATAATTAAAAATAATTGCTATATAAATAACATGCTAAAACTTCACTAAAATTTCTGGGGACAAATTATATTTTATAATTATATATGTGTGTGTTTATATGGATTTATATGTGTGAGTATATAGAGATATGCATACATTCCTCTATTAGCATGGGCACTTATTTTACCAGTACAGATTACAGATAACTACTTCTCGGTTGAGTAGATGCCTTCACAAGTTTTTATAGCCAAAAGCATTTATTACTTGATGGATTTTTTTTACATAAAAGAAAAGGCAAAGTTAATGACCAAGTATTTTTCAAAGAGGAGAGGATTGAAGGAGAGTGAGACTTGCCCTATGTAATGAAGGAAATCTATATCTCTTAGGCGGAATTAGGATCCCAACTTTATCCTAATTATTTTTTCAACCAAAGGATAATAAATCTTTTCTGTCAGTGTTTTAAGGATGTCCGAAGTTTGACCACAGAGGACTATGTCATGTGCAGTAGATATCTGCCAAATAAAATAGGCTTTATGTTCTTCAAGACTGGAGGCAAGTCTTATATTTTTGTGGATTCAGCTGTCCTATATGCCCAAGCTTACTTATTTGCACCAGTAGGGGCTTGGTACATATTTGTTAGTTTATTTTGGTCTCTATTTAGAAATATAAAATATGGCATTTTAAACTAAGCCCTCATAGTCTAGGTCATGGCCATTTGGAATTTAGATAGCACTTCAAGTAGTAGATGTAATACTTTGAAACAAAAACTTCTGTGGACTGGGATAACATTACATGTTATTTTCAATCAAATTAAATAATATTTGTAAAGCACTTAGCACAGTGCCTGGCAGACAATCATTGCTTGATAAATGTTTGTTCTCCTTCCTCTTCCTTTTCACCCTTTCTATACTGTCAAACTGTGCAAAGCTCATCAAGAAGTCATTTTTAAGAATTAGCTATCTCTAAGTTCACTAGTATACTCACTAGAATGAGAAAGAGTCCTTTCACTCCAAGCCCTTCATCCTCTTGAGTGTTTCAACTCTAGCTTAATGAAAGGGAAATCAGATTCATCTAGTTCTGGCTTGTTAGCAAGTTCCCCATTGCACTATCATTGAAAGCACTATGTCCTGGACTTTTAAAAATAATCCCTTTACTAAAGCCTGCTTTCCAAGTGGCATTGACTGTTATTTTTTTTAAGAGAAAATTTCCTTTGAATATCCAAAGATTTACTATTGGTTATGAATTTTAAGTGTATTCAGATATGTACATCTGAATATATCTGAAAGAGTTCAGCACTATTTTTATTCCTATTCACATTAGCAATGATTTAATATACATTTCCTCATTTTCCCATATCCATCACTGAATGGAAAAAATATGTACATTGAAATTCTAAGAGGCCTAAGCTGCATTGGACTCTATGACATCCGAAAATCCATATTTACTTTATAGATAGCTTTGCCACATGATAAAATTCATATCAGCTAAGTGCCAGATTTGGAGGTTCTTACTAATATAAAAAATAATCAACATAAACAACTCATTCCAATTGGCTTATTATCACTATAACCACCATCATAATCTCCACTAGGCAGTCTGTAGTGGAACTATTTGCTGTTCTCCAAATGTCATAGAGTTTGGGATCTTTTCCTACTGACCACACTGCATTATGCTATTAATATATAAATCCACCCTGATTTCCAGCATAATTATAATTTTTATGTCAAAAGATTTACAGCTTCATCACCCCTAGCAATATTTCACAGCTGTCGAAAATGATTTATGCAATAATGACTTAAACTGTGAAATGAAATCCTCAAAGGAAGGGCTGTCATATATTCCTACCAAAAATAACTTGATTAAAAAAAAACAACAAATTGATACTCTGATAAACACCTCCAGTTGCTGGTAGTAACCACATAAAGAGAGATTTAGTTCAAGTTTTTTTTTTTTCTTGGTTAATGTTAATAGAGAAGCATGCAGTTTGGGGAGTAACTATGAACTTCTTGCACATACAAATTTGAATTTACACACAACTTTTAATGATTCTGGGCAACTCTGGAAACAAGTTCTTAGAATTAATTAATGGCTCCCAAGCACAATCTTTGCCACAATTTTTGCTCCCCTATTCTGACTGAACATCACAACGATACTTTTTTTCTTTGTATGATTTGTTCATTTGGTTTCTTAACCTCACAATTCCTAGTCTTAAGATATTTTCAGCTTTTAGCTAAAAATGACCGAGAAGTAACAAATGGAGAATAAATTAAGGACACATAGATTCAATACACTAAAGGAAATAGCCTCAGTAATAAAGAATTAAGGAATCATTAGGAAAGCAAAACTGTGCTCTTTCTACACTATTGTCAAATGTTAAAATGTCAGGAATTAACCATGATGTGCCAGCAGATCTACAAGGGGAAAGAGTTTCAAAGCATTTTTCAAAAGCACTGAACTTCTGAGCACTCATTGATTTTTGTAGGAATCATGGGAATAAAACCTATATACTTTGAAAAGCCTACCCAAAGCTTCTTAACTAGTACCCAAAACATGATCTTATTGCATTCAAGGCATAGACCTCAAGCCACATGAACATCATTTCACTCTGTTGGTGTCTTCATCATCATAGTTGAGCATGGAATAAAGTGGTTATCCTTGTGCATTCAAGCTACGCAAATGAAAGGACTTTTTTTTCCCCAGCAAAAATTTAAAAGATTTGCTTTCCTCTCCACCTTATTTGTCAACAAAGACAAAATAGTAAGAGTCTCTCCTTAAACATAAACCTCCTTAAGTACTGACAACTGAGCTAAAACAGAAAAATAAACTATCAGAAGTGGAATTGTCCTTCTGTATAGTTATACATGTGCACATATTCTGAAATAACGACTCTAAGGACTCCAGATCTTTAAAACACACACACCACACACACACACACACACACACACACACAGAGGCAGGCTAAATCCATATAGTTAAACAAAACACTCACATGGATGCATCTACATTAGCTACATTCCCACTGCAGGCATTTTAATAACTACCTTTGTGGCTACATTTAAAATATCTTATTTGGGTGCTTTTTTACTGAAGGAACAATTCTACATTACGGAATGCAGCTACACCCTCTTCCCCTATCTATAACATGTGTATGCCTGACTGAAGTGTGTTACAACTAAAATGGGGAAATGCATGCTATTAAAAGATAGACACTATCTAGGGGGATCTGAAATTCCAGATGTATTTCCTACTTGAATTCAGTAGGTGAAAGGAAAAACCCCAACAACAATTAAAGGAGAATGGCTAGTATATGACTAAGTTGACATCAACTTTTACATTAATAACTGAAACAGAGCCTGTGTCTTTATGATGCCAAACATTCAGAAAGAAAGCCATGGGAAGGGGGAGGGGGAAGAAAATGCCTCCAGTCAAGAATCCAGATGTTATCAAATATTCAAATGATGTGTAGACAGACCATTTGAGTGACTGCATGAATTTGTAAGTTTTTTTCCCTCAGGTGTTTTTGTCCCGTGTAACGATTCTTTTTGTCTTTATGACCTCAAATAACCATCAAAATGATACCATTTTATAAAAAAAGGGAATGGCTGTTGGCCAAAACTGTTTTGTTTCACTGGCTATTTTCAAAGATACTATGCAAATGTTGGATACAGATTGACATGCTGTCAAAGATTAAATCAGTGAAGATTTGATGACAGTTTTACACCATTTGATTTTCACATTGCAAGAAGTTAGAGAGAAGATTTAAAACTTTTTCTTATTTAAGTTTATCCTGTGTAGTATACCAAACAATGAGTCATATAGAATTATAGAAGGCTTTAGCACATTAAACATCTTCAGAACTTATTGTTTAGCAATTTGTTAATAATCTTAACAGACAATATTCTCCCAATGACTTCTATGAATGGAGTCATCATAAAGTCATATGAATATTCATTAGTCAACAATTTTAAATGCTATTAGCTTACATAATATGTTCAAATTTCTTAATTTTAATACCTTTACTGTTATACTATCAATTTTATTAAATGTATGTGGTTTGAAAATATATCATTTGACTTGACCATATCTGAATACTTACACATACATGTATATATACCCATACTTGTATTTATATATACACATATATTCCATTAAACATCTCATCAAGGAAAACATATACACACACATATGTATTTCATATCAGTTGACTCACTAGCAAGGATTGGAAAACATATGCCATTGAATTTAAACTACAACCTTACATTTTTAAAGTTCCTTAAATTTTCAGGATTTGGAAGGTATAAAAAGTAACTTCCATGGTTCCATGTTTCTAATTCTAATTTCAACACAAAACTATAATAAATGAACAGCCTGTGCTCTTTGCACATAGACTGACTGGGCAGTTTTCAGCATATCTTTTTTATATACTACTCAACCTTGGATATCAAGAAACAAAGATAACAAGTACCTACTAACAAAAACAGCTGTGTAATCTATGAAACTCCTATAGTTAGCTATAAATAGTTTCTGGTTCAGAAACATAGTTTCTCGAGAAAATTAATTTTGAATTACTTTCTTGCTATGAAAGTACTATTATGCTTATAAAATGGTAGATAGCCTTTGATTACTAAAAAAAAAAATAATTAGCAGAGACAAAAACAATTCCTCCCTGTTTATTCTCCTTACTAAAAGTTTTGGATGCAGTAGATTGCCCCATGAAATGAAGCAGCTTATGTGATTTTAATTCAATAAGGTAGAGCTCAAAGTCTAAATACCATACACAAGATGGAGCAATCTTACTGCAGTCAAAGTGTCTGCCTATACTTATCCAGTTGGAATTTGAATACTGGGTGTTTTTTTTTTTCACATGCATATAAGAAATCATTTCAAAGGACAGAAACAAGCAAAGGTAAGGGATCCTCAATTAAGAGACTTTACCATTTTTATGATAGTAGGTGACCTCCACTTTCCTTTCCTCTGACCCAAGCAATGCCTGGGCAATTTGGGCAATATCATGCCTCTTGGTCTCTGGTCCATGAAGGAAATCACAGGTGCATGGTTTCTGCATGACATCTGGCCTGGAGAACCCAGTCATTTCACAGAACCCATCATTGCAGTAAATGATAGCACAGTTCTGCACTCTGGCATTTGCAATGATGAATTTTTTATCTGTAATAGAAAGACAGTGATGCACATTTTTAAAAGCTTCCACAAAACTCCCATAAACACAGGGGCAATTTGTTGCATAATAAGACTGCAGAAATGCAAATAATATTTCCTAGTGAAACTAATCTAGACTTTTTTTTAAAAAAACATTTAAACTTGAAAGCAACATTGTTGGGTCACAAAGAAAGCAATGAAAAATCATCCCATCAAATAATATGAGAATAATTTAATTTAGTGACCAGTTCTCACCTCCTGCAACTCTTAGGAGCCCAGAGTCTCACATGGAAGAAGCAGTTGGTTCTATGTTTTGAAGATACTATTTAATTTACCGGTAAATATTTTCAAAATCCAAACAGTGAAACATCTTGTAGCTCTCTTTTAAACCTTAATGCTTAGGTAACCTGCTCAACTTTCACATAGTATCTGTTTTTCTTTAGTTTTCTGCCTAAACTTATCACATACCACATTAATCTCTTTTAAAGGAACAATAATAATAAAAAATGAACATCAGTGATAAAGTTATCACTTTTCTAGTATTTAGTAATACAAATCTTCACCTTTTTAAAACACAAGGACTAGAAACATCACAACTTCATGCTATTTTTTCTTTTATTTTGCTTTATGTTAGATCTACATGTAAAGTTAAGGATGATAATGTCCACATTTCATTTTTCAAAAAAGAAATCATAGAACTTGATTCCTTATCCTTGGACAAAATGCATTGTAGTAATCTCATACAGTGTGCAAGTTTTTTCCTTACATAACTTTACAGAATATCGAGTTATTAGATGCAATTATCAAAATAACTCCAAAATGTATAACCTTAAGTGGTTGCTTAACATGATGGTTTTTTAAGGAGTGTCAAATATAAATTAGCAAGTGTAGGTTTCAAAATTAATGCAACTGTGTAACAATGAGAATACTGCCCACAATAGTAATCCCATACAAGACCATTATATTCCCTGTAGTTATGGGTTTAACCTAATATGTTTTATTTTCTAGTTAAAAAAAAAAAGAAATGCAAGGATAAAGTTAGAGATTAAGCTGAAATCTTTCAGATAGCCAATAGTCTGCATTAGAATGCATTATAGATCAGAAACCTGCCAATGCAGAATACCCTGCTAGAACTATATGTGCATTGATTTAAGGCAAAGTTTAGCCATATGAAAACTAAGAAGCAAAGATCACTGTCACATTCCAGCCTTGAAACGTATTCAAGTTCAAATACTTTTTCTAGTTATTCTTTTTCATATTATTTCAGTTAATCACTTAATTATATTGCTCCATTCTTGATTTTTTTGTAAGTTTCTAAATTAAAACAATCTCAAAAAATAATAAAATCGTATTATATACACACGTTCCCTTTAAGATAGTGAAATAGTAGGGCATGAAGTAGCAGGCAGAGAATGGGGCAGTGGGAGAGGAGGGATCAAATTGCCTATTTTAATGGAGACAATCTAACATGTAAAATCAAAATTAATTTCAGAAAGTGTATCCTCTCCGTCACCCAAGGCTTTCGGTTTGATTTCACAATCTAACTTGAAACAGCCCGGAGTTGCTCTTTACAGATCGTACAAGGCAGCTAAAACAAAGTACTTGTATCAAAACAGAAATAGAGGGAGAGAGAAGAGAAACAAATGAACTTACTTTGCCCTTCAAATTTCCGTATGATGGTCCCCAAAAATGTATTTTGTGGTGCCACATGACCTCTGCGAACAGGCATGTTTACACCGATCTTCGGATCAGTTCTCTCCCTGAACACAAGAGTTCTCCAGTGATCTACACGGCTACAGCTCAGACCACTGAGCGAGCTTCTCTTTGTGACAAATCATCCTCTTTTGAAACACAGAAATCTCTTCCCATTAGCACCACTTCTAGAGACACGCTTTTCCCACTGGAGCAAAATCCATTCCCCACACCTTCCTGAGGGGGACCTCGCACCGGACTGTCGTTTGGTGAGATGATTGGGGGGAGGGGGTGGGAGAGAAGGAAGGAGGACAGGAGGCGGGGGAGGGGGAAAGCGACGGGGTGGCTGGGGGAGGGAGGGAGTCACAAGTGCAATCGATCTGTTTCTTTACTACCAAACACCGCCAATTTCCCAGAGCAAATGGACTTAACCTGGCGGTTTCCCCAAGTCTTGGCGATGATAGGCGACTTCAGCCTGTTTTTGATGAAGGGGAAGAGCAAAACGGAGTCAGCGAGGTTGACGTCCCACCCCCATACACACACATTCACACTCGTGCAGACACACTCCCTTTATCCTGGGCTTCACCACCATACAGCTCCGATTACTCAAGCGTGGTTTAGGGGAAGCCAGCCAAGACACCTTCCAAACTCAGTGACAAACACCTACATTCCTGATCCCCCAGTCACTTGCTAGATGCCCCATCTCCTAACTCCTCGCGCAGTAGCTATTGAAATCACTCATAGCTTCAAAGAAGAGATAAAGAGATGGCAAAGTAACCAGGGAGGAACATCCCTTGCCTGTGGTGGTACTAAAGGGATGGGTTTCGGGATTAAGCCTTTAACAAGGAATGCTTAACCTCTGGAGAACGGCAGGGATTCCTGGGGAGCAGAAACGGGCGTTGTTGGGGGTGGGGTGGTAAAGCGCTCTGGCGTATGTATTGTCACCACTGCCTGTCCCTGCCCTGGCTCCGGGCGCGGCGCCACAGTATCTTGCAAGGGCTTCCTCTTTGCAAAGACTGCCCCCGCTACAGAGCATGCCCAGCTTCACTGCTCGAACCTCTGAGGAGTTGAAATGCGCGGGTTGTTGCACTTCTTCAGGTGTTGGTCTCTGTGGGCGCTAAGGAAAGGCAAGAGGCTACCAGAGCGTGTGGTCCAAAACAGAGATGGAGCCTGGGAAGGGTGAGGCAGGACGGAGGAGGGAAGGAACAAAAGGTGGGTGGAGCACAGAATTATCCACGTTGGTGTGGCTTTTTCAGGGCCATTCCTAGTCTGCTGCACATAGTGCTTGCGCCCTCTCTTTTTCTTCACCTACTCTAAGCCCTGATTTAGCCTGGAGGAAGAGACAGAACAGACACACAACTACCTTGACCACTTTGAGTCCTTCCTCGACCCATTGACATCTAGGGGGCAGATTCATTCACCTCTTCCTGGATTTCTTCCTTTACGTTCTTTCCCCCTTAAACCCATAGGTACACCAACCTCTTTGATTTTCCAGACTGAACTTTTTTTTTTCCACTCCAGGAGGAAACTTGGTAGCACTGTCGTGACCTTACTACTTTTCTCTTAATGGAATCTACCACCACTAAAACCTGGAGAAGTGGAGCACAAAATCAAAACAAACAGCATAAACTCTTGCCTCTAGCAAGGAGAGAATCCTGTTTAGCAGTCACCAGCAGAAACAGATGTTTGAATGTTACAGTTTTGGGGGGTCATTTTGGCCCTTTACCCATTTTGCCTGTTTCTGATGTCAGTTCTAGTTTTGCAGAGTCACACATTCAGCTCTGAAGTGAGAAGAGGGGAAGGAGGTGTAAGGTGGGGAAGGAAATGAAGAGTTAGAATGTAAAGGGGAATTATATGGATGACAATCAATAAAGATGAAAGGATGTTTGGAAAATAGGCCCGTTTAAGTCTCGCTCATTTTTAACTTTCAGAGAACCAAGCCAAGGAAGTCAAGTCAAACACAAAAATCCTCATAATTTTTTGTTAGTCTTACCCCAAATTTAAGTTACCAGAAATATACAAACAATTATTTAATTTCCTAGAGACGTTTTGTAGGGATTTTTGTTTCTTTAGACTTAATTTACACGGAGGCAATCCATGACAGACACACCTTGGAAGGGGAGAGAGGTTGTCCTTTGATGGCTTAAGCTTTCCTGAATCTAGGAGCCCTCCGTTTTGGAATAAAAATCTTGCTATACCCCCAACTCAGGGCTTATTAGCCCTTGTCTCTAGCCTCCCCTCTTTCCTACTCCACCCTCCAACACCCTCCCTCCCCCCATCTGTCTGTTAGTGTTTTGAGGGCTAAGCCGCAGCTTGGTTAGGAAAGAAGCAGGCGTTCTTTCCCCAGGTGCTGGACCCGTGGAGCTATCCGTGACGCTGGTGCTGACTCCGCTATTAGTAATTGCTGCCTCAATCCAGCAATAGACAATAGAACTGCAAACTCAGGCAAGCCGAATTGAGATCTTCACACATCAGCCGCCTTGTATGCTTACAGTTCCTGAAACACTTCCCATTTCCACCCCACCCAATCAACCCCACCACTACTCCTCAGTCTCTATCCTGAAGGACATTAACAACTTGGGAGGAATACTGGTAAACCAACTGTTATGTGTAGATTGTAATTAAAGCACTATGGACAACACAAAAGCAGAGTAATAAAACAGTAAGTTATGTCGAGGTTAGTCTGATAATACTGCTCAGAGTGATTAAAGTCAAGCAGTTAAAACTCGGTCAGTATATACTGCTTTATGTGAAATTGGTATTTCCAAATACAGCTTGAGGCAGGTTATTTATACCTGTCTCCTGACATGGCTTCTTAATAGGTAGGAAGCAATAGTAAATGTTTTCGGTAGTGATGAGCTTGATACTAACTTTCACAGGCTGTTGAACCTAGAAACCTTTGCCTTCCACCTGTTCTTCCTTTACATGATCAGGTGTTTTCTTACTCCCTGAGGACTTTCCCTGCCATTCATTTTAACCTTCATTGTTATTTTTTTTTGTTAATTACTCACTTTACATTTAAATTCTATCATGTGTCTTAAAAATCCACATGGTGGTGTTCTGTAGGTTTCACATTTCCTAACCTCATTTAACTCTCAGATTAGTTCTATTAAGGATTCAATGTGAGATCATAGGACACTTTCTAACCTATGTATTGTAATTGATTGATCTGAGCAGAAGATTAAAGGCATCCTGTTTCTAAATTACCCTGGTAATCTTGTTCATGCATTATACAATGGTGCAGTGGAGACAAGTACATCAATCAATACTCAGCCAATAATAGAATCAAACCAAAGGATGGTAATCATATCTGCCTTACCATTGGAAAATTCTCTCTCCTACTCAAAGGTCAGACATTTGCACATTTCTAAACTGTAAAACTGAGTTGTAAGGTACTTAGTTCCCTGTCTTTTGCATGTGCAAAGTCAAATGAATTACACTTTAGTTTTAATAATTTTCATTTATGGATTTTGCAAGGCTATTTGCTAAAATATTTTCTTCTTGATTTTAAATTCAAAAGAAATTCTTCTATATGGCTTCCTTCCAGACACGTTATCCAACAGATGATCAATGTTTGTCCAACTCTCCAGGGAGCATGTAGCAATTATTGTCACATTAAAGACAAACAATTTTTTATGGGTTGGGAGAGAGGAAAACACGTTTTGGAAATAAAGAATAAATTCTATGTAACTTTTTGGGAGCTCAGTTTCCTCATCTTGTTTTTTAAAGGAGAGATGGACTTGATGGTCTCCTTTCAGAGGACCCTTCCAGGTTTAACATGTTATGGGCCTAAAGAAAGCTTGTTTTCAAAAGCTCACTTTTTTGATAAAGAAAATAACTTGAATATACTAAGCAAATGAAATAGGAAAATTCAGCCAACAAGTATATGCAATAAATGTCCTTAAGATGATAACTGGATTTTTACATTATCTTTTATCATTATGCCTAATATAAATTATAATTGATTGCTTGATATGTGTGTATGTATGTATGTGTGTATGTATGTATGTGTATGGACTTTACAAAGTAGTTGACAAAATTGCCTGGACTTTCCTAGCTTCTTTTTTGAGATAAATATCTTTTAGTTTCCTTAAAAGTTAGGTGAAATGGTCTACATAATTTTGTTTATTCTATAATGCATGTTCTTAAACATTTAAATAAATTTTTACTAAAACAGATCTTCTTAGCATCTAAGCTACTTTTAGATTGTTAAGTCAGTTACCTTTGACAACTGCATTAATGCTTTTAAAAACTTTGTTTTAATTTTCAACCTTTGTTTTTACATCATTCTCATTTCCAAATCTTCCCCCTAACTGGTATATTCCCTCTCATAACAAATATTTTAAAAGAAAAAAGGTGAAAAAGGAAATGGCATTAATTCATATCCCTAGGATATTATTTATTTGTAGCCTTTATATAATTTGTAGGTTATGCCTATGGTATAAATATATTTTATATTTCATTGCCCATAAAGATAAAGAGTTTGGGCCAGAATTGAATAGGAGGGAAGAAGGCTGAATTACCTTTGGGAAAATGCCCAGTGTTTTTAATGACCCTAAGCATCTTTCTGAAGACAAGACCCATCTTTTAAACACAAATATTCTTCCAGTGATGTGGTATAGTTACTAGACACAGAATACCAAAGCCTCTAAAGAATAAAAATTGAAGGTCACTCAAAGGGCAATGTAGAAGGTGCAACATATTACTAACAGGGAACTGAACAAGAATAAAAGATGTTAGCAGAGAGATGTAGGAATGGAAAAGAAGGTAGACAAATCATGTGGCAAGGAAAAGAGATAATTGAGATACATTGGTATCCACACAATGTCAAGAGGGATGCTAATGGCACATTGGATGGACTCCTTAGGGAAAATTTATGTGAGAACACAGACAAGAGTCTCTAGGGGTGAGAGGGCATGGATGGACTGTGATCTGCATCACTGGAAGGAATATCCACTTTGATGATATCATGGATCCATTGAAATACAGAAACAATATGTGCAAAATAATAAATTACTGTGTGATATCTTCTTCAATCAAGAGGGCATAGTTTGATATAAAGGTTAATTGGATAAATATGTAATATGTTTTTAGCAACACATTCTTCCCAGTGTTCTTATTATTTTCTCTATACTGGGTAATTTTAAAATTTAGTCGTAACTTATCACTTCATTAAATACAGTGCTATCCTTGTAACCTGGCAGATTCAATATAGCTTCCAAACAAAAGTAATTTGCCACCACAGAGTGGATTAGGCATGGGGAAAATGTGGTTCACCAAAGTCAGTCATGGAAAATAAGTTGAAATTATAAACCTATTTTACAAGCTTTCTAAGTAACACAGCACATTTTGCAGATTAAAGTCAAAAGTGTATGTGAGTGTATTGGTACCTATAACAGTGTTGTTGTTGTTTAAACATAGGAAATGCTGGATAAATATGTGTTGAATAGTGTACCTTACCACCTTGCCAAATTGAACTACTAGTGAATTTCTCTGAATGCATCCTGCCCTATTCTGCCTTTGTTAATTGACTCATATCATCTCCTATACCTGGAATCCATTTTCCTACCAACTACCAAACTCTATAACTCTTTCTATCCTTTAAAGTCTGGTCCCAGTAGCATTTCCTCTGTAAAGTTTTTCCTTTATCCCTCAGATGAGTGTTCTCTTTGTCATTAAATTTCTCATTACATTTTTTTTGTACCACAGACTATGCCCTTATCCTGTTGTATTTTATATTTTATATCTCATCTCCCTATTTTGTAAGCTCCATGAAAATTCATTCATCTTTGTCTCCCGTAGTGGCTAGCACTGTGCTTTACATATAATAGGGACTTAACAAATATTCATTGAATTGGATTGCACTTAAATATTTCAATACCACAGGATAAGAAATTTAACTGTATGGGATTATCAACAAAAATTAAGTTATTTTATTGTCATGCCTGGGGAATGTTGCCACTAATAACGAGTTTTAATTTATCCCCTGAGAAAAAAAGATCCCTAAATTTTATTAAGAGAGAAATATTGCAACCAAATATAAAGGTACATTCTTCTGTTCACCTCTTTCATGGAGAAAAGCACAACATAATTATGTGAGATATTCAATATCATGATATATTTCGTGTGTATAATAATTGTGAAAGTACTGTTCCAAAAGAAACAGAAATTAGTTTAGTTTTCTTAATTGAAATTTTTGGAGCGAATAAAGATTCAAGGATATCATTGGGATTATCAGAATAATGTTATAGCCATTCTTTTTGTTTCTAATATCTTCTTACTCTCATCTATTTTGCACATGAGTATCAAATTGATCTCAAATTGATCTTAAAATAACCATGTTTACAAACCTTCCATTGTCTATAGGATAAGGCCCAAATTCATCAGTTATGTGTTAGAGGCCTTCTAAATTCTGGCCATCTTGAACTGTTCAAACTTATTTCCCTAGTCACTAGTATAATCACACTGTATTTTTTAAATGTAAAAACCTTTCTTAGGTCACAGACATTACAAAAATTGGCAGTGCTGGATTTGGTCCCCTTGTAGTACTTTGCTGATCACTGCTTTAGTTCCATGGGATTAAAACAATTTTTAGGCATTGCAGACCCCTCTGACAGTCTGGTGACACCTATGGACTCCTCAAAGTAATATTTTAATCCAAAAATAAATAAATAAATAGTATTCCAAAGGATATTGGTTATATTAAAATAACTATGAAAATACTGTAAAATAAGCTCCCAAACACCAGATAAAAAGCTTTTAAGACACTAATTCAGTGAGTTAAGCTTTGATATGGTGTTGATGTTTCATGTTCATTTCCATCTCTGAGACTTTACTATTGCTATTTTGCCTACCTTTCTTGTTCTTTCACCTTATCTTCACTGATTTAAATGCTAACTACATGTTGAGATTCACCCCAAACCTGTCCCTGATGGTTTTGGTTCTCACACACCTCTGCCATATTTGCCTTTCAGCAATGTTTATTGCCTCTTTTGCTCATCTGAACAGTATGCTGTAATACAAGGATTTTGCAAAAGAAAATCAAAGAACTGGATTTTAGTGGCAACTTACCCATTTTCTAGCCTTTTGGCTAAGGAGGGGATATTGACAACCTCTCTGCATTAGACTAGACAATTTATCCCATCCTTTTAAATTCTAGAAACCAAAAATTCCATGGTATGTCTCTGGAAGGTTGGTAGACAAATGTCAATTGCAAATTCAAAACTTAATAATACTGAGATCCTGCTGTGTGAAGAGAACCATGAAGAACACTGGCAGAGGTATGAAGTTTAAATAAGACATAACCTCTAGGCTAATGGAATTTAGTCTCTTAGGGGAACATGATGCATATAGAGATATTAACATAAACAAAATGCATGATACACATGTCCATTAATAGATCATAGCTTTAGAACTAGAAGGGATCTTAGCACTGATTTACTCTCAACCCTTCATTTTAAAGATGAAGAAAATGAGGATTAGTGTGACTGATTTTTTACAAAAGGACACAGAGGTCATAGAAAGTTGCAGAGCTGGGATTCCAACCTTTGAAATCCTTTGAATCCAAATTCATTTCCCTTTTCAGCACAACATACTGCTTTCCATGTTACAGAAGATACAACATGCTATATGAAATCAAAAGTGGGAAGAATTATTACTAATTGTTGCAATAAAGGAGGACTAAAAACAGGAGATAGTAGTTGAGTTCAACTTTAAATGATGGATAGGAATTACATGAGTGAAGAGGGGTAGGGAGAACGTTCTATGCAAAATGAATGATATACAGTACACAGTACACAGTGATCTGACCAGTTCTTTAGGTCCACAGGGTTTTTTCCTTAAACTTTTTGGTGCCACAGACCCTTCTGACAGTCTAGTGATACCCATGGATTCCTCAGAATTACATTTTTAATGTGTAATATGAAATACATAGTATTCCTAAAGATACCAATTATATTGAAAGCATAGTATTAAGTGGACAGAAAATAATCTGCTTTTCTGAGCACAATGTGTATGGAGGAGGATTGAAAGGTAGGGTGGTGGCAGATTGTGGTGCACCCTGAATACCTAATGAAAGACGTTGGACTATTTAGCAAGCAATACAGAGCCACAGATGAAGCTTTTTGAGCAGAGGAAGACAATGAAGATAAGCCTGGCAACAATATGAAGAGTAAATTGAACTAGGGAGAGAGACAGAAGTATGTTTTAAGAAGCTAGGCCACTACTCTAGTCCTAGTGGGTGCTAGTGACTTCTTGTACTAGAGAGAAAGGCATGGCTATGAGAGTATTACAGAAGGAGGATTTTAATGAATATCCAAAGTGACCAAAGTTCCACGTAAATTATTCTTACTGAATGACTGCATCATTTAAAAAAAAATTTCGAAATCCACATGGTCAACATGTGCTTTTGAACTACTCTCCATGACATCTTTTTTAAAAAACTGATTTTTGTGGGAAACCTATACATTATGTATAGCAGAAATGAGAAGGAGGATATATAACAATATTGCCTCTTATTTGTAATTGGAGGAAAAGAGTAATAGAGAGACAAAATACTTTGCATCAGATTCTAAAGTCTGTTCTTTCTTTTTTCATGACTCTGTAAACAACACTCCTAAGTCCTATGCCCCTAACTGCTAAAACACCATCCCCACCTGTGAAATCCCTAAATTTGATAATGAATTTAAATGTTGCTGGTTTCCACACTGCATATCTAAGCCATACTGCATTCAGTAACATTTCAAGAGTCATTTGCATAAGTTTGGTACTTTTGTTTCTTGAAGGGGCATCCCAGCCCATCCCCAAACACTCCCAATGGTGCTGTGTTTGATCTTTCAAGAGAATGATTCTTGCTTCTCTTTCTCTAAATTCTGTACCTAAATACTAGTTTTTTGATGGACATAAGGACATCCTATCACTGAATTACACTAATATTTAATTTCAGCCTGGCTTTATTTTATTCTTTCTTTTGCTGGAAATTGTTAACATATTTTATAGAGAAAATCTAAATAAAGTAACTGTGGCTTCTGCATTCCATTGAATTAGTCATTAATATTATTATTAGCTCTCAACAGAATTGAGCTTTGCAAGTCTTTTTCACCAACAGTTCTCTTTACCATATTTTTTCAAGATTTAATTTGCCTGTAGTTCTTCTTTTTTATCAGAATTATAATTACTTAGTGTAATGTTATATAGTACAAAACTATACTGGCTCATTTTCTGTGGCAGATCATTTATCACTGTCATTTCCTATAGTGCTGTCAACCAGAATCTAAGAAAAAAAATCAGGTCAGGAATTTTTCATTCAATACTCTTCACTTTTGTTTTATGATATTTTTGTCATGCACCATTATGGGCCAAAGTGGGGTTTCATCTACTTTATCCAGACAGACACTACATTAGGAAATATTCTAAAAATAGACCTTTGAAGCACAAAGGCATCATGCAGATGGGGATTCTCTACTTTAAAGAACTGTTTATATAGTCCATGAAAGAAAGAACATTAACCATGAAGCTTCAAGTGCTTAGAAGTTGGCAAGCTAAGGAAGTTGTTTAAATAACTCATTTACAATTCAAGTAAAATAAAATCAAGCACCTATTATCTGTAAGAAGAGAGAGATAGTATACTGGATCAAATTTCAGCTGGAAAGTCAGGAATTCCTGGGTTCAAATCCTTTATCTGGCACATGCTGAGTGGCTGTGGACAAATAACATAACCTCTTGGAGCTTTCAAGTAACTTCCTAAGACTATTAGCTATAGACAAATTGCTTCGTTGGAGAAAGTTTCCACACTGTGATTTTCCCCTTTGTATTAAGGAAATAATGGATCCAGACTTCTCAAAAAAAAAGAAAAAAGAAAAAAAAGAAAGAAAAAAGAGCAAGGTAGTATGCTATGTGCTGGAGATAAAAAGACAAAACAAATGATCATACTTCACCCTCAATAAACTTCTAATCTTGGATAGGAGAAGGAAGAGATACTAGTCAGGTGTTCTGGGGGTCAGCCTGACTAAGCTAGTCCCTAGTAGTTCAGATTCACTTTTAAAAATAAAATTAGACATTAGTATGTCATTCAGCAGTTAACAAAATGCAACTTGGCAGTATGATAGATAGAGCCTGGAGTCAGGAAAACATGAGTTCAAATCTTGACTCAGACACATATTACCTCTGTGACCATGACAGTCAGTTGACCTCTGTCTCAGTTTCCTCATTTGTGAAATGGGGATAATAGCATCTGGCTATTGTGAGTGGCTGTGATGTATTGGTGTGAGAAAATAAGTGTAAAGCACTTTGCCAGCCCTACAATGCTATACATGACAGCTATCATCATCATTATCCCTGTCATTATTCTTTACTTAGCTATAGTAAATTATTCAGTAAGAATATGCATTGAGGACACATCTCAATTTTATTTTGCTGAATGAAACTTTTTTGCCTGATCTATTCACTCTTTTCCACTAGCCAAAGATCAGAGAGAGTTGCAGCTGTTTTATGCTCAAGTAACCAGAATGTGATATCAACAGCCTGAAACTTAAGCTCCTAGACCAACCAAGTGTCAAGGACTATCTCAATACATTTTCTGGAAAAATTTTCAGAGTGTCAGGTTTATGATCTTGCTTCTATCACAATAGGTAACATAAAAATAATGATACAAATTAGATTACGATGAACTAGGGATGAGAGTTCAAATAGATTGGTATAATATACTCATGCAATCCCTACATCTAGAATGAAGAGTATCCTAGGATCCTAGGATTCTTTGACATGAGGAAATCAGTGTTAATTCACTACACTGAGATTTATTATGCCTATGTGGTGGTTTGGCTATTCATCACAAGGGAGGTACTACACCAAAAAAAATCTTCTCTGTTAACCTCCTTCCTGGTTACTGAACTTCTGCTATTAGTTCTATGAGTTTGGGATTATTCTCCTATGAAAATATGAATACCACTGGAATGAGTAATAAGAATTAATAGCTGATATTCACTTAGTGATTACATTTTGTAAATGTATAGGCAGTCCCAAAAGTCTTGATGGAGTTTTAAATTATAATTGATTTAAAATTTTTAAACTTTAATGAATTCAAACTGCACTAGTTCTTTTAGGACACTATATATTTAATGTGTCTTATAACTTTCTGAGTCAGGCATTACAGGTAATACTGAGTCACTCCCAGTTATTTATCTTATAATAAATCATTTTATTTGGGTTTTTTTTTACTAGCTAACCAGCTAAAGACATTATGAAGCCATTTAGCATTCTCTGAGTAGATACAAAAAGAGAAGGAAGGACCCAAAGAGGGAAATCAGACAGCACTGAAGAGAGATGTTAGCTCTTTAGAGTAATAAAAAAAAAAATTAAAAGCAGAAGATTCTGTTTTGTCTCTTCATTAATGTAGGAGGAATCACAGAATTTCAAAGTTGGACAGGACCCCAGAGACCATCAATTCAACCCCTAACTGACCAAGAATTTCTCTCTACAATTGTCTCAAAACTCAACAAGGGGTCAACCAAACTTTTTCCAGTGACTTCCAGTGAGAGAAAACTCATTACCTCCAGAGGCAGCCAACTGAACTTTTAGATAGCTATAATTCTTAGGAAAGTTTTCCCATTTTTACTCTGAAATTTCCTGTTTCATAGCTTCTATATATTGCTCCTTTTTTTTTGTTTTTGTATCCCTTTGTTCTCTGTTTTGTTGTTGTATCCCAGAGGAGCAAGTCTGGTTCCTTAATCTTCCCCATCAAATAACTGAAAATAACTAGCTCATCTCATCTGAATTTTCTCTTGTTCAGAACATATAATCCCATTTTTTATTCAAGTGTCACATGCGCTCTACTCCCATGCTCATTTTGTTTACTTTCCTCTAATGAGGGAAGATGAATAAATTGCCCAAATTCACACAGAACAGAGCTAGAATTTGAATCCAGGATCTCTTATTGCAGAGCCGGTGCTCTCTCCATTGTACCATAATACCACCTTTATCCACTGAATATTTCCACTGGAATGTCCCACCATTACCTCAAACTCATTGTATTTAAAACCAAACCCATAATCTGTCACTCCTCCCTCTTACCACATCCTTAAAGGCACTCAGGTTTGAAACTTCATAATTATTTTGAAATCTGCCTTCACTTTCATCTCCCTTATCTAATGATTTGACAAACTGAATAGTATCTGCCTCCACAATATCTCTCCTCTCTCCACTCATTGACACCATTGTCACTTTAGTTCACATTCTAATAACCTTTCTTGGAATAGTGTAATAGCCTCTTAAATGGTCTCCCTGCCTCCAATTTTTGCCTTTTTCAATCCACTATTTAGATATCTATCACAATAAGCTTTCTAAGCTACAGTTATCTTTCACTATTCAGAAACATTCAATGACTCCCTATTATTTCTAGAATGAAATAGAAACTAACCTTAGCTTTATATTTGGAGATAGTCACAACCTTCCCATTCATATTTCACATTATTCATACACTGTATTCTAGTCAAACTGGATTAGTATTTGGTCCCCAAAGTCAACATATTCTCTGTGCATTCTCAGAGTCTATTGCTCATACCCAGAATGCACTTTTTTCATTGTCCTCTGTCTGAATCCTTTTCCTTCAATGAAGCTCAGGCTCCTTATTGATTTTCCTAGAATATTTCTTCTGGATCCTTCCTTTTCCTCATTACATTCCACCAACTAGTATATGTGTCTGCAGACAAGTGATATCATCCTGAAGTAGACTATATGAAGGCAGATACTCTGTGGTAGAAGCAATATTTTCTAAGGGTTTGACACGTAGTCTGGGATAGGTTTTCCAAGGATCCTACAAACTATTCATAGGCTAATATTTCCTTAAAATGTACTAAAACCATCCTTGAGATAGGTAAATTTTCCATCAGATTAAGGTGTGAACTTTTAACATAGCTTCCTGGTAGACTAAGCATAAAAGTCAGCTCTTAATGAGTCAGCAGCAATTTCTTTAGACTTCTGATTAATGGTCAAACATAGATCAACACAGAGGTAAAGCTATTCTGTCTACCTGAATCAATGCTGTATTCTTGTTGAATGTTCTTTCCAACTTATTGCTAAGCAAACCTCTTTTTGTTAACTTAGATAGTCTATGAGTATCTCATTTCATTCCACTCTCCAACTTGAACAACAAAACTGGCCTTTGTCAGGCCTGGCCTATAGAAGACTATATTCTTTATTCTCTTTGGGTTTCCATCAGTAGTATGGTATCTTGCTTTTAGTGGACTCTTCAAAAAAATTGAATTAAATTTGCAGAGGCAAAATGAAAAGAAAAAAATCAGTCTCTGGGTTCCTAACTCAAAGCACTCTTCAAAATATATAGTACCATTCACAATACTGCCTAAGATTAATTCTGGTGCATTGCTTGTATTCATGCACAGTCCTGAGCAGAACTGGAAAGACTGTCTTCAGCATCAACAATGTTGTAATTCTTTGCTATTTCCCTCATATTCAGTGCTCCCTTCAGGCTTGCTGTATTCTTATGCTGCTACTCTGGCTCTCCATACTCAGAAAGAAAAATAACCTAAGAAATGGTTTCAAGTTCATGACCTGGCAAATTCATTTATTGGTCTTTTAGGAATATAACCAGGGACTGGCACTTGTGATTATATTTGTTTTACCTGAGTGAAACAACTTCCTTCATGTGGGAAGCATGAGAACATTCTAGCAGAGATCTGAAGAGATGTAAGGGAATGTCTTGAAAGGAATATGGTGCATGTACAACTCTACTAGCTGTTTCCAGTGAGCTAACCACATGGCATGGGATGCTCATTGATTGCCTGTGGAGGCATTCAAAATGCTGTAGGTGGCTTCTACTACTTCTTTTTGCCTTATCTGCTTTCTTCATTGTAGGATGACATGCACTGAGAATATACCAAAGAGTAAGAAGCCATGGGATCTTCTCTATTTCTTTAAGAAATGATCATTGAGGGGCAGCTAGCTAAATGGTACAGGGGATAGAGCCCTGACCCTGGAGTGAGGAGGACCTGAGTTCTAATACAGCCTCAGACACTAAACACTTACTAGTTGTGTGACCTTGAGCAAGTCACTTAACCCCAATTGCCTTGCCTTCCCCCTTCCAAAAAGCAAAAGAAAAATGATCCTTTGTCCTTGGCCTTTGAGTCTTTTTCTTTTATGTTCTAAGTAAAGGGAATTGAATCTCTGCAAATCTGTATTTCAAAAGGTCCAGATGATGCCTTAGGATTCTGGCTTTTTCAAATCTGGAGGATACTTTGGTGTTCTGTCATTCCAGGTAGGGTTTGCCACCAGCCCAGAATCAATAGCAACTTTCTAGGGCTAGAAGAAGCTGAAACAAGGATTCATCTAGCAGACATGCTGGATGTATCTGGACATAAGGGTAGGACCAGTGCTATGTAGGAACTGAGTTAAGTTGAGTCTACTTACCCCGTAGACGAAGATGGTACAGGGGAGAGTATGCTGTAGAAGTATTGATAGGAAATGTTTTTATGTTATTCTTGTTATATATTTGAATTAATACTCCTATGTCAAAGCTACCTGATGTGGTTAAGTAGAAATGTCAGGATACTCTAGTGCCCTGATGGGGAGATGTAGTCAGGCTGGCCCTGAGAGAATAAACAACACTATAGGAGTATTTAATTTTGAAAATACAGACATAGAGATAATGTAGTGCTAAATGGAACAGAGTGAGTTACTAATGGTAGAATTTCAAGAAGTCATTGATTTCCCAGATCAGTGTCCCCCCCCCCACCTCTGCCACAAACATGCACAATCTGCAAATCTACATAACAACATGCAGTAAAATAAATGTCTTTTTTATTCTTATCTTTACCACATTCCTTGTATTTATTTGTTATCTTGTGCATTAACCCATTGAAAGTGGAGATGAATATTCTATGACATTTGGCTTTTGGGGTGTTTACTCATTTTAGCTTCGTCTAGTCAGATGGTGGAAGGAGATTCTCAGAATCAGTGATGAAGTTCTAGAGTATGCTAAATGGCATAGGGGGAAAAGTTCTGTACTCAGAGTCCTAGAAGCAGCGAGGTGGCACAGTAGATAGAGTACTGGGCCTGGAGTCAGGAAACCTCATCTTTCTGAATTCAAATCTGACCTCAGATACTTATTAACTGTGTGGCCCTGAGCAAGTGACTTAACCCCATTTGCTTCAATTTCCTCATGTGTAAAACGAGATGGGAAAAGAAATAGCATACTACTCCAATATCTTTGCTAAGAAAACCCTAAAATTGGGTCACAAAGAGTCAGACACAATTGAAAATGATGGAGCAACAACTCAGAGTCCTGCCCTGTGTTTGTGTCCCATCAGCTACTAATCATATAACCTTGCCCAAGTCACTTAACCTCTTTGAACTGTAGTTTTCTCATCTATAACATGGGAATGACAATAACTAACTCACAGGACTATCATTTGAATTAAATACATGTAATTTATTACTATTATTATTGCACTTACCTCATTCTTGATGGCTTGTTGCTTCCTACTCTTTTGCAACTTTCCCCACAAGCTTACACAGTTAATAGCTCTTGAAAACTCACATTGCCTAAATGAGGGCATCCCTTCTACCACTGCTACCAAGTGTTCCCCCCTCCCATTGAGCAGATAAGTATTTTTTTCCTTAACATCTGTGTCTAAGAACTCTTGTTAGTATAGTTCTAGGTATTACTAAGAAGTTTTAAATTATCTTTTACTTTAACAAGGAAACAGTGATAGTGCATAATCAGTTAATACAATTTTCTCTTGAGGGAGATATTTTTATGGCAATTATCAGTGACAAAAGGAATTTGAATACTAATAGAATAAGGCTTGACCTTAGATGACATCTTGTCCAAACTATTGATTTTTTCATGTGGGAAAACTGAGGGCCAAAAAGTGCAATGACTTTCTTAAGGTCATAGAGTAAGTTAGTGGCAAAGTTGAAACTAGAACCCAGATCCCCTTGCTCCTAATCCAAAATTCTTTCTCTATGCCTATTTCAATTTTTGTGGCCAAAAATTAAGCAATTGTTTTAAAGCTAGCAAAATTAAAATAAAAACATAAGTATTTGCTGAAAACTATCTGGGAAACTCTTCAGTCATAGTGTTGATTAGACCTCTTCTCCACAACTTCAATCATACACCCTCCACAGACAAAACCTATGAAGTATATAACTCTTAGTCTAGGACTTGACCCTTGGTTTCACAATATTTCTGTTTTGTTAGACTAAAGGTTTGTTTGTTCCCATGGTAGTAGAATGGGACCCTATCATTTTCTCCAGCAGTTCAGTTCTATTTGATCTGACAAAGCCACTTGTCAGTTCAGTTGACATAAGTAATATTATTCACTTTCTGCCAAATATTTTGCCATGTAAACACTAGGTGTCTAATTGATTGACTCTAATATTATAGCCAGAATGTTCAGGAACTATTTTTTTCTATCTTTAGTTGTCATGTATTTCTATAATTTGTCCTTTCTGCCCATTATGCACTCCCACTCTCACAATCCCTAGCTTCCTTCAATGTTAAGCTCAAGTATCACTTCCTGGGGGAAGTCTTTCTTGATACTCTTAGTCACTAATAATATGTTTCACTTCTAATTATCATTAATATGCTAATCTCCTTCCGTGTTATATTTCACTGGTAGAATATAGGCACTTTAATGGCAATTTTTTTTTGTTTCTATAACCCCATTGTCTAACATAGTACCATGCATACAGTGGGTACAACAAATGCTTGTTAGATTGTCAAGTACCTATATACAATAAAACAGGAAAAGTGAGGGATAAGGATAGCCCCTGGTGGAAATGTTTCCAACATTTGAAGAAGAACATAAAATATTCTGATTGCTCAGACACTGTGAATATTTTAAAGATATTATCTTTGCACGGACTGCAAATTCAATTGAAGTTTAAAAACATACACACACACATCTCCTTGTAGTGGATTGATGGAGAAACTAAATGTGGCCAGTATGCCACTACAATTTTTAAAATTGATTTTTATCTATGATTTTACAAAGGTATGTGTTAAGAAAGAATCATATCTGACTCCAGCTTCTCTCTGCAATTTATTTAGTCTTATCATAGTTCTTGCTTATGATATCATGCCTAGCAAAATTAAGTATTTGAAATTTATTTCTTAGTATTTTAATATTTAGAAGTCATGTCAGTCATTGGATAGAATTCAGTACTGGAAGGTGGGAAGACTTGTTTTCAAATCTCAACTCTGATTAGACTCTGACTAGTAATCTGACTAGTAATCTGGTTTTGATCTAGTCACTATGTGCTTGAGACAAATCTCTCAGATTAAACTCTTAATTCAATAACTGGTTAAACTGACCTTATAAGAGGGTATTCTCAAGCCAATTCATTCATTCATCTATCACTTATCAATCTGTTTAACTTTCATTCACTAGTCTTTTGATTTATGTATTTAATACTTCATCATACTTAGGATTATAGATACATGCCTTCATAACATCTTGTTAAGGAGGATTTTCTTTATTTTTGAAAAAATAAATTGTATTGAACATTACAATTCTATGGCTTTCCCTCCAGAATTGTGTTCAATTATTGAACACAAATTGTGTTCATATTTAATATTGAACATATTGAAATATTGAACACAAATATGGTATATTACCAGGGCACATCATAAAGGAGTAAAAGTAACATATAACATAGTATTCCCTTATCAATCCCTGACTTAGAATCTACAGAAGGTAAAAATCTTGTCATATATCAGAAATGAAAACTGCTATGTTATCTTTGTTACATGAATTGATCTAACATCACAGGCAATTAGTTGCCCAGAGGACAAAGAAAAATGGAAATAATTTATTGATTACCATGGGAAAGAAATCCCCAAATGGAAATTCCTAGGAATATTATAACCATATTCCAGGGCTCCCAGGTTAAGGAGAGCCACAGTCAGGATCAGACAAAATGTAGAACCTACCACCATAAAGGAGCAGACAGTTAAGGATATGATGTTCCAGAAGGCAAAGGAGGTTTGATTACAATGAAGAATAATTTAACCAGCAAAATTAAGTACAATTATATGGGGGTAGGGGGGAAATGGGCATTTAATGAAAAAGAGGAATTTAGAGCATTCTTGATGAAAAACCAGAAAATATGCGATTCAAACATAAGATTCAATAGAAGAATTAAAAGATGAACATGAGTGAGAAATCTTAAGAGGTTTAATAAGCTTAAATTGTTTATATTCCTATTTGAGATGATGATACATGTAACACATAAGAACTTTATTGTTATTAGGGAAGTTAGAAGAAGTCTACTTGGAGGGTATGGGTGTGAGTCTATAATGTTTGGATGACCTCAGAAAAGATTGGAAGGATGAGAAAGATGGATGCACTTAGAGAAGGCTCATGGGAGAGGAAGAGTATGGAAAATTATCTCACAAATGGAAGACAGAAATAGGGGACTGAGCAATATTTGAGCCTCACTCTCATTTGTATAGGTTTAAAGAAAGAAGATATGCATGCAGAGATTTAGGTATTTTACCCAATAGAGAATTAGAAGGGGAAAGGGTTAAGGGCAAGGGGGAAATGATAAGAAGGGGTGTGGATTAGGATATGCAGAAAAAAGAAGGATAAATAGAAGAAAATAGGGTGGAAAGAAATACACAGTTAGCAATACCAACATACCAAATGCGAATGGAATGAACTCACCCATAAAACAGAAGAGGAAAGCAGAACAAATTAGAAACCAGAATCCAGCAGTATGTTGTTTACAAATAAGAGATACATTTGAGAGAGAAAAGTACACACAGATTCATAGAGTTAACATAAGGTGCTGCAGCAGAATCTGTTAAGCTTCCAGCAAAAGTTTAAAAAAAAGGCAGAGTTAGCAATCATAATATCAGGCAAAGTAGAAGTAAAAACCTAAGTAAAAGAGACAATCAGGAAAAGCACATTTTACTAGAAGGTACCACAGATAAGGAATTAATATCAGTACTAAACACATATACACCAAGTAACATACCATCCAAAAATTTTTTTTACAGATTAAAAGTTTTGCAGGATGTTTAACTCACTTGGTACCAAAGCAACATTGTGAAGTCAGCATTCAAAATATTATCATACCCATTTTATATCATGTAGGAAGTTGTATGAGAACTCCATGTGCAAAAGAGCAAGCAGATTGTGAAGAGAGACAGTGTCTCTGAGTGAGGAAGGTAACAACCTTGAAGGAGTACCCAGGAGGCTTAGGGTTGCTCCCTCTCCAACCCCAGGAAGGAAGAAGTAATTATATTCAGAGAATCATAGAATTATAACTAGAAGAGACTTCACAGGCCATTTAGTCCTAGACTCTCATTTAACAGATGAGGAAACTGAGACCTAGGGAGATGAAGTGATTTCAAAGTCCCAAGGTAAATGCCAGAGGCAAGATTTAAGCCACAGTCCTTTGACTCCAGAGCCATTGTTTATTTTCCACTAAACTATACTGACCACCCTCCTCAAAACTCCCAAAGTATAACTGGGTCTTTTGTGTACTAAAAAAATATCTAAGGGGCAGCTAGGTGGCCCAGTGAACAGAGCAGAAGCCCTGGAGTCAGGGGGACCTGAGCCCAAATCCAACCTCAGACACCTAACACAAAACTAGCCATATGACTTTGGGCAAGTCACTCAACCCCACTTGCCCTGCCTTCCCCCCTCCAAAAAGCAAAAAAAAAAATACACACATACACATGTGTGTGTATACATGTATAAAACAAGGACTATAAATTGAGGGAGGGGGTAAAACCAGAAATGTCCAATGAATATCAGAAATACCAATGAATATTGGAAATAGATGAGATAGACAGCAATTCTGAGCACATCCTGGATAAATAGACACAAAGGGAAACATTTGGCAGATTGTAGGGGCTCAATAAATACTTGTTGATTGTTTGATTGGTCTAATGTTCCATTCAGGTTCAGAGAGAACCATGGCTTATCACTTTTGGTTTTGCTAGATCTCATGGGATGCCCACTCTTATGGTTTCAGGCTAAAAAAAACATTTTAAGATCTCCTGCCTAATCAGTGTCCCAGCATTAAGTCTTAATCACCAAATGGGTGCTGCTTCAGTCAACCTGAGATCTGTTAAAGACTTTAGCTTGAAAAGGCCAAGGTCTCCCACTACATATTGGACCATCTCCAGTTGTCCTGATCCATATCTGGTCACTGGACTCAGATGGCTCTGGAGAAGAAAGCGAGGCTGGTGACTTTGTACAGCCTTCCCTCACTTAAATCCAATTCACTTGCATATCATGGTATCACCTCCCTAATGTCACAGTCCTCTTTGAGAATGAATGACAAATGGCAAAAGCCTTGGTTTCATAATGATAAAGATTTCCCAAACAATGAAGGTATAGTTAATATGGAATTTCAAAAGAAGAGAAATTCATCCTTAGAGATTTTCCAGTTGTGCATAAAAGTAACTTTCACTAGGACTTTTTTTTCCTGTTCAGATTTGTGATTTCCTTGGTATATGGAATTCCTCCACTATTCCTTTTTTTACATCTTAAAACAATTTTTAATATTAAAAAAAGTTTTCAGTTCTACATTCTATCCCTCCCACCTCCAGTTCCTCCTTGAGATGGTAAGCAATCCAATATAGGTTATAAATGTGCAATCATGTAAAACATTTCCACGTTGGTCATTTAGTACAAGAAGGCAAAAAAAGGAGAAAGAAAGAAAGAAAGAAGGAAAGAAAGAAAGAAGGAAAGAAAGAAAGAAAAAATAGCATGCTTCAGTCTGTATTCAAACTGTATCAGTTCTTTCTCTGGAAGTGGATAGTATCCTTCGTCATGAGTCCTTTGGGATTGTCTTGCATCATTGTAATACTGAGAATGGCTAAGTTATTTGCAATTCTTCATCAATTGTTGTTACTGTGTACAGTAACAGTACAGGTTCTTCTCAGATAATTTTGCATCAGTTCATATAAGTCTTTCCAGGCTTTTCAGAAATCACCTTTTGTTACTCTTTTTTAATCTCCTTTACCCTCTGGTATATTGTCTTGGGGTGTCTAACCTCTGGAAAAGCACACTTTGCAAAATTGATCTCTCCTGGAGATAAATCTACATACAGAAAGTAGTTCAATTAAATTCAAGAAGCAATTTCAGCCTTCTTGCCTTGTCTCATACACTTCTCTCTATAAACACCTGGAATGCCCACTTCCTTAATTCATGCTCATCCCTTAAAGTCCAACTTAAATTTGACTTCTTTCACAAGCTGTTCCAGATCACCTAATTAATTGACTGATTGATGGATCAGCTAATTAATTCCTTCATGGACCATACATATTACTCAGATTTAGACCTTTTGAATGTAAACATGCTTAATGTGTGTAGGTCATCCTTCTCTTAGACTCTTGTTACCAGTCTGTACCAAATTCATATGGAATAATGCCAATTTTCAGTCTTTACCAGCATCACGCTAAGGTCCTTGGAGCTTTCCAATTAGTGACTCCTGAAGATCATAACAACTGGAATCACAATCCAACTTCTGATCATGGGACCACAGAGGATGTTAGGGACTAAAGAGGGACATAGATCTCAACAGAACCAGCTTAAAATCTGATAATGGCCTGAATCATCTGATGGAAGGAAGAATTTCTCTTCTACCTTCTCATGCTTCTTGTATTTGATTGTCAAATTTTCTGTTCAGTTCTGTTTTTTTCAGCAAGTATGCTTGAAAGTCCTCCACCTCATTGAATGACCATATTTTCCCCTGGAATAATATGCTCAATTTTGCTGGGTAGTTGATTCTTGCTTTTAATCCTAGCTCCCTTAATCTTCAAAATATAATATTCCAGCCCTTCGTTCCCTCAGTGTATAAGCTGCCAGATCCTGGGTTATCCTGATAGTGCTTCTGCAGTATTCAAAGGGTTTTCTCTTGGAAGCCTGTAATA
>CM053596.1:170495282-170511138 GCA_028646575.1 Pseudocheirus occidentalis
TTGGCTTAGGGAAGAAATGGCATAAACTCTAAACTGGGCATCATGCCACACAGAAGAGTAGGGGGCATGGGGATGAGAGGGGGAATAATGTAGGGGAGGGCATGGTCTGGGGGAGGGATGCTGGAAGCACACACTTCAGTAAAGGGACAGGGACAGGGTCGAGAACAGAACAAGGAGGGGGGGAGGGATAGGAAGGAGAGACAGATGATCACTCTCACAATATGTCCACTATGAAGATGTCCTGTATAATCACACATCCACAGCCTGTATTGAATTGAGTGTCCTTCCAGTGGGGGTGAGTGACAAGGGAGGAATCGAAAGAATATAGAATTTAAAGTTGAGCAAAGGGAGTGATATGGTGAGACCAGTGTTTTAGAAATGTCAATTGGGTAGTAGATTAGGGCAATGGTGCACACAGTGCATAGAGTGCCAGGCCTGGAGTCAGGAAGACTTATCTTTCTGAGTTCAAAGCTAGCCTCAGACACTTACTAGCTGTGTGACCCTGAGCAAGTCACATAACCCTATCAGCCTCAGTTTCCTCATCTGTAAAATGAACTGTAGAAGGAAATGGCAAACCACTCCAGTATCTTTGCCGAGAAAACTCCAAATGGGGTGATGAAGAATCTGACACAAGTGGACAACATCTGTGAAGGGTGGATTAGACTAGGGGTGGGGAACCTGTGGCCAAGGATTTGTTCTGTAAAATTTGGATTCGGTCAAAAGGCCATATTTACAGATCTAGAAGGCCACATGTGGCCTCAAGGCTGCAGGTTCCCCACTTCTGAATTAGACAAAGGAGGGACTAAAAGCAAAGAGATCAAGTAGGAAAGCAGCCTTTTTTAATTTCCCAGGGAATAGCCTGGCCTCTTAACAGGATTGTCTAACCTAAAAGTGAAACTTTTAGTGTAAATTTTACAATGCAAGGCAAGCCATATGAAGTGAGTCTTTCAAGACTATTCAAAACATAGCTCATACATACATAGCAGCCTACTTTTAGGTGAAGAACTAATAAGTATTCAATAAATATTTGTTGACTGATTGACTTAAAAAAAACTTCTTTTAAAAAACCAAACTTATGTTTATTTTAGTTTCCATCATTCATTTCCATGAGATTTTGAGTTACAATTTTTCTCCCCATCTTTCCCCTACCCACCACCCGAAAACAGTGATTCCCCATGTATATACCCCTCCCCTAATCTACTCTCTATGTCCTCTCCCATCACCCCTCTGACTTTCCAGTATTACAAGATGGATCTCCCTACCCAAGTGCCTTTATATCTTATTTCCCAATTGCATGTAAATAATAATAATGTAATAACATATGTACATATATATACATATATTTTTAACATTTGGTTTTAGAACTTTAAATTTTAGATTCTTTCTCTTCCTCCCTCGTCACCAACCCCATTGGAAAGACAAACAATTCAATATGGCCTCTATGTGTGTAGTTATGCAGAACATCTCCACAATGTACTTACTGTGTAAGACTGACTGACTGTATTTCCCTCCTTCCTATTCTGCCCCCCATTTGTTGTATGCTCTACTTTGTCTATGTCCCTTTACAGAAGTATGTGCCTGTAACAACCCTCCACACAAAACTGCCTTCCCCTCCATCATCCACCCTCTCATCACCTTCCCCCTTACTCTCCTGTAGGCCAAGATACCCGATTTAGAGTGTGTCATTCCTTCCCTAAGCCAAATTCAATGGGAATAAGGTTAACCCATTCCCTTTTGCCTTCCTGTTCTTCCCGTCCATTGTAACAGTTATCCCTTGGCTAGATAGATAGATAGACAGACAGACAGACAGACAGACAGGCAGACAGACAGATAGACACATAGATAGATACATAGATATAGATATAGATATAGTTACAATTATAATTTTTTTCCTGTTGGCATGTAAATAGTTCAACTTTGATAAGTTCCTTATGAATTCTTTTCCATGTATACCTTCTCATGCTTCTTATATTTGAATGTCAAATTTTCTATTCAGTTCTGGTTTTTTCAGCACAAATGCTTGGAAGACTTCCATCTCATTGAATGACCATATTTCCTCCTGGAACATTATACTCAATTTTGCTGGGTAGGTGATCCTTGGTTTTAATCCTAGCTCCTTTGATCTCCAGAATATCAAAATTCAAGCCTACTAGATCCTGGCTTATCCTAGTTGTGTTTCCACAGTATTCAAGTTGTTTCTTCTTGGCAGCCTGTAATATTTGCTCCTTGATCTGGGAACTCTGGAACCTGGCTACAACATTCATAGGAGTTTTCTTTGGGGGATTTTTTCAAGAGGTGATTGGTGAATTCTTTCAAGTTCTATTTTGCCCTCTGGTTCTAAAACGTGAAGGGAATTTTTCTTGAGAATTTCTTGAAGGATGCTTTCTAGGTTATTTTTTGATCATGGCTTTCAAGTAGTCCAATAATTTTAAAATTGTCTCTTCTGGATCTATTTTCCAGGTCAGTGGTTTTTTCAGGGAGATATTTCACATTGTCTTCTTTTTTTCATTTATTTGGATCTGTTTTATAGTATCCTGATTTCTCATAAAGTCGTTTGTTTCCAATTGCTCCACTCTAATTCTGATGGAATTATTCTCTTCAGAAAGCTTTTGAGATTCATTTTCAATCTGGCAAATTTGACTTTTTAAGGCATTTTTCTCCTCATTGGCTTTTTGGGCCTCTTTTGCTATTTGAATTAATCTATTTTTAAGGTGTTATTTTTTTCCAGTCAGGTTGTTGACTCTCTTTTCATGATTTTCATGATTTTCTTGTGTCATTCTCATTTCTTTTCCCAATTTTTCCTCTACTTCTATTATTTATATGCATATGTGTGTATGTGTATATGTATGTACACATATACACACACATATATATGTTCCCCCTTTATTTGATCTTTGTCATACTGAACTAAAAGAGGCTTAGTTGGATCAAAGAATATGGACAGTTGTTTGTTTTCAACATAATTATTTATTTATTTTTAGTTTTCAACATTCACTTCCATAAGATTTTTGCTTTTTGCTTTTTGGAGGGCAGTTGGGGTTAAGTGACTTGCCCAAGGTCACACGGCTAGGTTTTTTTTGTGTGTGTGTCTTAAGTGTCTGAGGCCAGATTTGAACTCAGGTACTACTGACTCCAGGGCCGGGGCTCTATTCACTGCACCACCTAGACGCCCCACACTTTCATAAGATTTTGAGTTTAAAATTTTCTCCCCCTTCTGCTCCTCCCTCTCCCCAAGATGGCATTTAATCTGATATAGGCTCTACTTATACATTTACATTAAAAATATTTTCACATTTGCCATGGTGTAAAGAAGAATTAGAACTAATGGAAGTAACCACAAGAAAGAAGAAACAAAACAAAACAGCAAAAGAAAAGGCAAATAGTATGCTTCTATTTGCATTCAGACTCCACAGTTCTTTCTCTGGGTGTGGATAACATTTTCCATCTTGAGTCTTTTGGACTTTTCTTAGATTCTTGCATTGCTGAGAAGAGCTAAGTCTATCACGATCAGTCACTGCAGAATGTGGTTCTTCTGTGTACAATGTTCTCCTGGTTCTACTCACTTCACTCAGCAATAGTTCATATAAGGCTTTCCAGATTTTGCTGAAATCTTCCTGCTCATCATTTCTTATGTCATGTTAGTATTCCATTACATTCATATATATCACAATTTTTTCAGCCATTCCCCAATTCATAGACAGCTACTCAAATTCCAATTCTTTGCCACCACAAAAACAGCTGCTATAAATATTTTTGCATATGTGGGTCCTTTTCCCAGTTGTATAGTCTGTTTGGGATACAGCCCTAGAAACAATATTGTTGGATCAAATGGTATGCACAGTTTTATAGCCTGGTGGGAATAGTTCCAAATTTTTCTCCACAATGGTTGGATTAATTAACAACTCCACAAATAATGCATTCATATTCCAATTTCCCTACATCTTCAACATTTATCATTTTCCTCATTTTTCATGTTAGTTAATCTGATAGGTGTGATATGGTACCTCAGAGCTCTTTTGATTTGCGTTTCTCTAATCAATAGTGATTTAGAGTATTTTTTCATAGATAGATAGATAGATAGATAGATAGATAGATAGATAGATAGCTAGCTTTAATTTCTTCCTCTGAAAACTGCCTGTTCATATCATTAGACCATTTATCAATTAGGGAATGACTTGTATTCCTCTAAATTTGATTCAGTTCTCAATATATATTTTAAAAATGAAGCCTTTATCAGAGACACTGGCTGTAAAAATTATTGCCTAGCTTTTTGCTTCCCCTCTAATCTTGCTTTCATTGGTTTTGTTTCTGCAAAAACTTTTCAATTTAATATAATCAAACCATTCATTTTGCATTTTATCATGTTGGTCATAATTTCTTGACTACTCCATAGATCTGACAGGTAAAATATTATTTCCTCTCATAGTTTACTTATAGTATCAGCCTTTACATCTAAATTATGTCCACCTTTTGACTTTATGTTGCTATTGGATGCAATGTTGATCGATGCCTAGTTTCTGCTAAAGTACGGACAGTTTTAATAGTATTTGGGGCATTCTAAATTCCCATGCAGAAAGTATGGACCAATAATTCACAGTTTTACCAGCAGTGTATAGGTCTTCTGTTTTCCCACAACCCCTCCAGTAATTGTCTTTTTATATTTGCTATCTTTGCCAGTCTGCTAAAGTGTAAGCTAGAATCTCAGTTTTTAAAATTTGCATTTTTCTAATAATTAGTGAATTAGAATTTTTTTGGTTGATGACAACTTGAATTTCTTCCTTTGAAAGCTGTCAATTCACATTTTCACAACTTTATCAGAGAAATTTGCTGTAAAGATTTTTTCCACAATTAACTGTTTGCTACCCAATTTTTGCTACTTCAGATTTTTTTTAACATTTGAAAAATATTATGCAATCAAAATTATTCATTTTATCTAATTTCTTGTTTAGTCATGAACTCTTCCCCTAGTCATATATCTAAAATAAAATTTTTCCTTGCTACATTAACTTGTTAAGCTAATCTTGGCATATGGTATAAAGTGTTGGTTTATGCCTAATTTATGTTGGACTAAAAGTTTCTCTAAAAATCTGTCAAAAAGCACATCTTTCTTTCAGCAACTGGAGTCTTCGATTTTACTGAACAAGCAAGGGGTTTGTCTGCTTTTGAATTTTGTGTACTATTCCTTTAAAAAAACTCAATTTTTAACTAGTTCCAAATTGTTTTGATGATTACGGCTATGTATTACAGCTTACCTTCTTATAGAGCCCCCTCCTTTTCACTTGTTTCATAATAACTCTTGAGATTCTTGGTCTTGTGTTCCTCCATATGAATTTGGTATTTTTTGTATTTCTACATAATGTTCTTTTGATAGACTTAATCTATTTTTAAGATGTTATTTTCTTTAGTCAGGTTGTTGACTCTCTTTTCATGATTTTCTTGCATCATTCTCATTTCTCTTCCCATTTTTTCCTCCACTTCTCTTGTTTGGTTTTCAAAATACTTCTTAAGCTTGTGTATAGCTTGTAGGCATTCTTCATGTATCTTGGAAACATTTGGTGTGGGAGTTCTGACTGAGTTTGTCTTCTTCCTGTTCCATACTTTGATCCCTTTTGTCCCCAAAAAAGAATTCTAGAGTTTGATTGCTGTTCTTACTTTCTTTTGCCTGCTCATGTTGCCAGTGAATTACTTGACTTTTTAGCTCTGTGGAACTCTGCTTCCAGGGGGGAAAGCTCTGTCCCAAATTGCTAGGGTTTTCGTAGCTACCAGAGCTATTTGGAGGCTGCTGCAGCCTCCACCAGCTTTGGCTCACTGAAAATGCACCCCAGGACCAACAACCAAGATCACAATCTGGATCCAGGCCACCCAATGCAAGAGCACTTAGCCTGTGAATGATCCCTTGGCCCCCCTGCAGTCTGCAGGCCAGGAGCTCTGAAGCAGCCAGGTAGAAGCCACTGCAGGGCTGCCACTTCCTTGCCCTGGAGGCAGTTCATCCAGACCTCTTTTCTCCCCCAAATTTAGTTTAGTTCCACTGACCTTTCACTTTGTTCTTGTTTCTTATGGCTTGATAATTCTGGAAATTGCCACAGCTGCCCCTGATTCACTCTCCTGAAGGCTCCAGCTGTGGCTTGTCCTTGCCGCTCCCAGGCCCAAGCTGAGATTTCAGGCTGGGCTGGTTTCAGCTCCCAGCATGCTGCAATTGAGTCCTGTGTGCCAACATGTCTTCAGTGGGAAATGTGTTTTTTCTGTATTTTTGTGTGAGTTTTGGAGCCCCAAAATTTGTTTAGAGTCGTATTTTATGGGTATTTGAGGTGGCTATGTGTGAGCTGCAAAACTTTGCTGCTCCTATGCTGCCATCTTTATTCTGCCCCCCCTCTTTTGATAGTTTGACATAGCATTGCATAAGTTAATTTGGATAATTTTGTCATTTTTACCTACAAATTAAAGTCATTTGGGTTTTTTTGCTTTTTCTTTAGATTTTACATTTATTTTTAGTTTACAACATTCATTTCCATAAGATTTTGAGTTACAAATTTTCTCCCACTCTTTCCCCTACCCACCACCCAAAAACAGTGCTCCCACTGAATGCCTCCTCCCCCAATCTGCTCTCTCGTATATCCTCCCTCATCCCCCCTCTGACTTCCTGGTAGGGCAAGATGGCATTGGGGTATGGAGACATTTATGGGTTGCTATTTCTGGAAACCATCACAGCTGTTGATGATCGAATCTCCTGAAGTCTTCTTCAGCCACTGCTGGTCAAGACCACCTTGGGGCTGGGCTTGCCTCCCAGCATGCTGCAATGGACCCTTCCTGTCCACCTGCCAGGCTGCCTTCAGCAGGAAATTTGTTTCTCTCTGTCATTCTGTGGGTTCTGTTGCTCTAAAATTTGTTTAGAGTCATTTTATAGGTATTTGAGGTGGTTATAGGGGGAGCTCATGGAGTTTTCCTGTTTCTACACTGCCATCTTGGATCAACCCCTTAAATTCCTAGTTTTGTCATTTTTAAAATTGGTTGGCTTCACCTACCCATAAGCAATTAAGGTTTATTCACTTATTTAGGTCTGTATTTTTGCAAAGAATGTTTTTTAGTTGGATTTTCATATGTGTAATGGCAAGCACAGTAGTTCCCACCTTTTTCTGCTGTTGAATTAATACCTTGTTTCAGTTCAAGTTTCTTTTTAGCCTTTTATCAAGTATGTTGAGAAACAGAATGAGTGAACTCCACAGCTCATGAACCTTAGAATACATTACATCCTGTAACAGGAAGGGGAGCAGCTAATGACCATATATAAGGAGAGGCTCAGGCTAAGGACAGAAGAACTGAAAACAGGACTCTTGTGGTAGCAGAATCAAGAAGGAGAAAAACATGTGGTAGCCCAGCACTCTGTCTCTTCTGTCTATGTTGATGTTTGTTTGTAATACTTTGTACAGAAGTCCTGGGACTGGAAGCCCTGAAAGAGGATTTTCTGGTTGTATGTTTACAGAAGTCCTAGAGGAGGGTTTTGGAGGTCCAGGGACTTTACTGATCATTTGTGCTGACCTCTTGGACCTTGTTTGTGAGTCTGTGTTGATTTCTTAGTTGATGATTTGTGTTGAGTTCTGAGACCTTGCTGGTGGGTATGAATGGCTTCACAGGCAGTTAGTGAATTGATGATGTATGAATATTATTGCAGCTCTGGCAAGCTTTGTCTTCCCAGAAACAGGAAGCGTGAAGGACTGGACACTGTGAACTTCAATATGGAACAGGAACTGGACAAGGAGCTGGACAAGGAACTGGGAGCTGTCTACCTTTGAACCCAGGTGACAGTTGAATCTGTGATCATGGAAGAGGAACCATGGAAGCTTAGAGCCAGCCTTGAGTGAGCTGAAAAAAGACTTTACTTGGATACTGTGTGCTCACTGAGAAGATTATGATTTACTGTGATGTAGGGGTGGAAAACTTTGACTTTTGTAGTTTGTGATTGAATTAAGGATTTTGTGATTGACTAAATGAATGTACTTTCTTTAAAACTATAATGCCACTTTGGTGAAAACTATGTGGTCATTTTAGTGATAAGTTGTTGAGTTATGACATGGTGAAAGCTGTATTTTGATTTTCTGTAATAAGTTGTAACATTGTGAATGCTGTACCTTGATTTTCTGTGAATGTTTTGATTTGTCTGGCTTTGAATAAATAGCAAGTTCACTATACTATGTAATTAGAACCTTGAAAAGCTGTTCACAGCAGCAATCTTCTGGAAAGCTGCATGTGCGTGACTTTACAATATGTTCCTGGGAGTGTCTTTGTAGATGTCTCAAATATTTTATAACTTCTGTAGCTATAAAAATGTAGCTTATATTTCTAGTTTGGCCTACTTGTTTTTGTTGCTAACATATAAAGATTCTCATGAGTGATGTAGATTTATTTTTTATCCTACAACTTTGCTGAATGTATTGTTTCAGTGAATTTTTGGTTAAGAATTTATAGTTTTCTAATTAAATAATCAAATGACCTAGAAAAATTGTAAATTTGTTTTCTCTCTGCCCATATATTTTCTCTTACTTCCCCTTTATTATTATTGATTTAATTAGCATTTCTATTACTTGCTAATATTATATACAAAATGTATACATCAGTGTTCTTTAGAAATATTGGAGGTTTTCTTTTGCTGCATTGTATTTCTCTGCTTTGGGCATCAAAGCCATATTTAGAATATTGAAAGAGATTGGAACAATGCCTTCTTATCACAAATAGTTTATCTAATATTTGAACTAGTTATTATTTGAATGTTTGATAGAATTCATGCATAAATCCATCTTTTCTTGGGCATTTTAATTGCTTGTTCGATTCCCTTTTTTGGAATTGGATCTATTTCTTCTTTGTTAATCTGGATATCTTATAATTTTTGTAAGTATTTGTCCATTTCCTCTAAGTTATCAATTTAGTTAGCACATAATTAGACAAAATAATATCTGAAAATTTCCTTTATTTCCTTTTGAACTGTTTCATTTCCCTTTTTTCCTTTTATATGAGCATTTTGGTTTTCTTCTCTCCTTTAAAATTAGATTAATTTATTATTTACTTATCATATTTTTTAATTTCCTGATATTATATATTCATTTTTTTGTTTTCAATTTGATCAATTTCTCCTTTAATTTTAAAAATTTCAACTTTGTTCCTTAGTTAGGAATTTTGTAATTATTGTTGTTCAAGTTTAATTATTTTTAATTTGTGTCACTAATGTTTTTTTAATTTTTTCCTTCTGCCTTTTATTGATACAAATATTTAGAGAATTATTTTCTCTTCATCAGGATTTTTAATTTCATCCCATAAGTTTTGATTTATTATCTTATTATTGTAATTATCTTTGGTAAAAAAAATGTTGTTGGTTCTATAATTTGGTTCTTGACTCCCAAGATTTTAAGAATTATGTCAGTTAATATCCATGTGTTTTAATACTCTCTTTGAGGGCCTTTTATTTAATATGATTTTATAACATTGCAAGCGAGATTTAAAGAAATTTGTAAATGATCTGCATTGTAATGTAGTGAACACTTCATCAGTAAAAATGATCAAATATGGACTGAATGACCATCTTCCAATTTGTTATAAAGGTCATTTATGTATTGAATATGTGTACCATAAGTCCCTTCTATTCTTTGTCAAATACAAAATTCCCTAATTTTAAATGAATAGTGTCCTTATTAACCATATGTTAATAGCTTATCTACCAATGTATAGGTGTTTCCAAAAATAAATAAATTCTAGTGTTTTCCATTTTAAAAAAAGAAGGGAGTTGCTCTCTGATTTAATTTGAAGAACACCAACACAAAAGGTCAAATTAGCCATATCTCTGTTACAAACTGAAGTTAAAATGTCTTAAAAATATTAAAAAATAACCTTTGTTCCCTGAAAAAAATATCATCTTCATTTGAACATACTTAGGCCCAGGAATTAGGCCCTATTGTCCTGAAATACCTTGTCCCTGCTAGCTCACTCTTTCTACATTTTTCCTTTATCTGTGAGCAAGGGCTTAGAAGCTTCTTTGTTGTACTTCTAAAATAGGAAATACCATGCCCACAAAAGAGAATCCAACAGTGATGTATAGTTCAATTCAATATAATTCAATAAGCATTTATTAAGTGCCTATACACATCTTTCTTGAAAATGCAATGCAAGCAAAATCTGCCACTTGAAGCTTTTTCCTTATCCCCACAACAGCTAGTGCCATGCAGCTCTAACTGTCTTGTAGTTAACTGCTTTATATTTATTTGAATTTTTTTATTTATACTTATCCAGTAAATGTTTATAGATACATTGTTGCTTCCCCTTTAGAATACAAATTCCTCATGATTAGGGATTATTTCATTCTTTATATTTGTATCCCATACTCCTACCATAGTACCTGACACATTATAGGAGATTAATAAATGCTTGTAGATTGATTGATTGCGTTGGGACCAAAACAGGATTTAGATAAGATAGAATCTTTATCCTTATGGAATTATTGTCCAGTAAGTGTGGTTTAGAGAAAGAAAAGGGACCCAAAAGTTAAGATAAAAATAGACCCTGGAGCACACCGGGGATTTATGCAGACTGCTATCAAGCTGAACAGAGGAAAACAGTGGAGAGGTTTGAAATATAGCTATCATAAAAGAGTCATGCAAAGCTAGGTAGAAGGCATGGAAAATAAGAGATGATTATTCCAGGAGACAGGGGTGGCTAAAGAGGAGTAGAAAAAGGCCCATCACCAGCTTTTGAATGAGGAGGAAGGAGAATCATCAGAATATAAACTTATAGCCCTGGACCAGGGTGCTGCCCACGTGTTCATTTTATGCCTGATCTCCTAAAGCTAGATTTTAATGTAGGGAGTTGGAATCTCCTGCAGTGCATGCAAGCGGTGTTCAGTGGTTCATTACTCCTTCTCACTTCTCCCTTGCTCACCCTTATCTTCAGAGGTGTAAATTAGAGAGGCAGATGTACAATCTGGGAATTTTTCCAGCTACATTTTTAGAAAATGAAGCATTCGGCATCTTGAGCTCTGAGCAGAGTTCTTCAGTCTGTCACAAAGTCACCAACCATTACGAGTACTCGTTCCATGAGTAGCCCTTGAATACCTAAATATTTAGGTAGTGGGTCAGCAACCTTTAACAGGACAGCCCACACTTTGGCCTTTTTTCTCATCATATAACAAAGGACTTCATATCCTAGCATTCTTGCAGTGTTGTGTACAACATATAGGGAAAGAAGAATAAAAGTACTGAGAGTGAAGATTATGTCTTGCCAATTGATTGAATTAGGAGGAGAATTTAGATGTTTTAAAATATGGGAAATAGAAAAGTGGACTTGGGAGTCAAAATACCTGCGTCAGCTGTGACCCTAACTTGTTCTGGTCTTCCTCCTGATTTCCATGGCTTCCTTTAGGATGAGGCTCAAATCACATCTTCTGCAGGAAACCTTTCCAGCAGCTAGCAGTGCCCTACTCTCTGAGCTTATCTGCCGTCTACTATGTATATCGTCGGTATTTACATACGTGTTTATATGCTGTTTCTTCTGTTAGAACAGTGGTTCTCAAACTTCCTAATGCTGTGACCCTTTAATACAGGTCCTCATGTTGTGGTGACCTCCAACCATGCAATTATTTTCATCACTACTACATAACTGTAATTTTGCTCCTGTTATAAATCATAATGTAAATATCTAATATGCAGGATGTATTTTCATTGTTACGATTTGAACATAACCCACAGGTTGAGAACTGTTGTGTTAGAATATGAGCTCCTTGAGGGAAGGAGCTTTTTTTGTCTTTCTTCGCATCATGCTCAGGCTTAACACAATTTCTGTCATAAAGTGTTTAAGAAATGTTTGTTGACTTATTAATCCTACGACAATGAACAACAGTTAACCTCTCTGATCCAGAGTTCACTTATGTGGAAAATGGGTATAAATGCTTGTACTATTTTATGGGATTGTTGTAAGGAAATATTTGGTAATTTGAAATGAGATCAAAATGAAATGAAAATGAGATGGAATGAATTATTCCTTGGTTTTATATAAGTTTAAGATAAATACAAACTATTAACAGAAAGTGACATTTTGTGGAGAGGGCAGAGACGGAGTGGGGGTGGAACTTCTGTCAAAAAGTCTTCTATGTTTCCATTACATGAAGGCATAAATAACATGATATGAAAACTTTCAAAGATACTATCCTCCAAAGAGTTAGAGAAGAAGGCTAATCAAAGAGGAATAAACCATTTGAGCAGGGATTAAGTTTATCTATTCTGAGAATGGAGCAGGTTGGGAAATCTTTTCTCTTGGTGAATAGCGATGTGTTTCTGACTTCAGACAGAGCAACCTGGTTTCTCCAAGCACAGAAGAGTTTATAGTGCTGCAGACTTCTATTCTGCTCCACACCAAGCAATTAAAATGAAAGTTATTCCTGCCATGAAGGAAATGAAAGACACTATCCTTAGAGTCCTAGTGCACAACTACTTAATTGTAAAATGTCCTGTATGTGTGTGTATGTATATATATATATTCCTTCAGATGCCTCCTTCTCATTTACTATTCTCTATCTATAAGCTTTTAAGAGGAGACTCAGGTTTATACCTCCCTCAACCCTAGCACAGTAGGCTGCATATTGTAACCATTTAAATGAATGGGCAAAGAAGTCTATACTCTGCTACTTTCTTCTATCTTCCCTTTCTTCACCTACTTTTTCCTCTCATTTATTTGTCTTTCACTTTTTCCTCTCTTTTTATTTCATGCATTTCTGTGTTCTCTGTCATGTTAATATATCCCCTTTCTTTTACAGACTCAAATGAGTGATTAAGTATTTATTTAGCACTTACCATGTGCAAAGGGCTGGAGATACAAATAAAATAGTAAGACTATCATTGCTCTCAGGGAACTCATATTCAAATAGGAGACCAGATATACTGGGGGTTTCAGCTGCGGTCAGATGGAAAAATCCTGCTGTTCTTAATGCATCTTCTTTAGTATCATTTCCATTGGTAAAACCACATTTGTTGGACCATTTGATAACTGTAGGGGCTTCAGTGCTGAGAACCTTGTTTTCTGATTCTTCATAAGCTGTACTTATGCAGGTAGACTGTGGCTGTTGCCAGATTAAATTTAAAGGACCATAATTTTCAAATGTCCCAGTCTAATCATCCTGTATGCCAAATCTAAAATACCAAAAAGATAAACATATTATATTCACACTAGAATGTACTTAATTTTATGCTATTTATTTGTTTTCCTTCTATCTCTGGTAAAAACTACATTACCTTAATCCAAAGGTAGGGTCTCAAAGCCCTATGTGGCTCTCTAGGTTAGGTCTTCAAGATGTGAAGTTTGGATTTAGTCAAAGGGCCACACTGGAAGACAGAGTCACATGTGACCTCAAGGTCACAGATTCCCTACCACTCCCTTAATCAATGTATTGACGTATTATCTTTTTAAACCATTTCTATGCCTGTCAATTTCTAGAGTAAGTAAGCCCCTAATATTTTTATAAATGCTTAGAATTTCACAGAGCCTCCCTTTTCTAGACAAAGAAGAATCATAGGCAACTTTATAAGCATTGTTTAGAAATAAGATACTCATTTAGAGTACTAGTATACTGAAGATGGGAAAGAAATTTGAGATCATTTTTACAAATGAAGAAATTGAGAATCACATGAAATGATTTACCCAAGCACACATAGTAACTTAGTGACCGGGAGCATTCCAATCCTGGTCTTTTATTCCTTGTCCCTCTCCTATTAGCAACTAAGTATCAATTGTCCTGTGTGTTCAATTATTCTCTTTATTCTGAACTTAAAAAAACATTAATTTCCAAGGGGGGGTGGAGCCAAGATGGCAGCATAGAAGCAGCAAAGATCCATAGCTCCCACTCAGCCACCTTAAATACCCAGAAAATATGACTCTACACAAATTTTAGGGCTCCAAAACCCACAAAAATATAGAAAGCACATCTCTTGCTGAAGGCAGTTCGGCAGGAGGGGCTCATCCCAACAGGCTGGGAGCTGAGGCCAGCCCAGTCCAAAACCGTGGCCTGGTCCTTCTGCCTGGCCCAAGGGCCGTGGGGAAAAGCCGCAGCCAGAGTCTATAGGAGAAAGGATCAGTAACACCTAGGGCAATCTCCACACCTATCAAGCAGGCTAAGAAAAAGGAGAGAGAATCATCAAACCAGGCAGCTCGGCAGCAGGGACTCGTCGGGGCAGGGTGGGAGCTGAGACCAGCCCAGCCCAAAATGGAAAACATGGCCAGGCCCCAGGGCAGGAGGAGCCACAGCGTGAGGCTACCCTAGAGAACAGATCTACAGCACCTGAAGCAATCTCCACATCTATCAAGTCAGGAAAAATAAGGATTAGAGAAAGGTCAGTGAAAGTGAAGTTTTCAAGCTAACTTTGGGGGAGGAAAAGCAGTTTGGCTGATCTGCCCCCAGGGCAAGGAAGCAGGGGCAGGGGAAGGGCAGGATCTGCTACAACCAGCAACTGCCCACACTGAGCTGCTTTAGAGCTTCTGGCCTGCAGACCCCACAGTGGGTCTGAGACCATTGATCAGGGCCAAGGGCTCTTGCGTTGAGCAGCCTGGATCCGGATTGTGGTCTTGGGTGGTGATCCTGGGCTGGGCTTTCAGCAAGCCAAAACTCATGGGGGCTGTAGCACCCCCCTTATAGCTCTGGCAGTTGTGAAAACCCCAGCGATTTGGGACAGAGCTTTCCCCTCTGGAAGCAGAGTTCCACAAAGCTAAAAAAAAAAAAAAAGAAACCCCAACCAATTAATTGACTGGCCAACATGAGGAAAAGGAAGCAAGATAAGAAGATCAATAAAACTCTAGAATCCTTTTCTGTGGACAAAAAGGATCAAAACATGGAACAGGAGAAAGACAACAGTCAGAATTCCCACACCAAATGCTCCCAAGACACTTGAAGATTGCCTACAAGCTATAGATCAACTGAAAAAGGACTTTGAAAAACAAATAAGAGAAGTGGAGGAAAAATTGGGAAGAGAAATGAGAATGATGCGAGAAAATCATGAAAAGAGAGTCAACAACCTGACTGAAGAAAACAACACTTTAAAAAATAGATTAACTCAAATGGCAAAAGAGGCCCAGAAAGCCAACAAGGAGAAGAATGCCTTAAAAAGTCGAATTTCCCAGATGGAAAAAGAATCTCAAAAGCATTCTGAGGAGAATTATTACTTCAGAACTAGAGTGGAGCAAGTGGAAGCTAATGACATTATGAGAAACCAAGATACTATTAAACAGTTACAAACAAATGAAAAAATTTAAAGCAATGTGAAATATCTCCTTGAAAAAATCACTTACCTGGAAAATAGATCCAGGAGAGACAATTTGAAAATTATTGGTTTACCTGAAAGTCATGACCAAAAAAAGAACTTGGAGAGCATCCTTCAAGAAATTCTCAAAGAAAATTGCCCTGATGTTTTAGATTCAGAGGGCAAAATTGAACTTGAAAGAATTCACCAATCACATCTTCAAAAAGATCCCCAAAAGACAACTCCTAGAAATGTTATTGCCATGTTCCAGAAGCCCCAGTTAGAGGTGAAAATATTATAGGTATAGGCTTCCAAGAGAAAACAATTTGAATACTGTGGAAACGCTATTAGGATAACCCAGGATCTGGCAGCTTCTACCCTGAGGGATCGAAGGGCCTGGAATATGATATTTCGAAGATCAAGGGAGCTGGGATTAAATCCAAGAATCAACTACCCAGCAAAATTGAGTATAATGTTCCAGGGGAAAATATGGTGATTCAACAAGGTGGAGGACTTTCAAGCATTCTTGCTGAAAAAATCAGAACTGAAAAGAAAATTGGACAATCAAACACAAGAAACATGAGAAGGTAAAC
>CM053596.1:170511638-170541019 GCA_028646575.1 Pseudocheirus occidentalis
GAGAGAGAGAGAGAGAGAGAGAGAGAGAGAGAGAGAGAGAGAGGATGAGCTGAGTTACTTAACTAGCTGGATCCCTGTTCAGGCAGCTTGGTCTACTCACGGTTTCTGTTTTCCCTTTTTGTTTTTGAAGAGAACCATGGTTTGAGGGAAATGATGTGATTTGCAGTTGACTTTGATTTGAGTGAGGGAGGGTTGTGCAAAGTCACCAGCCTCTCTTTCTCCTCCAGAGGCATCTTAAAGAGGCCCATTTACTGAATGGGAGTTACCTCATTCTAAGTGAGTATTGTGAAAAGATCTTAGCCTAAAAGTATCAGGGTCTCCCATTGCATTCTGGGTCTTCTTCAGTCATCCTGATGAATATCTAGTCTCTAAATCCAGATGGCTCTGGAGAAGAGGCTGGTGACCTTGCACAGCCCTCCCTCACTCAAATCAAAGTCAACTGCAAGTCATGTTATCATTTTTCTGATGTCATGGTCCTCTTTGAAAATGAAAGACAAATAACACAATGGCAACCTTTCAACTATCACAGATAATGGCTCTTCCATCATATATGCAAGTTCTTTCAGGGACTGAGGATATAGTTTATCTGGGGTAATTTAGAATTCATCAAACTCAATAATAACAACATTCTTACTATCTGCTTAATTATACTGGGCATAAACTCCCTGTTAATCCGTTCTGTACTGTCATTTCCAGCATAAAGTTTGTTCTCATTTGTGGGAAGACAAAAAGAAAGGGAGATCTGAGCTTGCCTACCTTCTCTGGAATCAGTTATTACCTGCCTTGTCTGTTATCAATTCTCTCATTCAGGCAAAGGTACAATCTATCCTTTGATCCTCCCTTTTCTCCCAATAAAACTAGTAAAATCATTGTAGATATCCTTAGCTTCTCTTGTCAGCCTCATCTCTTTCTGATTAGCTAGCATTCCTCATAGCATTTTTTAAAGGACCATGCTATAGTCCTACATTTGTATTCTATTACCTGGCCTTGCTTCCATCTTCTAAATATACATATGTGCATATGTATATATATATTGCATATACATGTGTATGTATATATGTATGTATGTTAGACATATTTTTGGATAGAACCCTTATGTATCACACAAAACTCAATTTTCTCAACTTTTCCTCCCTATTGGCTTTGTTTCCCTTTTAATCTTCTGAATTTCATCTCTCCTAGGCTTTCCCAGAAGTCATCGATTCCTATCTTTCCTTTGAACTCATTGAAATATGCTCCTTTCTGATCAGAAATTCCCTAAACAATATCACTCAAAACTGGTTTCTCAACCTTTGATTTAATATGTTAAAATAGTGAACTATTTCCTGAGGCAGTCTATTATTATGCATTTTTTTCTTTACTTGAAACTGAAATTTACTTTTCAGAAACTTCAAACCATTGTTACTAGTTCTATTCCCTGGGGTCCAGCAGAACAAATCTAATTCCTCTTTCAGCATTAACTCTTCAAGTATTTGAAGTTTGTTCTCATGCAACCAGGCCCCTCACTCCCAGTCTTTTCTATCTCTGTTTCTCCCAGGTAAATAAGCTCCTTTCCTTTCAGTAGATTCTGATAAGAAGTTTCTACATCAAATGACATTTACATTGAATGACAAACTTCATTTAGTCTTTTAGTTAAATGTGACATAATAAAATTAATTTTTATTAGATTGATTTTATCTAGAATTATAAACAATTGTTTTATTATAAAATGTTTTTTTAATTGCAAAAGACATTAGGAATTACCAAAAAAAAAAAAGCCTTAGATGGCTATTAAGAAAACAAGAATCACAGGAGTAAAGTATCTTATTCAAGTTAGTGACATAGTTAGGCTTTCTGATGCCCAGGTCAGCATTTTCTTCCACAGCTACATGCAGTAGTCCTGGCAAAGTGACTTCCTTGAGGGAGTTAAATAATATTTGTAAAATGAGAGCCTCATGAGGGGAAAAATTCTCATGGCCTTATTTCTGTAGTCTATGACCTATTGTCTTTGAGATTTATATTTAGAACTTTAGTAATTGCAGTAGTTTTTCATTTAGGTGAAAAAAAATCACATTTAGCTTTTGCTGTTTTTTAAAGCTGCCACTAGATGGTATGCAAATACTCTTTTTTTTTCCTTCAGAATTGCTAAAACCAAAAAATTAGACTTCTGGAATATAGAATGGACCTCATTGCGTTATGGAGCATTTCTATTTTGTTTGTATTGTTATCTGGGGAGTATTGCAACCAAGATAGAAAAATACCTCATGAAAATAAAATTAGATTCTCTAATATTCTAATACATTCATGTCACTGCAGAATAGTGGTTTTGAAAGTGTGCTGTGAGGACTCTTGGGAATTTCTAAGAGGTCTTTTAGGGGGTTCAGAAAGTTGAAACTATTTTCAAAATAATAATAAGATATTATTTGTCTATTAAAATGCTCCTCCTTTTCCCACTACCTATCTTTGTGAGGCTAGATTTTCTTCATATACTTTAATAGAAATGATACTGAACAATAGAATACAAAAGCAGATGTGAGAAATCAGGTGTCCTATTAAGTCATACATTAAAGAGATTTGCAAAAATACATAATGTTATTCTTCTCAATGATTTTCTTGGTTTGTAAAATTAAGTTATTTTCATAAAAATATTTTATTTACATTACTACGTAGGAATATTGTTTCTAATTAATTCATACTTTAAAATTTTATCAGTTTTAATTTCAAATATGGTAACTATTGATAGATATAATATACATGGACAAGATCTTTGGGTGACTCAATAATTTTTAAGAGTACAAAGGGGCTCTGAGGACAAAATGTTTGAGAATTGCTGTTGTAGTCAATGGTTATATTTTGGGGGAAAAACATATTTCATAATAATTTTCCCCCAAAGTAAGAAAAAATTTTTACCTTTTATATTAAAATACTTTTTCTATTAGGGAATGTATTTCTTATTCATAGTCCATTGTTCTCTTATAAACAGCTTTAGATTTTGAATACCTATAATGAACATATTTATATAACATTCTAACAATTTTAAGGGCTCAAGTATCCATAAGTCTAAAAAAATGGAACAAAAATCAGTTGGCACATAAATCTCATATAGACTTCAAGCTTCAAAATTCTTAAGACATGACCATTCATTCTCTCTGAATACATCCACTTTAAGACAAATGAAAATTGTGCTAATGACTCACTTTCTATAAGAATATATTTTTATTTATTTTCCCGCTAAATGTTGCTTGAAGTTTATTCAATTGAATTCATCAATATTTATTGAGTATCACTTGACAGAGACCAGTTACCTTTCACTCAAGGTCACTTTCACAGAATAGGTGGTAAGTTAATATTTGTTGGATTTCATTCTTCCCAGTCACTAACCTACAAAGACTACTCCTTTTGTTATCACCCTGTCATTGATAGTTCTTCATATTCTAGTTCTCCAAATAATCTAGTTCAACTAAAAGAATATTTAATAAGTACCTCCTACATATCAGATACTATGCTATTTACTAGAAATGCCATGACAACAAGGAAGATAGTTCCTGCCCCTCAGTGCCCCAAGAATGGTGTGCTATAGTAAATTGAGGGACCACCTATACATAGATAAATAAATACAGGAGAGATAAAAATGAATAAATATTAGACAATGAAGGAGATAAAATTAAGAAAAACACTGGAAGAGGGGCTGTAGTTCATCAACATTCATTCCTTGGTCATTCCTTGGCAACATTCCAACATTCATTCCTTGGCAAAAGCATTTAGCTCATCCATTCTTAGAGCTTCACCAATCACTTCTCTGCTGATGACACCCAAATCTCCTTTTTTATCTCAACACTCATGCTTCTGTCACATAAACCCAAATATGCATTAGACATTTCCACTTGAATATTTCACTTGCACCTCAAACTTGATGTGTCTTAAACTGAGAGCATCATTATTTACCCAAGTCAAGCCTCTTTCCCAACTTGTCTATTTCAATGGAAGGATTAACATTTTTGTAGGAACAGAGATTAAGCATTTCAGACTCATCTTTTATTCATCTTTTCCCACAATTTTAATATCCTATAAATAATTGAGTCAACAGTTTTTGCTTCTAAATATCTTTTGTACATGCTTTTTGTTGGCATTTTGATGGTGCAGTAGATAGAGCACTAGATGTAGAGCAAAGTAATTATTCACTCATTTCAGTCATTTCTGACTCTCTGTGACCCCTATCTGGAGTTTTCTTGTCAAAGATACCAGAGTAGCTTGCCATTTCCTTCTTCGGCTCTTTTTATAGATGAGAAAACTGAGGTAAACAGAGTTAAGTGACTTGTCCAGGGCCACACAGCTAGTTTCTGATGTCAAGTTGGAGCATGGGTCTTCCTGAAACCAGGCCTGACACTCTTTCCACAGAGCCACCTAGTTGCTGATTGACATGAGTTCAAATCTAGCCTCAGACTCTATGTGACCAAGAGCAAGTCAGTCGTCTGCCCCAATTTCCTCTTCTGTGAAATCTACATCCAGTATTGTTGTAAAGACAAAAGGAGATATTTGTAAAGTACTTTGCAAACCTTAAAATGCTATAGAAATTCTATCTATTACTACTCATTTCTTTGCCAGTGTTGTCAGAGGTCGTTTCACCTTTGAATTCATGTAAACAGTCACTTACATAACTTTCCTAAGCCCAGATCTTTCTCTAGCCCATACATCATATTACTGCCAGACTGATCTTAACTCAAACAATGTCATTTTAAACTGCTGTTTGCCTCTTCAAATATATCCTACTCCTACCATGTCAAGTCCAAACTTTTCTCTCTGACTTTCAAGGTTCTCTATTATCTGACCCCACTTTGTTTATCCAAACTTACTTCCTCTAAAATATACCTTATGTGTGTTTCTTGTCTCCCCTCATAGACTGTAAGAATTTAAAGACAGGAACTATTCTTACAGTATCTAGCACAATGCTATAAACAGAGAGAGTACTTTAATTATTTCTTCTATGTGCCATGTTTCACATGACCACTGGGGGAAGGGGAACAGGAAAACTAGATCTTTTAAACAACTATAAGCCTGTTGCTATAGATACCACATCTTTCTCTAGATATTCCTTTTCTAACTTGACTTTACAGCAAGTAAAATTATTTTGATCACAGCTTTTCTTCAACTAGACTTAGAAAAGTGGACAAATTTTTCAAGATATTTCTGATGATGTAATTACTTAAGCAGAAAGTTCTTCCAATCCAAATTATACGACTGTGTATTAGCATAATGGCTATATATTTTCACATTTTATTGAAAATGACATTTATGGTTTCTGCTGAAGAGTAGATGCCATATATTTTAACTGAATTTATGTTCCAATTACAGATAAAGAAGGCAAGTCTAAGCATCCCTTACTTTAGGTAGACAACATGTTTCTGACAAATTTATATTATATCTTTGAGGGCAAGCAGCATGCTGATTTTATTCAGTGCTTATCACACTGCTTCTACTCGTTAAAGTCTTGCTCTTATTTTTGAAAATAATAAGATGTGAGGGATAGGTTCATATTTATGTAAAATAACTGGATTAGCTAAGAACTAGTTGATTTTTCCTTTCTGGCCATTTTCAGAATTGATTATGCAGTAATTGATGGACAATCCCTGTCAAGATCCACTCTAATTATTTAACCATGCCTCTGCTCTGTACTGTTTCAATCAGATACATTCAAAATTACATAGTCTTTTGAGTCATGCATTAATCATTATACCTTCATACAGGAATCATTTTTCTGTTTTGAGAACCAAATAACTTATATGTACAATAAGACCCCAATCATATACTATATAAAGTCAAAGCAACTAATTGAGCTAGTGAGGGAAGTCTCAAGCAGTTAGTTAGTGTTGTAAATAGTACCTCATATTTATGTAGCATTTTAAGCATTTTATAACCCTCAAGGTTGTGTGATTAACCAATCAGACTATACAAAGACGGATAGGATCTACTTTCTCCAATCGTGGGCTTGCCTGCAACACAAATATGCTACCTTCTTTAGTCATTAACTATCATTAACAATCACACTATCATTGATCCTCCACAAAGCTGCCAAATTGATATTCCTAATGCATTAATCTGACAACAGTATTTCCAAATTTAATGAACTCCAGGGGCTCCTGCTTCACTGTGTGATCAAATATCATTTTACCTTTATCTCATCCTTTTTAAAAAACTTACAAGTCCACGTTATTTTTTTTTTGCTTTTTTTTTGGAGGGCAGTTGGGGTTAAGTGACTTGCCCAAGGTCACACGGCTAGTTTTTTGTGTTAAGTGTCTGAGGCTGGATTTGAACTCAGGTACTCCTGACTCCAGGGCCGGTGCTCTACTCACTGCGCCACCTAGCTGCCCCATCCACATTATTTTTTAAAGTATATAATATCTAGTACAGTAGTATATATGTATAATTTACTAAGTAAATATTCATACGTGGGGACTATGTGATCAAAATTTGTTTACTAATAGAGATTTAGAATCCAAAACAATTTGAAGACAATTACCCTGGAGTAAAGAAAGATTTTTGTCTTACTGAAATGAAATTTGGTGGAAAAATTGCTGTGGTTAGAGAATCCTACCATGTATTGGAAGAAGGAAGTTTCGATATCATAGTTCAACTCTTTTGTTTTCTAGCTGAAGAAATAAGCACAATGACTTCTCCAACGGCAAATAACTAGTAACTAAAAGAGGCAGGGCTTAGGAATTTTGTGTCTGTCTCAGCAAGCACCCTAGCATACCCAGGATGACTGCTAGCACAGGTTATTAGATTTGCTTTTCTAAAGGAAAGCAACTCAAAATGGGTTAACAATCTTACTTTAATTAATTAAACATATATCATTTACGTAGTTCAAGGGGGACAAAAATCAGCCCTGAACTTCAGAGACTACAAACAGAATACAAGCAAGTTACAAGCAGAAATTACAAGAAGACACAGAAACATATAAGCAGACAGGCTCCCTGTCTGACCATTACATCCATACCTAGTCAGTTACCAGAGAGGGTACCCACCAACATCTGGGATTTTCAAAGCTGGGGGGCTCAACAGCTTTCCAGAGTCTCATCTGGCCAAATCACACAACTGTTCCCAAAGTGAGCCCCAAAGCAAAAACTCACATCAAGGTATACATAGCCTTTTCCTGGATCAGAGAATGTCACAGCCCTCTTGACCTACTGCCCAATCACAAAGTAATAAGGAGTGGGCATTCCTGAAAAACAAGCCTCCCTCCATAGGCTCCATGTGACCACATTCAGCCTATTAAGGGGCAGATTATGTGTTCAAATCAGGGAAGGTTCTCAGAGCCACTTAAGCCACTTAAGCAAAGGGCCTAGGGGCAGGGAAGATCTTCAGATTCCTATTAACTGTATCTCAGCCCCAAGTCCACAGTTCTTTCCACTCTCTCATGGAAGATCCTTGAATACATTCTCCTTTTACTCCTGAACTTCCATATAATTTTAACATTCCCATGCTAGAATTCATAGCTCAATTCCCTACCTAGGAGAGCTACATAATATTTTTTACATAACATCTCTAACAGTGTGTCATCAAAGTTTGGAAAGAAGGAAAGAAACAAACATTTATTAAGTGTTCACTATGTGCCAGGCACTGTGCTAAAGTGTTAGAGATATAAATAAAGTAAACAAGAAAGACAGTCCCTGCTTTCAAGGAGCATCAATTCTAATTGGGAAAGAAAGTACCCACAAAAAAGGCCTGACAAACTGAAGGCTAGGGTTAAGAGAGGACATGAAGGTACTAATCTAGAATTGTCATCTGAAATCTAGAAGGTCAGGAACAGTACTGGGAAATGAATGGAGGTAGGTGGGCATGGATCCTTCCACAAAAATGGAGGCTTCAAGACAAATACACCAATGGGAAAAGGAAGGATGATCTTGCAGAGACATATTACAGGGTGAGCAAATAATGTAGATAATAACTATCAGGTGGTAGTAAGTTTGCATTAAATGTTTCTAATGTTGTGGAACTATAATCTCCCAAAAGAGACCATTTCATCTCTTAGATGGCTCTGAATGTTCAAATTGTGGGGGATTTTTCCCTTTATAATGTGCTTAGATACTAAATTAGAGGCATGACCTCATTGGTATATTCCTTTCTCCATTGTGGTTGAAAAAACCCTCTTTGACTTCTTGACCCTGTACAATTTGTGCATGTATCTTTGCATAAATGTTTTATGAAAGATCCACCCAATATACTGAAGGCCTTCCTCTGGTTGTTTTAATATCTCAGTATTACAAACTCAGCACTTAAGCAAGTGGGCAGTCAGAAGATAAGAGTAAAGAACTGCAGATCAATCTAGCTGCAGTGACTCATTCTCACTTTAAGACTGGTCACTTCTTTTTCTGATTTTGTATATCCTTGATCTTATTTCTTGAATAATTATTCACATACAAAGTATTATTCACTGTATGCTACAAAACATTATACATTTTCCAGTTACTCTTTTGGATTACCTGAAATTTAAATCATTTTCAGCTCAAGATGTGCCATGTTTCTTAGCCTTATAGTCACCTGGATAATATTAGCATTAAAGATATAACTTTTGTTCAGTGAGCTACCTTTAGTTTTTGGATATGTTGATGCTATCAGGAGAGAGATTATTAAATAAAGATTAGAGGAAAAAGAGACAAATAATTTTATTATGTACTATGTAAATTATTTATAATAATATATAATATTTACATATATATATAATAATAATAGAAGCTGTTGTTTATGTAAAAATTGGGAGATTATAAAGTGTTTCATGTAAAGTATCTCATTTGACCATCACAAAACAACTGTTAATTTAATTTATTGGCTTATTGATTATTTGGCTAATGGGGCTTATTGGTTTATTGTTTATTTGGTTAATTTGAATATTTTCTCAATCTTAAAAGTAAAGCAAATGAGTTTTAATGGTTATGTCGCTTTCACATAGTCAATATGATATTGAATGTCTGAGACAGGATCTGAACCCAGGTTTTCCTGTTTCTTTCCTTTATTTCACAATCATGACTTCCTATTGAGGGATGCTAGTGGACTATTTGTAAACCTGGTGACAATAAGAGCAAAAACATGCTCTCTTTCTTGGTCATGGATTTGGGATATGATAGAGAATCTCATAAGATTTGTCAAAATTGATGTCTGGGGAGGGACCAGCAGACAAAGGTGGATGAAAAAGAAGTTGCATATCCCAATTTTCTGAAAAACTGCTTCAGCAAAGAATGAGTATTAGTGGGGAAATCTAAGTAGAAAGAACAATGAGGCCAATTTCTAATATCATACATTTATCTCACAGGTAAAATACTGGGCAGGAGCTTTGGCCCAAGGTGGGGGAGGAGCTAAGATCTTAGATTCAGCTTTGCAACTCTGAATAGGTTATAGTTGTGGGGGTGTTGCTCAAAATGGATCACAGGTTTAGCCCCTAGAACAGAAATGGGTCAACAGTTTGGGTCAAACCACAGTGAATCAGGTTCAGGCTTTAGTAAGAACTGAGGTAAGCCAGAAGCATGGAGTTGCCCAGAGTAGATCATAGATCCAATTCTTGGACAATGAGAGCAATATCTGGCCTCCATGAGGGGCCATATAGCAGACTTAGCCCCAGTGGCTCTAAATAGAGTCAGATTAGCAGCTAGTTGTTACCTGGAGGGACTGAAAGTAAGAACTCAACACCCAGGAACACCTATAATGGATTGCAAGTTCAACCTCAGACCTAAACCAGTAGCATAGTGTCCCTCCAGAAAGGTCAGACTGAATACTTGGTCATGTTGGGCTTCAAACAGTACTGGACCAACAGGTGAGTTACCCAGAGGAGATTATAGACTTAGTCTCAGGCTCAGGCCAGCAGCATAATACTTTGAACTAGCTGAGGTTTCAATAGAAGGTAGTGACTGGGGCAAACTATTGTTCATTAGAGCATCACCCATCAAGTGTGCAACTGCATTACTTAGGCCCAATCAGAATCTAAAACCTGCAAAACTCTGGAGAACACCTATCAAACTATCCACTTAATCTAAGTAAATCCCAGTGAAAGCCTGCAACTAACTAGCTTTAGTCACCCTATGATCCTTGAAAAACATTAACCAAAAATACTATTGTCTTTCTTTAAGAATGTAGGAGAAAGATCCAAGATAATGCAGTATAATGCCATACAAGACTATGGCAGTCCTGCCAGAAGTATGTAGAGTGTGGTCTTGAGAAAATGCTCCAGTCCAAACAAACAAACCAAAAAATAAGTAAACAAATAAATAAAAAGGATATATTGCTATTATGATGCCTGTGAGGCCAAGAAACAAACTTAGAAAAGGAAAATAAGTATAAAACATCTTTAAACAAAGATTCAAAGAAAAACAGCTTGACCACAATATCTATTAGATCTTAGAAGGAAAAGCAAGAAAGTTTTTAAAGATATAATAAGTGAAATGAAAACAATAGAGAAATCCTTAAAACTGGAAAAGAAACAAGACATTTGGAGAAAAGAATTGAAATTGAAATTGAAAAATTGAGAAAACAATTGAAAAAAGAATTAATAGCTTGGCAAAAAAGGTACAATGACTTACCCAAGTAACATAGCAGCAAGCACCCTAGCATACCCAGGATGGCTGTTAGCACAGGTTCTTAGATATGCTTTTCCAAAGGAAAGCAACTCAAAATGGGTTAACAATCTACTTTAATCAAACAAACAAGAAGTTCAGGGTAAAAGTCAGCACCCTGAACTTTAGAGAATACAAACAGAAGTTACAAGCAGACAAAAAAAAATAGAGAAAAAGAAACAGATGAGCACACAGGGCTTCCAGCTATCCAATCATTACATTCCTACCTAGTTAGTTACCAGAGAGGGATGCACCAACATCTGGGTTTTCAAAGCTGGGGGGCTCAACGGCTGCCCAGAGTCTCATCTGGCCAAATCACACAACTCTTCCCAAAGTAAGCCCTAAAGCAAAATCTCACATCAGGGTATATATAGCCTTCTCCTGGGTCAGAGAATGTCACAACCCTCTTGACCCACTGCTCAATCACAAAGTAACAAGGTGTGAGCATTCCTGAAAAACAAGCCTCCTGACACAGGGTCCATGAGACCACAGTCAGCCTATTATGGGGCAGAGTATATTTTCAAATCAGGGAAGGTTCTCAGATTCACTTAAGCCTATCAAGGGACCAAGGGGCAGGGAAGATCTTCAGATTCCCCTTACAAGTAATGTAATTTTTTTTTAATTAAAGTGGAATTAACAGAAGTTATGACTCCTTGAGTCTACAAAAAAATTAAAGCAAAATAAAAATGATTGAAAAGTAGAAGAAAATATAAGGTACCTCATATTAAAAAAAAAAACTTTCCTGGAAAAGAGATCAAGGAGAGCTATTTCAAGAATTATTAGACCATGCAAAAGACATGACTAAGAGAGTTTGTATATCGTATTTCAAGAAATAATGAAAAAAAATTACCCAGACATGTTACAAGAAGAAGGCAAAGTTATACTAGGAAGAGTCATAAAGTCATCAAATGATAACTCCCAGGAATATCATAGTCAAAATTTGAACTTCTCAAAAAAAAAGTACTGCAAATAGCCAAAAAGAAAAAGTTCAAGTACCAAGAAATCAAAATCAGTATTATATACAATTTAGTTATTATAAAAGAATAGAGTATGAAATATGATGTTCCTATACTTCTTATGTTTGAAATCTCATATATTCAGAAGTCACAAATAAAATGGTATACAAATAGGGATGTGACGGATAGTGAGGGCCATTGAAACCTCTCTTTCATCTGAATTGATCAAAGGAGGGCACAATACAGGCACACACAGGTTTGATATAATAGGGAAAGGTGGGAAAAACAGGTTCAAGAGATATGAGTTATAAGCAAAAACAAATCATAGATTTATAAGGGGTATCATGAAGAAGGATGTAAAAGGAACAAAAGAATAAGGAACTGCTACTGTGTTCTTGGTAAGGGGCAGGGAAATAAAAACGGAGTGAATCAGGTAAAATATAATTGCACTTTTTGGTAAAGGAAACTTATTCTTAGTAAATAGAGGATAGGAATCAAAGATAAAAAAGAGAATAAGATGGAAGAAAATGCACAATTAATGATAATAAAGAAATGTGAATGGAATGAATTAATTCATAAAATGAGCAGGGATAGCCTATCACATTAGAAATCAGACTCTAATGATATGCCATTTACTAGATGGAGCAATTCAAAGTGAGTGAAAATAAGTGACTGGAAGAAAATGTATTATACAATCTACAAATATCAGAAACAGAGAAAATCAGAAATACTATTTTATATAGTGTCATAAATATTTTTATATTGTGCCATAAATGCTACCAGCTATAGTGATAAGAAGAATAAACTGATGGAGGAATAAGAAAAGGTGAAGAAGAAAAAAAAGTGATTGCTTTTGCAGATGATATGATAGTATACTTGGAGAATCTTAGATATCTAATTAAAAATTAATTGGGGTGGGGAGTGACTAGGTGGCATAGTAAATAGCATACTGACCCTGGAGTCAGGAAGACTTGAGTTAAAATCTGACCTCAGGCACTTAACACTTTCTAGCCATGTGACTGTGGACAACTCACTTAACCCCAGTTGCCCCACATTTCCCCCTCCAAAAAGCCAAAGAAAAAAGAAAACAAAACAACAACAAAAAAATTAATAGGAGTAATTAATAAAATCAGCAAAGCTGAAATATATAAAATGAATCCCCATAAATCCTTAGCATTTCCATATATTTTCAAAAACAAATCCAGCAGGATAGAAAGAGAAATTCCATTTAAGCTGACTACAGCATTTATTGGAAGTCTGCCGACTAAGACACACAAGGCAACTACATGAATAAATTACAAACAGTCCTATATTCTTTGGGAAATATTTGTTAGTTCAAGGAAATATAAAGAAAATTATAATATTATGCAAATTAAGAAAGTACTTCTTAAATTATTCTTTAATTTGTTTATGATGTTACGCTTAGGTGTAAGTTGTGCATCTGCGCAATCTATAGTAATATATGGTGCAAGGTATTTGTCTATACCTAATATTGTGCCTTACAATTTTCCAGTATTTTCAGCACTTTGCGAATAGTGAGAACTTATGCCAGTAATCGAGATCTTTGGTTTTATCAAACTCTAGGCTTCTGGGTTTGTTTGCTTTTGCATGCTGATTTCCACTTATCAGCTTCTCTGTTTATTAACCAGTACCAAATCATTTTAATGATTTTATAGTATTGTGTTCCTTCTGATACTGCTAGACTCCTTTTCTTCCAACTTTTATTTTATTTATCCCCTTAAAGTTCTTTACCTTTTTTTTCCTCCAAATAATTTTTAAATTATATTTTCTAGCTCTATAAAGTAATGCTTTGGTGATTTGATTTTTATGATGCTAACAAGTAAATTGATATAGATAATATTGCTATTTTTATTTTGTTTGTTTAGCCTACCCACAAGCAATTAATATTTCTTCAATTTTTAGGTCTGTCTGGTTTTCCATAAAGAAGCATTTTGAAATTTTTTCAAGGATTTCCTCTGTGTATCTTGGTAAGCAGACTTCTAAATATTTTATACATTCTATAATTACTTAAATGGGATTTTTCTATCTCTTCTATCTGTTCTTCTGTTTCTCAGGTTTCTTGGCAATATGTAGAAATGTTAATTACTTATGTGGGTTTATTTTTTATTTTTCAACTTTGCTCTTGAGCTGAGTCTTTAAGGAAGCCAGGGAAACTAGGAGTCAGAAGTGAGAAAAGAGAACATTTGAAGCTATGAATAACCATTACAAATGCATTAAGGCAGCATATGGAGTATCATGGATGAAGAGCATCAAATAGGTCAGTGCACCTGGATTATAGGGAGGATGGAGAGGAGTCAAAAACAAGAGAACTAGACAGATAGAAAGGAATCATGTTGGGAAGGTCTTTAAATTCCAAACTATTTTATATTGGAGATAATATGGAGTTTGATGAGTAGCCACACTGTACTTTCCAAAAGAAAACTTGAGTAGTTGGGAGGAATATGTATTGAATTGGAAAGAAATGAGGGAGGCAGTCCAATTTGAAGGCTATTGCAATAGTTCAGATGAGAAGCGATGATGGCCTTTACAAGGCTAGTGGCTAGCATCACTGAAGAGACAGAAAAATATAAGCAAGATGTTGTGAAGGTAAAAGAGGACAAGATTTGACAACACTATGGAGACAAGGGATGAGATAATGTCATAATGAGAATGACATTGAGGTTATGAGCCTGGATGACTGACAGTGGGGATACCTTTAACAGAAATAGGCAAGGGGAGAAGAGATGAGAATTTTTGGAGAAGAGAAATAATATGCTCTTTTTTTTGGAAACATTGAATTTGAGATAGCTATGGGGTATTCAGTTTGAGATATTTAGTACTGCAAGACTGGTACTTAGGAGAGAGAATAAAGTTAAAGATATAGATCTAGAAATTCTCTATATAAGATTAATAGTTGAACACATGGGAATTCATAAACTCACCAAATGATAGTGTAAAAAGGGAAAAGAGAAGAAAGCCCAGCCCAGAGCCATAGGGGATGCCTATGATTAGTGAACTTGACCTGGATAAAAATCCAGAAGTGGAGACTTAGAAGGATTGTTCATACAAGTAGGAGGAAAAAACGTATAGGATAACATAACAAAAACTTAAAGAATAGAAACTATCCAGGAAGTAGAATAAACATTAATTAAACTTTGTCAAAGGATACAAAGAGGTTAAAAAGGATGAGGTTGAGAAAAGCCCATTAGATTTGGTAACTAAATGATCATTGGTGACTTTGAAGAAAAGTTTCAATTACAAGATGAGGCCAGAAGCTGGATTGAAGAGGGCATAAAAAGGATTGAGAGGATCAGTGAAGGAACATGGAGTTAACAGCTTTCTCAAGAAATTTCCCTGAGGAGGGAAGGAGAGAAGTGTTATCATTAGTTTAAACCTTCACTCTCCTTTGGTCATTAATGTGTTAATTAACCTTGGGTAAAGTCCTTAGTGAATTAGCCCACATATCTATTCTTGACCCTATACTGTTCAAATTTTGTAATGTAATTTCATTTTATATGGACAATGCCTTTGCTCAGAATTGAGGAGGGAAAAACCAAAACAAAACCACAGAGCTTCTGTGATTCTCTGAAATGTCACTTGATTTACAAAAAAAGCAATCCATATCAGATTTGGAAGGGACAGCAGATGCTATTTAATCCAACCCATATCTGAAAGGGAATCATGCAAAACCATTCTGGTAAATGATCAACTGGTCATTATTTGAGGTCCTTCAGGGAAGTGAAGTAACTGCCAGACTTTGCTCTTAGTTCTGCTCTCTAAGGAAAAGCAAGACGAATCTTTCTTCCATATGACATCCCATTTTATACTTGAAGACAGTTATCATGTGCCTGCTAAAAACATATTCTCTCAGTTAAATATTTCAGTTACTTTAACTGATCTTCACATGACATGATATTAGAGCCTTTTGCTTTCCTAGACCTTCACTTTCACTCTCCTCTGCATATTCTCCAGCTTATTAATGTTTTTCCCTATAATGTGGTACTCAAAAGTGAACATAATACTCAAGATGTAATATAGGAATAGTCCAGTGGGATTATCTTCTTCTTAGTGCTGCACTTTAGGTCTCTCAAAAATTATAAGCAATGAATCAACAAAAGCAATAAAGGGTAAAATCTCAACCAAGTCCCATAGCCTTTGACAAGAAAGAACTAAACTAATTAACAAACAAATAAACCTTTTAAAAGTATTCTTCATTCTAGGCCTTTCCAAAATTCTACCACCTTTGGTCTTATTTCCTTCCTTCTCTTCCATATTCCAATGGACAGAACACTAAATCTAAAGTCAGAAGACCATATATGCCTCCCCTTTCTTGTACTTGTGAAGTTGTTTTTTTGAACCCAAATAAGATTTTGCATTTATCCCTATTAAATTCTGTCTTATATGATTTGGCTCATTGTACTGGCCTGTGAAGACCTTTTTGAAGCCTAATTACATCAAATAATGTGTGAAATATTCTCCTTTCAGCTCTGACACATCTGAAAATTTGCTAAGTATTTCATTTCATTTTTTGAAATGGCTCGATGGACAGGCATGTCCAAAAATATGCCATGACTTAGTATGTCTTTTTATCTACTTCTCCTATTCCCACAATACTTTCATCTCCTATAGAGGATGGCTAGGGAAATCTATTTGAAATTATTGTGGATTTAATTGAGGAAATTCTGTAACATCATAGAATTTGATGTAATTAGTTCAATATTCCCTCTAAATAATATCACCTAGTAGACATTGAATTTGTTAGGGAATTTTCACATTTGGATGGTACAATAAGGCATTTCCCCAATATTAGTGAATAGTCTACATAAAAATATGTATTCTGCTTCATGTCAAAATTCAAGCAATCATTGTAATGATAAATATAGAGCCAAATCTGTCATGCCATTCTGTATGGTTAATAGATGGATAGACGGTCTCTCATTTGAAGAGATCTATAGGAAGTATTTTTGCTCTGTCTGATCAAATGCTGTTTTGACATTAGCAAAAGAAGACTCTCTATACCATTCAATTTTATTGCTATGAGTAGGAGAATGTCTATGAAATGCTGCTAATTCTATTCTCATATTTTCATTAAGGATACTTTGCTTTTTTAAAAGTAGTATCTGATTTTTTCCATTATTTTGTAAGCAAAATCAATCACATTTATATCAGATTTCAATTTTATAGAGAGTTTCTTCATAATAAACTTGTGAAGCAATTAGTGCAGCCATTTTTCATAATGTATATAAATGAAGAATCTGAGGTTTAGAAAGTTTAAGTGATAATGCTTATCGTTCCAAAACTAGCAAGCATTTATTTATGGATTTATTCAATTACACATTTATTCATTGTCTACATTTTTATTTGATTTATTAATGTTCTCTGTATAACTTTAGTTGACTAAATTTCATACTAAAACCTCTGTAGGCTCCTTTTACTTTCAATTGTTTGTTGTTGTTGTTGCTGTTTGAGGCAGTGATATTCATATATCATCCTCCAATGTAGTGTTTTCCAAATGAGCTTGGACTTTAAATTCATCTACCAATTGACTGACTGCTGTCTTTCTCTTCTTGGAAAGAATATTTTGCTTGACAAAGTGTTTGTTCTGTCAGGTAGATGGAGTGACTTGTTGTTATGAGTTTGCAACAAAAAAGTTCTATGAGAAATGCTGATAATCAAAATTAATCTTTACTCTTACTCTTCCAAATTTACTAAGAAAAAGCTTTTTCAATGATATCTCCTGAGTCTTTTTCAAATATTTAACCTTTTGTATCTTATTTTTTAATTGTTATACCTTTAATCTCATAATATCTCATATATTAAGATGTTATCCTTTTGATTTTGTGTGTGTGTGTGTGTACAAAATCAATTGGTAATCACTATACCCAGTGTCTTCTAACTCTTTTATTGATAAAAGCATCAATTATGTAAAAGTCTAAGATTTTTTTGGTAGTGCCTAGGATTTTTTCATTTCTTGGCCTGAAACGATGTGTTCCAATTTATTTTTTCCTATCCTTCCTCATGTAACCCTTTTCTCAATGATCTCAGCAAATTTCATTTTTCTCATTTTAAAAATATTTCTTTTAACATTCTTTTCTTTTTAAATTTTGAGTTCCAAATTCTTTTCCTCCCTCACATCCCTTCACCATCCACTGAGGAGGCAAGCAATATGATATCAGTTATACATGTGAAGTCATACTAAACATATTTCTATGTTAGCCATATTTTAAATGAAGCAAGAAAAAGAAAGTGAAGAAATTATACTTCAATTTGTCCTCCAAATTCATAAGTTCTCTCTCTGGAGGTGGATAGAATTTTTTTCATTATGAGTCCTTTAGAATTGCCTAGTATCATTGTATTGATCAGAGTAGCCAAGTCTTATGCACTTAATCATCATTACAAAATTGTTGTTTCCATGTACAATGATCTCCTGATTCTTGTCACTTTTCCTTCATTAGTTCATCTAGATCTTGCCATATTTTATTCTGAAACCAACTTATCATTTCTTATAGCCCAATAGTACTCCATTACAATCATACACTATGGCTTTTTCTCACCATCCCCCAAATGATGAACATCTCCTCAATTTCCAATTCTTTGCCACCACACAGAGTTGCTATAAGTATTTTTGTACTTAGATATCTTTCTCCTTTTTATCTAATCTCTTTGGGACTCAGACCTAGTAGCAACATTGCTAAGTGAAAGGGTATGAACAGTTTTATAACTCTTTGGACATAGTTCCAAATTGTTCTGCAAAATGTTTGGACTAATTTACCACACCACCACTAGTTTATTCATTTTTTCCCTCATCTTCTCACTCATTTGTTGTTTTTAATAGGTGTGAGGTTATACCTCAGAGATATTTTAAATTGCATTTCCTTAATCAATAGTAATTTTGGACATTTTTATGTGACTGTAGATACTTTTGATTTCTTCTGAAAACTGCCTGTTAATCTTTTATCCAATTTTATCAATTGGGAGTGGCTCTTATTTTTTATAAATTTGACTCTTCTTTTCCCAGTATATATTTGATATAAGATTTTTTATAAGAGAAATTTGCTATAATGTTTATATTACTTCATTGTCTATGAAAGCTTTTAGCAAAATGTATATTCTTCAATTATCCCCTTTAATTAGGTCTGCCTTTGCTTTTGCTTTGAGATCATGATTATTAACCCTGCCTTTTAAAAAATTCAGATAAAGCATGCTAGATTCTGCTCCAGCCCTTTATATTAATTCTTTCTCTGTGTTTCTGTTTCGTGTGTTTCTCTTATAAACAACATATTGTTGGATTCTAGTTTCTCAACCATTCTGCTATTTGCTTCCATTTTATGGGTAAGATCATCCCATTCACATTCGTTGTTATAAATACTAATTGTGGATTTCATTCCAACCCATTTTCTTTTCTCTTTCTTTTTATCCTGGATTTCTTCAAAAGTTTGTAACTATCTGACTTAATCTACTCTCCTTTTTATCAGCCTCCCTTTTCTCTTATCCTCTTCCCTTCCTATTTCCTTATTGGGTAGATTAGACTTCTATACATAACTGTGTGTGTGTGCCTTCCCTCTTTCAACAAATTTTTATGAAGGCAATTTGCAAGTGTTGCTCACCACCTCTCCCATCATTTTTCGCTTTCCTGTAAGGCTCTTCCTTTCATTCCTCTTTTATGTGAAAAAAAAACTTTCCGTGTTCTACTTCTCCCTTATTTCTACTCCCAGCATACCCCTTTTTCTCACCCCTTCATTTTTTTTGAGATTATTCCAAAATAACTACCTCACATCCGTGTCCTCTATCTATGTAAATTCTTTTTAAACTGCCCTATTAATAATGATAAAGTTGTCAGGAGTTACATTTATCATATTCCCATATAGGAATGTAGGAATGTAAACAGTTTAACTTATTGATTCCCTATGATTACTTATGATGGGGTTTTTTATGCTTCTCTTGAGTCTTTTCTTTGAATGTCAGATTTTCTATTTAATTGTGATCTTTTCATCAGAGGTGCTTAAAACTCTTCTGTTTCATTAAAGATTATGCTAAATTTTGCTGAGTAGGCTTTTCTTAGCTATAATCTTAGCTACTTTGACTCCCAGAATATCACATTTTTAGCTCTCTGTGCCTTAAAAATGGAAGCTGCTAAATCTTGTGTGATCCTGAATATGGCCCTATGATACTTGAATTGTTTCTTTCTGGCTGCTTTGGTGTGTTTCTTTTTTCCTCTGACCCAGGGGCTCTGGTGTTTGACTATAATATTCCTGAAATTTTTCATTTTTGGATCTCTTTTAGGACATGATCAGCAGATCCTTTTTATTTCTATTTAACTTTCTGGATCTAAGATATTTGGGCAGTTTTCTTTGATAATTTCTTGAAATATTATGTTTAGTTTCTTTTTTTATCATGGTTTTCAGGTAGCCCAATAATTCTTATATTATCTCTCCTCAATCTCTTTTCCAGATTAGTTATTTTTCCAATGAGACCTTGCCCATTTTCTTCAATTTCTTTATTCTTTTTACTTTGTTTTATTGTTTCTTAATATCTCATGGAGATATTAGATTTTACTTGTCTAATTCTAATTTTTTTTCTCAGTCTGGCAATTTCTTTGCATTGATATATTTTTTAAACTAAATATGCTATAAAACATTTAATTTGTCAGCTAGAAAAAAGTTTAAAGTTTCAAAAGTGAACAATAGCCTATTAAGTGGCTGCCTGTGAGCTGTTTCTATTTGCCTTTCAATGTAGTCAAGTAACACTTCAGTTTCCTTAGCCTTATTTGGGTCTTCTTCAAGTAACTCCTCAATAAGTGCTTGATCATCTTGTAAAAGTCTTTGAGTTTTACTAATTTGGATTATGAAGTCTTGAAAAGAAATGCTTATGTCAGATTGTATCCAGGTAGAAAATGCATTTAAAATCATTTGTGTTTTTCTATGATGAAATCGTAATTCATTGTTTAGTGCTTCAGCTATATCTCCACTCTGTAATGCCTGGATCTTTTCTTCATCTAAGTCAATCTTTCTTACGTGTGGCATGTATTTTACCACCACATGGCATTTACTTTCTTCATATTTTTCTTCAAGACGATGAAGATATTTATTAAGAGAATCTAGATCAACAGATTCTGCTAGGGTCATGCCTGGAATAGACCTTGATGGATTTACAGTAGTTGTGGGAAGGTTTCCTTCTTTTACAAGCCCTTTTTCTTAACTTGTCTTAATCTCTCTAGTCACGTTTCAGTCTTTGAAGAATTAGCTTCAATAACCCTTATCATGATTTGAGAGGCATCGTGACATAGTAGACAGAAAGGCAGCCTTGGAACTAAGATGATATGGCTTCAAGTCTTGCCAATGACATACTGCTCTAATTGTAATTTTTAATAAATTATTTTCTCCAATGAGCTTGCAACATCTTTTTCCATTTGGCCAATTCTGTTTTCAAGAGTTTGTTTTTTAAATGAACTTTTCTACTTCATTTTCCATTTGGTCTAATCTGCTTTTTAAAGAATCTTTTCTTCAGTGACTTTTTTTTGTCTCTTATCATTAGGCTAATTCTTTGTATAAAGATGCTATTATCTTCAGTATTTTTGTGCCTTTTAAAATCAAATTGTTTATTAGTTTCTTTTCCTAGTTTTCTTGTATTACTCTCATTTGTTTTCCCAATTTTTCTTCTCCCATACTTCTTTCTTTAATTCTTCCAGGAATTCTTGTTGGGTTTGTGTCCAGTTGTCATTTTTTGTGGCTTTGTTGTAGCTATTTTCATATTGTTGTCTTTTTCTGAGTTTTTCTCTGAGTCTTCTCTGAAAATGTAGTAACTTTTGATGATCATATCATTTTTTTGGTTGTTGTTGGCTCATTTTTTCCAGCCAATTTCTTGACTTTGAACTTAAAGTCAGGCTCTGCTAGGTTTGATGTGGGGAGGTACTACCCCAAGATTCAGGTTTTTTCACTATTCAGTTTTCAGGAACAATTCTGGAGATCTGCAAGTTTTTGGTGTTTCCAATGTGGTATGATCCTCAGAGATTTGGTGTAATGGTAAAGGAATTTGAAGACCTTTGCTGTTCCCTAATAGGCTTAGGGAATTTGAAGATCTTCCTGGACCCTTAAAGGGGCTTACTTGGAGCCCAACAAGAGAAACTTGCTTAGGGGAGATTTGTTTTTTTAGGAAGACCTACACCTTTCATCATTTTGTAATTGGGCAGTGGGTCATAAAGGTTGTAATGTCCTCTGACCCTGAAGAAGGGTATTTATACTCTGAGGTAAGGTTTTGCTTTGGGGCACACTTATGGGAAGAGTTGTGTGATTTGGCCAGATGAGACTCTGCACAGACATTGAGCCACTGAGCCCCCTGGCTCTGAAAACCCAGATGCTGGTGCTTCTCTCTCTGGTAACTCACTATGCATGTAATGGTTAGACAGCTAGAAGCCCTGTCTTTTTGTCTGTTGAACTGTGTATTTTCCTCTGTTTTTTTTATTGATTTTAATTTCTGCTTATATTTTCTCTGAAATTCAGAGTACTGGCTTTTCTCCATGAACTAAGTAACTGATATATATATATATATATATACATATGTTTGATTAAAGTAAGATTGTTAACCCTTTTTGAGTTGCTTTCCTTTAGAAAATCAGATTAAAGAACCTGTGCTAGCAGTCACCCTGGGTATGCTAGGGTGCTTGCTGTTATATATGGTCACTTCTCTCCTGGTCTGCACTCTAGTCTTCACCCAAGAAGGGAACCTGGTACCCCTCCATCCCACTCATGTTCCTCTTCTCCTTGGTACTAAGACCACAGCTTTTGCTTCCTTGTGACTGAACAGACATGTTCCTCTCTGCCCAGGAAGTGTGACCAAGAACTGCTAAATGGCAGTAGAATTGGCAGTCAGTACCAGCTATACCCAGTGCTATCAAAGGGTCCGCTATACTCTCTTTCTGACCACCCATTCCACTGCCTTACAATTTCCAAATTGAGACCTCCTGAAATTGTTGCTATAATCACAGCCACCTTCAAGGCCTATGACTGGTGCTACAGGATTGTGCTGTGGACCAACACCTATTCTGGTGTCACAAATCTCTCTTGTGGACATCATAAATTTTTTATAGGCTGGAAATATGCATTACCTTGATCTTTTGTTGGCTCTGCCATTCCAAAATTTGATTTGTGACATTATTTTAATGTTTTTCATAGGGGAATTTTGAGAGACCTTAGCTGTTTTGCTGTTTTTAATCTGCCATCTTGGCTCCACATCAACATTAACAACTTTCCAGATACAGTTTGACTTAGTTTGGAATATCCTGTTAGATTTTTCATATAAATTCTTCATTTGTTCCTCTCAAATAGATGGTGTATAATCTGCAGTTATTTTCATGGTGGTCTATTTTCAAATGCCCATAAGAAATACTACTTTTTGAGATAACTTGGTGTCATTAAGAAATTGTGCTTTTATTGTTGCTGTTAAATACTAGAAGAAACTGACTCTGCCAAGTCTATAATAATAACCTGTGAGGAGTTATTCCACTTAGCTAGGATATCTTTATGTTTTCTACTTTCCTTTTTTAACTAGAATACTAATATAAATGCAACATATTTGTTCCAGTACCATGTCAAAATCTTAGTTATTATTGATTATTTGTAATTATCACTTTATTAATTAATTTCTACTAGCAATTATTATGATAAATAAATAAAGCCTGATAATAGCAACCATTGTTAAATTCATGTTTTTAGCCTATATGAGAACTGTATGTTTTTAATACCCACTATCCCTTTTCTATTACTGAGCTTCTGTCACAGAAAAAAGAGATTTTTTTCAGTTATATTAGTATTATGAAAAGTCACAGAGAATTCCGGTTTTCTTAAATGTTCTACAACAAAGATCTAAAAAGACCAGGTGTTGTGGCAAATATTTGTAATTCCTGCTACTGGGAAAGCTGAGGCTCATGGGTGGTTTGAGATCAAGAGTTCTGATCAACATTAGATCTGAAGTCAATCAGGTTTCTACACAGCACCAGTATGGTGATCTCATGGAAGTAGGAGGTCACCAGTACACCCAAGAAGTAGATTACCAGCCCAGGTGTGAAACAGATACTGGAACATGCCAATCAACAATGGAATTAGCCCATGAATGGTTACTGCACTTCCAGTTTGGGAAAGCTGGGGAGTCCCAGTCTCAAATATAAACAAATAGAACAAAGCAAAATAAAATAAAAAGATCACTAGACCAAATAATGAATTTAAAATTTGAAGATAACCTATAGTAAGTACCATCAAACAGACTAATACTGAACAAAGAAATAGCCAAAATTCTGTGGCCACAAGTACATTGATTCCATTAGGAAATCTAGTATGAATATAGGTAAATGATTAAGAAGTCTTTTAGAGCTTAGACCAGAGCCATCTGAAAGTTAACTGATACATATAGCATTCCTTTTGTGAGAAGATAGGAAACTGAGAGTGCACAGATAAGAAAGATCCAGGGGGACTTGGAAACCCTCAGTGCTCTGAAAGCAGTTAAAGGGACAGAATTCAGCAAGGTATGGTCTTATCAAAGGGAAGGTAGGTTTCAGTAAGAGGTATTAGATGAAAGGAGTAGGAAATAAAAGAGATTTAAGATGCCTATGGAAGAAGCATTCTACAGGGCATAGTGGAAGGATCTGGTGATGATTCGTTGAAACTTTAGTGCGGGAAGACTGAGGAGGATGGGGATATTGAATCAGGTGTTCAGGGTGGGAAACAGAATTTGGATGATGATCTCCAGGAATTCAGAGTCACTGGGATACAAAGATTCAAACCAGGAGTTAAAATTTTCATTATTAAGTGGAGGGTTCCACTCCTCTACCCTTAAAGGATAGGTACAACAGAAGGCAGGGACCTAAAGTTACAGAGAGCATTGCTCTTCTTTGTGCAAGCTCTCCACATTCCAATTGGGAGAATGGGCTGGCAGCATGATGTAGAAATTGCCATATGCTGGAACAGATGGAAGTAGTTGCTTTGGGGCACCTGGAAGGTGCCTGGACATATTCCCTTGTATGCTTTACTCAAGGGACATGACATGCCCAGCAGGAGAGGGAAGACTTAAGGTACACTGAAGCTCTGAGGTCTTCTCTTGTGGTGATTTAAAACCTTCCAATCATAGAGAAATACTTCTTTAGAAGCAGACTGTTTTATTTGTAGACATTTCTACTTGTTACACAAGTTTTTCCTTATGTTGAGTCAAAATATACCCCTCAGTAGCTTTTTGCCTTAATTATGCTTTTTTGGAGTCATAAGAAATAAGCCTTATTCCAATTTCAAATAATACTTCTTCAAATATTTGTAGACAGGAATATATTTTTGCTAGATGAGGCATGGTTACAGTCACACTTGTACAATATTTTCAAAAGGAAATTGTTTTAGTTAAAACCCAAAACATCATAGCACTATAGGGATTTGATGCTTTTTATTTTTATATATTATATGGCTTTTAGTGTGTGAGTTATAATATGAAATATATGGTATTATCAAAATCTGAAATGCTTCTGCTTTGCTCAATTTCGTGAAGAAAATATCAGTTCATAGTGTCAGATATCTATTCTTTTTTCCTCTGAGTTAGTTCTACTTGGTACAGCAGAGTGGCAACTGGGAGGGTGGGATAGATGACAGGGAGCTTACTCTTGAATTGGGGAAGGTCTGGCACAAAGATATTAGATTTTCAGTCTTCTCCAAAATTCTATGATCTCTTCAACAAAGAAGTCAAGCAATATAGTCTATAATGGCTTAAGAATATGACTGAAAAACAATTTCAATTAAATTCACATCATATTTTATTGAGCATGACAGTTGGTACATTGGATGATATAACCCTGGATTATAATTCATTTTCTATTACTTATTCACTCAACAATTATTTATTGGCCCTATAGCATATAGCAATGATTTCTTGACTTCTTGATATTGAAAGCAAAGGAAGTTTCTTTAATTATTCTACTATCAGGGCTCTGTTGGAAATCATAAATGCTTTCATGGTCTGAGCACTTAACAAGTTATGACTATAATTGTTTATCTGGTTTTTCCTTCTAATTTAGCACACAGTTTCCTTGGGAAATATTAGTTGCCTTGTTTTTTTTTAAATGCTATTTTGAAAATCATGAAGAATAAGAGCCACATTTCCTCAGTCTTCAGAGCTATCAAAATCCAGGATATATTAATGGCAGGATGGGCCAGAGCTGTGTTTTTTCAGACCTGAAGTCTTTGGGGAAGATCTGAGTTACGGAAAGTCCTAGTAGCAAACAATAAAAAATACAGATGTGGGAAGTTGGCATCAGAACAGGCAAGCAGTAAGTGGTAATTGATCTTGGCAGGAAATTGGAGCATGCAATTTGGAGAATCTGGCAATAGGTGAAGGATGGAAGTCCAAGCAGGCAGAAACATTTGGTGCATAGCATTAGGGGAAATTAGCAAGAGAAAGGCAAAGTCACAGGTTCCAGAAGGTGATAGATATTAGAGAGACCTAGTAGCAACAATGAAGTCCTGGAGACTGAAATTCTTGACCAGAATCCAACCCCTTGGAGAACTAAATAAACCAGAGAGAATACTATTCCCAAAGGAATTGGAATACTGAGCAGGAAACCTAGGGATACACTCAGACATGTAAAAGAGGAAGCTTTTTTTTTAAATTAAAAACCAAATATCAGGTGAAGAACTGTTCATGAGTAATAGGCAAAGAATTCAGTTTAATTCAATTCAGTTGAAAATAAAAAATAGAGTAAGTTTCTACGGAGTATAAGTTACTGATATACTGATAGATAAACAAAATGTAACAGTTCCTACCTTCCAGAAATTTATATTTTCTTGGAACAAGGGTGTGGCACACACCACAAATACAAATAAGTAAGTATAGTTATTGCTATACACAAAATTCTACTCAAGAGAATGAAAATGCTAAAATCTAAAGAAACCAGGAAAGGTCTGAGGAAAAAGTGGCATCTAGGAGTGATAAAAGGTAAAGAGGAGATTTTAGATATGGAATAACAACTAGCAATGCAGTTACTGAAAAAACAGATGATTAATTGAGCTGATCGGATTGATGTTCAACCTGTGGGATACGGATCCAGGATGTTTTTATTTAACTTTCCTAGAGGTCAGATGATTTCTAGGCAGTGGGATGGAACGAAGGCTATCACTTGACTCTCTCCTATTCTGGAACACTCTGCCTACTGACCTTCCTGATTTCCTAACAAAAAAAAATCTATTTATTTACTGGAAGAAGTTCCCAACTCCTTTTAATTCTAGTACCTCCTCCCTATTAATTATTTCCTACTTATCTTGTATATAACTTGATTTATATATATTTGTTTCCATATTGTCTCCCCAATTAGATTGTTTTTTCCCTTATTTAGTATTTTATTCCTCCTTCTTCCAGGTTACACATAAAAACAAATTTTAACATTCATTTTTAAACTTGAGTTCAAAATTCTCTCCTTTGCTCCCTCCCCACATGCACCCCCATTAAAAAGGCAAGCAATTATATATAGTTTATACATCCATAGTCATGCAAAACATTTCCATCATAGCCATGTTGTAAAAGAAAACATAGACCAAAGGGGCAGAATCTCAAGAAAAATAAGACAAATTAACAAAAGTATGTTTCAATATGTATTCAGACATCAGCAATTCTTTTTATGAGCACGGATAATATTTTTCATCATAAGTCCTTCAAAGTTGTCTTGACTCATTGTATCGCTGAGAATAGCTGTCATTCACAGCTGATCATCTTACAATATTGCTGTTACTTTGTACATAGTATATTTCACTTCACATCAGTTCACACAAGCTCTTTGAAAGGTTTTTGGAGAGCATCCTGCTCATCATTTCTTAGATCACAATTATATTCCATCATAATTACATACCTTATTTTCTTTGGCCATTCACCAATTGATGGATGTCCTCTCAATTTCCAATTATTTACCTGAAGAAAAGAGCTGATAGTACATATAGGTCCTTTTCCTTTTTTTTTTAAATCTCTAGTGGGGTACAAACCAAGTGTCAGTATTGAAAGGTCAAAGAATATGCAAATGCTTTTTAAACCTTTGGGCATAGTTCCAAAGTACTCTGTTGAATGGTTGAATTAGTTCGCAACTCCTCTAACAATGCATCAATGTCGTATTTCTCCCACATCCCTGTATATGATATTTCCCAGTTGCATGTAAGTAATGATGGAGATGATGATGATGATGATATATTTCTTTAACATATGATTTTAGAACTTTAAATTCCAGATTCTTTCCCTTCCTCCATTGTTACACCCCTCCCCCTGAAAGACAAGCAATTCAATACAGGCTGTACATGTATAGTTATGCAGAACATCTCCACAATGGACATATCATGTAACACTGATCATATTTCCCTCATTTCTATCCCACCTTACCCTTGTTCTATTCTCTCCTTTGTCCCTGTCCCTTTACAGAAGTGTGTGCTTCTAACAACCTTCCACCCCAAGCTCACCTCCCCTCCATCATGCCCCTCTCATCTCCTAACCCCCTACTCTCCTTCAGAGCAAGATACCCATTTAAGAATATATGTCACTCCCTCCCTAAGCCAAAGTCAATGAAACTAAGGTTGACCCATTCCCTTTTTGCCTACCTGTTCTTCCCCTCCATTGTAAAAGTTATCCCTTTCCTCTTCTATATGAAATGATTGACCCCATTCTGTCTCTCCCTGTCTCCTCTCATTCTATTCCTCTCCCACTTCTTAATTTCTCCTTTTAAAATATCATTTCTTACTATTCAAATGATCCTGTGCCCTCTGTCTATGTACACAAATATACACACACTCACATATGTATTCATATGCATATATACCCTCCTATTAGACATATGTGTATGTAAACATATATATGTATATAAATGTATATATAACATACACATATTTATATGTATATGTGTGTATATATGTGTATGTATGTATATGTGTGTGTGTGTGTGTGTGTGTGTGTGTATATACACATACTTATACATTTATATTCCCTTCACCTCTCCTCATACTGAGAAAAGTTTCAAAAGTTACAATACTCATTTTTCCATGTTGGCATATAAATCAACTTTGATAACTTCCTCAGTGATTTTTTTCCATGTTTACCTTCTCATGCTTCTTTTGTTTGAATGTCAAATTTTCCAAAACCAAAATCAGTTCTGTTTTTTTCCTCAAGAATGCTTGAAACTCTTCTACCTCATTGAATTACCATATTTTCCCCCGGAAGATTATACTCAATTTTGCTTGGTAGGTGATTCTTGGTTTTAATCCTAGCTCCCTTGATCTCCAGAATATCATATTACAGGCCCTTTGATCCCTTAATCTAGAAGCTGCTAGGTCCTGGGTTGTCTTAATTGTGTTTCCACAGTTTTCAAATTGTTTCTTCTTGGCAGCTTGTAATATTTTCTCCTTTATCTGGGAACTCTAGATCCTGGTTATAACATTCCTAGGAGTTTTATTTTTGTGATGTTTTTCAAGAGGTGATCAGTGAATTCTTTCAAGTTCTATTTTGTCCTCTGATTCTAAAATATCAGGGCAATTTTCCTTGAGAATTTCTTGAAGGATGCTTTCTAGGTTCTTTTTTTGATCATGGCTTTCAGGTAGTCCAATACTTTTTAAATTGTCTCTTCTGGATCTATTTTCCAGATCATTTTTTTTTCAAGGGGATATTTCACATTGCCTTCTTTTTTATTTGTTTGGATCTATTTAATAGCATCTTGATTTCTCATAAAGTAATTTGCTTCCATTTGCTCCACTCTAATTCTGAAGGAATTATTCTCTTCATGGAGCTTCAGAGATTCTTTTTCCATCTGGCAAATTTGACTTTTTAAGGCATTCTTCTCCTCATTGGC
>CM053596.1:170541519-170553815 GCA_028646575.1 Pseudocheirus occidentalis
TTTCAGTTAATCTATTTTTAAAGTGTTATTTTCTTCAGTCAGGTTGTTGGCTGTCTTTTTGTGATTTTCTTGCTTTATTCTCATTTCTCTTCCCAATTTTTCCTCCACTTCTCTTATTTGGTTTTCAAAATCCTTCTTCAGCTCATCTAGAGCTTATTATCAGTCTACATTTTTCTTGGAAGCTTTTGGTACAGGAGTTCTGACTGTGTTGTCTCCTTCCTGTTCTATGTTTTGATCCTTTTTGTCCCCAAAAAAGGTATCTAAAGTTGGATTGCTAAGCTTTCTTTGCTTCCTTTGCCTGCACATGTTGCCAGTCAGTTACTTGACTTTTGGGTTCAGTAGAACTTTCAGAGGGGAGAGCTCTGTCCCAAATCACATGGGTTTTCACAGCTGCTGGAGCTATTAGGAGGCTGCCACCATCCCTGCAGTCCCCTCTAGCTTTGGCTCACTGAAAATACACTTCAGGACTACCACCCAAGACAGCAATCCTGATCCAGGCAGCTCAAGGCAAGAGCACTTAGCCCCTGAATGGTAGCTTGCCCCCCCTGCAATATGCAGGCCAGGAGCTTCTAAAGCAGCCATGTGGAGGTGGCTACAGGGCCACTGCTTTAGACTGCTTTTAGCTCTGGAGGCAGTCTGCCGGATCCTCTCCCTGATTTTTAGCTGAGTTCCATTGACCTTTTCCCTTTGTCCTTGGCTCTTATGGGTAGGTAATTCTGGAAACTGCCACAGGTGATGGTGATCCACTCTTCTGAAAGCTCCAGCCATGGCTTATTCTGCATAGCCTGGAGCTAAATCCATATGGGGCTCAACTCTGCTCCCACCATGCTGTGATGAGCCCTTTCCATCCACCTGCTGGGCTGCCTTCAGTGGGAGCCTTGTTTCTCTGTCATTTTATGACTTCTGGCACTCTAAAATTTGTTTAGAGTTATATTTTAATAGATATTTGATATGGTTATGATGGGAGCCACAGAGTTCTCCTGCTTCTAGGTCACCATCTTGACACCCCCCCCCGCCCCAGCCTAGAATATTTTTAAAGGTGTTCTTTTCATTTCTTTTCTTTTCTTTTGCTTTTCAGAGGGGGAAGGCAGGGCAACTGGGGTTAAGTGACTTGCCCAAGGTCAAAACTTGTTATTTTCTTCGGAATTTTTGTGTGTCTCCTTTACCAAGCTGTCAACTCATTTTTCATTATTTCCTTGCATCACTCTCATTTCTCATCCTAATTTTCTTCTATATCTCTTACTTGATTCTCAAAATCTTTTTTGAGCTCTTCCATGGACTGATAACAATTCATGTTTTTCTTGGAGCCTTTGAATGTAAGGGCTTTGACTCTGTTATCTTCTTCATGTGTATTTTGATCTGCCTTGTCACCATAGTAGGTTTCTATGGTTAGAATTCTTTTTTCTGTTATTTGTTCATTTTCCCAGCCTATTACTTCCCAGCCTTTAACCCTTTTGCTAAAGTAGGGTTCTGCTTCTAGGGTAGAGGGTACACTTTCCTAAGCTTTAAGGATTCTGTGTAGCTTTTTCAGAGATACATCTAGGAGCTTGTAACTTTTCAGTTCTTTCAAAATAGGAAGATCCAAAGAGAGTTGTGTTTACTCTCTCCTGACCTGTGTTCTGGTCTATGAGTGAATACAAGCATGCTTTTCTGCCTTGCAACTGTAAGGAGGGTTCCCTCTACAGTGCTGCCTCAAGCTCTGATCTTCTAGTCCCCCTTCTTCCCCTGGAATTTCCACCCACATGTGCAACCTGGATCCTAGTGTGGGTAAAGCAAAGAGTCCCCTGTAATCTCCTTCTGGCAAGTTATTTGACCTGCTTACCATCTGTGGGCTGACTACTCTGGAAGCAGGAGTTGCTGATTCTGATCCAGTGGCTCCCACAGCCTGCTCCTGATTTGCTGGGATCTGGTCTTCGTTGGCATGGCCTGTGGTGGAATACACTCCTCTCTCACTCTGGTACAATAGACCTTTCCTATCAAACTTCTAAGTTGTCTGGAGCTGGAAAATTGTCTCTCTCCATCTTTTTGTGGGTTTTGCTGCTCTATAATTTGTCCAGAGTCATTACTTAAAGGTATTTAGAGGGGTTTGAGAGACAGCTCAGACAAGTCCCTGCCTTTACTCTGCCCTCTTGGCTCTGCCTTCTCCCCCATTAGATAATAAGGTCCTTGAGGCAGGGACTGTCTTCTACTTCTTTTTGTATCTATCATGCTTAGCAAAGTGCTCAACACATAGCAGCAATTTGATAAATGTTTAATGATTGATTGATTAAGTGAATGAATTGGAATTGAATAGGGTCTTCTGTGAGAACTTTAAGGATATAGAAGCCAAAACCTAGGATATTCATTAGAGTAGTTTATTTTGGCCAGGGTAAAAAGAATTAGATGATAAACTTCTTAAGGGCAAGTATCAAGCATGTCTTCCTCTTCATTAGCCTGGGAGTTCCCTGAAAACCTAGGCTTTCATTTGCTTTTCTTTGTATTCTCAGTGCTTTGCACAGTTTCTGGTACTTAAAAGTGTTTGTTGACTTTTCTTTTGCAGAGGTAAACTAAAGTACTGCCCCAATCTTTACAAATATTAAGAAGGGATTTTAAAATGGTCCCGTTCTGAAGCCTTTAGAATAATCTGAAACAGAATTATTATCAGTGTTCCTTGAATTAATTTGGAAACAATAGCTTTCTTTCCTTTTCCCAAACTAACCCAGAAGCTATAAGGGTTAGGGCTTTTGATTCATTCACCAAAAAATAATGCCCTTTCTGCATGCCTAAGAAGGTATTAGGATAATGATAAGAAAGGGAGAATTCACTATAATTGTTTCCGTTATTGTAACTATTTCTTTGTGTTTAGCTTTGTCCAACTGGAAAGAGGAGCCACCTTGGGTTAGGAGATAGCAAATATAGTCAACAAGCAAGTCAATCAGCCAACAAGCAATTATTAAACACTATTTGCCAACAGGACATTTGCTAAAGGGTGGAGACACAAAGATAAAAACAGTCTTTGCCCTCAAAGACTTTACACTCTAAAAGGGGAGATAATATATAAATAACTAGGTACTTACAAGGAATATACAGAGTACCTGCAAGGTTATCTTAAAAAAGGAGGCATTAGGACCTGGAGGAGAGAGAGATAAAAAGACTGGAAAAACATCCCAAGGAAACCAAGAGACAGATGTGAAGGGACTGAGAAATTCCAGATATGGGGGCCAGCCTCTGTTTATTTGAAAGGTCTATAATCCTTAAATAATCTCATGCCCTTGCTTCATTTTCAGTATTCTTATTCAATAAAGCTCTCATGTGTTTTTCCAAGGTTGGATTTATTTTTTCCCAGTATTCTTCCTTCTTTACATATTTTTATATTCCACTTCTGTTATCTTTTTTTTCAGAAAATCTACTAATATTGAGAATATTTCTTTTTGTTTCCTAATTTCTCTATTCTCTGACTAGGCTTACTGATGTCTTCCTTAAGAGCTCTAAGTTCTATACTAATTTATTTGATATTTGCACTTAATTCTTTGATCATTCTGAACTATTCTGGTGTTTGTTGGAATTGTTCCATTTTCATTTCAGGGGGCCTTACAGAATTTGTGCTATTTTCACAACTTCCTCAGGGGCTCTTATCTCAATTTTCCTTGCTGCAAAATACTTTCTATTGGCTTTGATCTTTTCTTTTAATGATTGTTCATTTATCCTCCTTAGTTAAATTGTATCTGTCTCAACCACTCTGCTTTATTTTTTTATGGCAAACGCATACACACACACTCACACACACACACACACACACACACACACACAATGCCTAATGCCAACCCCTTTCTCTCCAAAGACCCAACACTGGTATCTGTCTACTGCAGACTTGGTGTTACTTGCTGATATTTTTGAAGCCCAGCATTGGCATTAATTTGGTCTCCCTTAGGAGCTAATGGTGACTTTTTGGGCACTGCTATAGGGAAACTCCTAGTGGTTACTGCAGTAAAGACCTATGTTCCAATTTTACCAGCCCCACTTTTTCTGGGATCTATTGGCCTTGTCTGGAATTGTATTGGGTAGTGCCTAGACTGACTTGGAGAATGTAATTGACAAAGCAATTGGGGATATTCCTCAGGATCTCAGAATGAGGATGGAAGTGCTCAGAGAAAGTTTAGCATTTGGGACACCTCTACTTTCTCTTTCTTTCTTTTCTCTTTCTTTTACGTTTTGGAATATCTTCTCCCAAACCCTCCACTTTTCCAGTATAGAAGCTGCAAGGTCCTGCATAATTCTGATTGTGGTTTCACAATATTTGAATTGTTTCTTTCTGGCTGCTTGCAATATTTTCTCCTTGATCTGATCATTTTGGAATTTGGCTAACAATGTTCTTTGTTGTTTTCAATGTGAGATCTCTTTCAGGATGTGATTCATGGATGCTTTTGAATGATTATTTACCCTCTGCTTCTAGGACCTCAGGGCAACTGTCCTTGATGAGTTCTTAAAAGATGCTATCCAGGTTTATGTTTCTCAGGTGGACTAATCATTCTTAAATTATCTCTCCTGGTTCTATTTTTCAAGTCAGTTGTTTTTTATCCAATGAAATATTTTATGTTTCTTCCATTTTTTTCATTCTTTCGATGTTTGACTGATTCTTGATGTCTCACAGTGTCATGAGCTTCCATTTGTCCTATTTTATTTTTTAACAAATTAATTTTCTTCAGTTAACTTTTGTATCTCTTTTTATATTTGGCCAATTCTATTTTTTAAAGAGTTTTCTTCATTTTCCCATTTTATCAATTGTATTTTTAAAGGAAATGTTCAAATTATTCTTCTACCATTTTTATTTGTCTTTTAAAATCTTTCTTGAGCTCTTCCGAGAAAGCCTTTTGGGCTAGAGACCCAATTCATATTCCCATTTAAGGTTTCAGATGTGAGTATATTGACCATGTTGTCCTCTCCTGAATTTGTGTTTTGATCTTCCCTGTCTCCAAGATTTTTCTCTATGATCACTAATTTTCTTTAATTCTGCTTGCTTGTGTTTGCCTTTTTTAATCTTAAATTTGATCTCTCCTTCTGGGACCCAGGGGGTACTGTCTAAGACTTCTTGTGCTGGGGGTTAGGGGCCTAGTTGCTGGTTTTCTGTGCTGGGGCCTCAGGTGCTAGCAGCTGGATGTTGTAGTGGTATGGTAGTTTACCTGGTGTTGAGATGGAACAGGTGGTGGCGGTTAGTGTATGCCTGGTGTTGGCATTTGCCTTCTCTGCCACACTGGGGCTCAGGATCTCCAGCTGCTTTGCTGAGGTGGAGCTTGCTGCTGGTTTACTGGGATGCCTCCCATCCTTTATTAGTCTCCTTCAACCACAGCAAGAGGGAACTTTCCCATTAATACCCCTAGCCTCCTGAGGTAAAAGCCTACTTCTGCTGGCCCCAGTATTCCAGTATTTTTCCTGGGGTGATATTCTCTGTTGTTTTTTCAAAGTCTATAAGGGAAGGTGAGAGCCACTTACTGCTTACTCCACCATCTTTGCTCCTGGAAGTTGAAATAGGTGACTTTCAAATATTCAGTCTGTGGACTGAAAGCCCAAGGAGCAGTTGCTGCTACTGGTGCAGGTCCTGCACAGGACTGTGCTTCTCTCTCACCAAGTTCCAACACATATCCCCCTGACCCCATCCCCATGATGACAGGTCTGGGGATCACCACCATTGCCAGTGATTCAGTCTTCTGGGGTCTGCTCTGGCTTCCCTATGGTTGAATCTACTCTGATATAGCCTATGTGCTAGACTGTGCTGTTGTTCCAGCCTGGTGCAATAGATCCTTCCTGTCAACTTTCCAGCTTGTCTTGGGTTCAAAATCTGCCACACTCTGTCTCTTTGTGGATTCTGCTGCTCTATAATTTGTTCAGAGTCACTTTTTTAGAGGTTTTGGAAGAGGTTTCGGGGAGACTGCAAGTGAGACCCTGCCTTTACTCTGCCATCTTGACTCTGCCCCCTCTTTCATTCTTTGGGCTGCCTGCTTTCTCCTGAGGTAAATATTTTTAATCAGAGGAATATTTATGGTCTACTCCCTTTTCTATTTTTTCTTTTGTCCCTTGGGCCTCCATTCCCTTTTGTTCTCCTAAGAATTTATTTATTGGCTGATTCATGGATTTCAGCTTGCCCTAGTGATGGGGTTCTGGGCTCATTTTTTTGTCGATATAACCCCCAAAACATCAAATTGCAATGACCACATGAGTTTCAGGGCTATCCCAAGCAAGGTCACAGGCCTCCACAGTGACTAGAGAGAGAGGTTGAAAATGATGAACAATGACTTGACTGGCTTTTCCTGCCCCTGAGAGTAAATAAAACCCTAAAAACTAGGAAAGGATTAAACATCAATAGAGATTACCTGAAAGTGAAAGTATATTCTCTTATGACTATAAGGAGGGAAAGGCTTATAAGGAGTTTTCCCAAACCAGATTCTCCAAGACTTTTCTCCATGCCCTTGCAACAACCCATATGGTCTGGAATACTTTCTTTTCCCACTCCACTGTTAAAATTCCTGATTTCCATCAGAGGTCAGCTCATGTGACACCTTCTTCATGAAATGTTTCTTAATGTCTCCATTTGTTATTTCTTCAAATTGTCTCACATGTCCTTATCTGTATATAAATAAATAAACCATCTCCCCTTACTAGTGTGCCATCACCTTAAGGGTAGTGACTATTACCAGCATTTAGTACATGTCTTTTCACAAAATAATTCTTTGATCAATGTGTGCTGAATTATTTTTTTGCTTGAGCACTTCAAATCATTCAGGAAAGTTTTTTTTTAATAATGAATAGTTAATAGTTCTACATGTCTTGTTAGGGGCACAGTTTTGAATTTCTCTTTAGAGTTATTAGGAAGAACTACAACTCTCATAGAGCATGTCTTGATATTATTAAATGAAATCTCATAGCATCTATAGCACGTGTTAATTCTGAAGAGATTCTTTTAATAAATACAATTCATAAGCCCAAGATTTAGAATCATAGTTGAAGTGACTTTAGAAATTACATAAATTCAATTCCTTCACTTTTCAGTGATAAGGAAAATTAGACCCAGAGAGAAGGAGTGAGTGGCTTAGATAGTTATTACAAGCAGAAGGTAATGTACAGATCATAATAGCAAAGTTATGAGTAAAATCTACATTTCCTAATTTGTATGTCCTATGCTTGCTGTGGTTTGACTAAGGCAGACTTTTGTGTTTGGGTTGTTTTGTTTTGATTTTTACTGATTTCATGTTTATTTTATATATTGATTGACCTCAAGCTAAATGATTATACAAACTTGAACAGTACACATTCAGCAGAAATAGATTGCTGTACATTTGAAAGTAAATGCTGCTTTGCCTATCTTTCTCCCTCTGTCTTTCGCTATCTGTCTCTGTCTCTGTCTATCTCTCTCTGTGCTATCTCCCTTTTATCTTTTAGGATCTAAACCAGGCTTGAAGATAAGTCCACAGTGCTTATTTGGCTCCAGTTCTTTTTCCAAAACCACAAAATTGGCAACATGTGTTTAATTCTCCTAATCAGAACCATAACTGTCATATATCTGATTCTAGGAGGAAAATGAATGGCCTGAAGGATAATGTCAATAGCACTGAGCTGTATTTCAACTTTTATTCACTCCCCAGTCAACCTACATTCATAAAGGCCTTCTTATGCACCAGGCACATAACTACTAGACAAAAGACATAGTGATACAACTAGAAAAAATACAAAGGATGTAACAACCCATATTCTCAAGAAACTTACAATTAATAAGGAAAAGAAAACATTGATTAAATCATTCCTGAACACATAGTGAATGTTACATTAAATACCAATGGGATAATTTGAAAGAATTAGTAGACTAGTAGAAACGAGAACTGATTTTGGGTATCAGAACTGCAACTAATTCACTACATCTCCTAACTTCTCCAGGCCTCTCTTTTCTCATTTGCAAAGTAAGAGCTGATCTTTATTTTTATTTTTCATCCCATTTACTTAACCTCATTTTCGAATCTAACTGTTCTTTTAAGTTCTAACTCCTTAAATAGCAAGTCAGCTTCTCATGGACTCCTAGAGGTGTGATAAGTGTGACTGCTGTTTGTTTGGTAAGTTTTCTTCTAGATGGGCTTTTCCAAGTTAATTCACTTCAAAGAATCCGGTGCCCTGGCTTCCACTTTTTCAGCAATATAATTGTACCCTTACATTGACTGTAACGTGTTCCAGGCAGGGAATGGAAACTTTCTCTGAAAACTCTTAGTCCAACCAATAAATCAAAAGGCCATAGGTTTATACAAATGGGTTCTCTGCACAATTTCTGTTACTAGGAAACTATTGCCTTAAAGTTTCTTTCAGAGTTTGCATTATATATGTTCATGTGTGTATATGGGTGTACAGATGTGTTAGTCTAGATGTATGATTTCATGGGGAAATCCCAAAGTAGAAACCTTCTCCACTATCTTCTCTAATACAAGGTTGCAGAGAATTTCTTGTAGCACAATTTCACAAAATTTCGATGTGTCTGAGGTATGAGACTTGAACCCACGTCTTTCTGATTTCAGGGCTAGCCATTTTTCCTATATGCCACATTATCTCTTATATACAGTGTATGTGTATGAGCTATCCTTTGTGTGTATATATATATCCCCATATTTATACATTTACATGTATGAAAACTTCCTATGTGACCATGGGCAAGGTCCATAACTTCTGCACCCCAGTTACTTCTGTAAGAGTGTCTTATAGACAAATTATTGATCTATACTCAAGGAAGAAATGTCCACACCAAGAGTTTGCCCTACTGTTGAATCACAGATTTGAACAAAAATTTGTATAAGGCATGCATACACACATATACATGAATATATCCACATCTATATCCATGGATATGTATATATTTTGATATATGTATTGTAAAGGTACATTTTACATGTATACATATTGTGTAAGTTGCAGAGCATGGATATAATTAAAGTATGTATAATTGTATGTACATACATGTATGTATATGTGATATTGTATACGTATATTATTTATATGTTTGTCTACTACCTAAAACTTTTAACATACAAAAGCAAATTTAAAAGGAAAGTATTCTTACACATAAAGTGTGGTGTCTGTAAATATAATTTCAAAGAAAAGGAGGTCATTTGAAATGGAAGAGTTAAATAAAAAAAAACACAAGTTACGGTTAACATCTTGATTACTTTGTTTAGAGAAACACTGAAGACTATTATTATTATTTTTTGCTATTTTTTAGAAGTCAGGGCAATTGGGGTTAAATGACTTGCCCAAGGTCACATAGCTAGTAAGTGTTAAGTGTCTAAGGCTGGATTTGAACTCTGGTCCTCCTGACTCCAGGGCCAGTGCTCTATTCACTGCACCACCTAGTCACCCCCAAGATTATTTTTTAATAGAACAACCAAACTAGCACAGGTTTATGACTTTTCTGGATTGATATTATAGTTTTGGATTATAGGACAATGGTGGGAGGGCTCCTAGTTACATTGCTGGGTCTCTTTTCTGAAATTAAAATCTTCATACATTTTTTCCTTAGCCAAAATGTTTAAAGACACATATATTTCTTAGACCAGACTTTTCTCAAAATTTAAAATGCATTGTAAACCTCTTGGCCACAGAAATACCACAGTATAGAGACTGTAAAAGTAGAACCTAGAAAGTAGTACTTTTTAATTGGTCCCCTATGAATCAAGAGGTATAACTGTGTGGCCTTGGGAAAGTCACTTAACTTGTCTGAACCACAATTTCTTTATCTGTAATGTGGAGAATTTGTATCATGTGTTCTCTAATGTCCCTTCCAACTTTAAGAATAATTACCCTCAACCTGCCCTACCTCCATTTCATACAACCTCTACTTGTTTATTTCCTTTTCTACTTTTCATTTTGACACTGTAGGATAGCTATGTTTACTCCCAAGCTTCCTACTCCTCCCATTGTCTCCTCATCTACTCCCAGAACTATGTCATATCAAATTCATTCTAAAAGAGAACAAGGGCTCTTTCCATTTTTTATTTTGTTCCCTCTAGAGCCAAGTCTTTCATACTATGGCTACTAAATGAATGTTTGTTGATGAATTGATTGATATTTTATTTTCTTGTGTGTGTTTGTCAGACAAAGAGAGGGGGAAACAGAGAGAGGGAGAGGAGAACGAATAAGAATAAGAATGAATTTAACTTCACATAAGCTCATGTATTTGTATGTGTATGTTTATGTATGTATACACATGTACATATAGCTTCATATAAAAACATACATATGCATGTGTGTAGATATGAATGCATCCGTGTATGTGTGTGTATTTCTGGATTAACCTGAATTACCACCAAGTTACATGTAAATAAGAAAGCGGTTACCAAATATAGTTGAGATATGGTTTGAGGTGGTGCCTACAAATAAGGAAAGTTAGAGTGCCATAGATCCTTAAGTAAGCAAACTAATCTTTAATATAATAGACTACAGTGAGAAGTATTGGCATAGTTTGAAAATTCAAGGAAATAAATTCATGTGTGAGCTTATGTTTGTGTGTGTGTGTGCGTGTGTGTGTGAAAAGGATAACAAAAGAATTGAAACTTGAATTCATATGGAGTTGAAACCACCCTCCTGCTCCTACCTCCTTACCACATAAATACATTACTGAGTAGAACCTCATTCCAGTCTTTGGAACTCACATCACTTCCATGTATGGTGCTTTAGTAATGTTTTGGTCCACATGGATTATCTTCACCAAGGACCTTTGTTCGTGCCACATAAATCAATATCCAAAGAAGAATTTGAAAAGTCCATTAATGAACTTTCCCAAATCCTTTTCCCATAACAAACCTATAACAGCACATAAATTTACATAAAATCACTATAAACTATCCAAAAATCATTATTACAGTACTGCAAAAACTATTTGCAACAATAATATGAATATAGTAATGAAACCTAAGCTAGGAAAACACAAAACAAAGGGGAAAAGCTATTGATTAATATCCCCAATGAATGCTGATACAAAATAAATAAAATATTATCATATAGCCTACAATGATACATTAGAAAGACCATTTGGGGTTTATATCAGAAATGTAGAGTTGAATCATATTAATAGGATCAATAACAAAAGGCATATGATATATAAATGATGCTGAAAATGTTTTTGACAAAATCCAACATGCATTTCAATTAACTCTAGAAAGCATAGACCAATTTAAACATTACTTTAAAAAGTGGGTGTTATTTCTTTGAATCAGAGCAAATATTATATGTAATGAAGAAAACCTAGAGACCTTTTCAATAAAATCAAAGCGAGCGCAAAGATATTTATTATCACCACTATTATCTAACATAGTGCTAAAAATGGTAACTCTAGGCATGAGAAAAGGAAAGAGAGGAAGCAAGAAAAAGAAACAATGAACAAACAAAATTACTGGTTTTTGAAAATGTTATAATGTACTTCAAGAACCTATAAAGTCAACTAAAAATAATTCAAAGAGTTAATAGCCTCAGCAAAGTTGCAAGATAAAAGATAAATCAAAATATAACTAGTATTCCTATACATAACCAATAAGACATGGCAATAAGAGTTAGAGAAATTCAATTCAAAATAACTAAAGATTCTATAAAATAGTTAGGAATATACCAACCAGTATTCCAAAAATAACTTTATGAATCTGATTATAAAATACATTTTGCAGAAAGAAACATAGACCTAAGTAATTTTAGAAATGTTAATTGTTTATGGGTAGGTACAGATAATGTAATAAAAATAATAATACTACTTAAAATTTATTTATTCTGTCCCATACAAAACTCCAAAAGTGTTTTATAGGCCCAGAAAAAATAGAAACATAATTCATATAGAAGAACAAATGGTCAACAATCTTAAGGAGAAGTCTATTATAATAAATCTATTAGTACTCAATTTTGAAATGTATAAGAAGTAATCATTAAAATCAATTGGGAAATTGTTTTTTAATGAGAAATTAATCAGTGCAACAGATTAAACATGCAACATACAGAACGTACTATTTGTTGTGATACAGTTACATAGTTTTTGAAAAACCAGATGACACCATTCATAGGGGTAAGGAATCACATTTTCATATACATATTGATATATAGATATAGATATACACATATATACATATATTTAAATTTTTGTATGGACACATATGTATAATGCATGTATATATTTCTGTATCTGTGTATATACATACCTTTATACATACATTTCTGTATATGTGTATGTGTGCATATACACACATAACACACACATATATCACTACATATATCCCAGTATATCTATCTATCTATCTATCTATCTA
>CM053596.1:170580989-170631756 GCA_028646575.1 Pseudocheirus occidentalis
CTCCATCATCCCCCTTTCATCCCTTTCCCCCCTACTTTCTTACAGGGTAAGATATGTATGTCATTCTCTCCCTAAGCCAAATTCAATGAAAGTAAGATTGACCCATTCCCTTTTGCCTTCCTGTTCTTTCCTTCCATTGTAACAGTTATCCCTTGCCTCTTCCATGTGAGATAATTTAACCCATTCTGTCTCTCCCTATCTCCTCTCATTATATTCCTCTCTCACTTCTCAATTTCACTTTATAATGATTATCTCTCCCTATTCAATTGATCCTGTTCCCTCTGTCTACGTATACCTGTACACTCATATATATATATATTCATACTCATATATACCCTTGAATATAGACATATATTTGTATGTATACATACATTTAAATATATACATTTATATTCCCTCCCAAAATCCTCATACTGAGAAAAGTTTCACAAGTTACAATTATCATTTTTCCATGTAGGCATATAAATAGTTCAACTTTGATAAATTCCTTATGATTTCTTTTTCCTATTTACCTTCCTACACTTCTATTGCTTCTTATATTTGAATGTCAAATTTTCTATTCAACTGTGGTTTTTTCATCAAGAATGCTTCAAAGTCCTCTATTTCATTGAACAATCATATTTTTCAATGAAGTGTTATACTCAGTTTTTCTGGGTAGTTGATTCTTGATTTTAATCCTAGCTTCTTTGATCTCTGGAATATCATATTCCAAGCCCTTTGATCCCTTAATGTAGAAGTTGCTAGATGCTGTGTTATCCTGATTGTGTTTCTACAGTATTCAAATTGTTTCTTCTCAGCTGCTTGTAATATTTTCTCCTTGATCTGGGAACTCTGGAACCTGGCTACAATATTCCTAGGAGTTTTCAGTTTGGGATCTTTTTCAAGAGGTGATTAGTGAATTCTTTCAATAATCTGGTTCTAAAATATCAGGGCAATTGTCCTTGAGAATTTCTTGAAGGATGATTTCCAGGTTCTCTTTTTGATCTTGGATTTCAGGAATCCAATAATTTATAAATTGTCTCTCCTGGATCTATATTCCAGGTCAGTGGTTTTTTTCCAATGAGATATTTCACATTGCCTTCTATTTTTTTTATTTGTTTTGATCTGTTTTATGGTATCTTGATTTCTCATAAAGTCATTAGCTTCCATTTCCTCTATTCTAATTCTGAAGGAATTATTCTCTTTAGTGAGCTTTTAAAATTCTTTTTCCATCGGCAAATTTGGGTTTTTAAGATACTCTTCTCCTCATTGGCTTTTTGAATATCTTTTGCCATTTGAGTTAGTCTATTTTGTTAAGGTGTTATTTTCTTCAGCCAGGTTTTTTACTTCCTTTTCATAATTTTCTTGCATCCTTCTCATTTCTCTCCCCAATTTTTCCTCCACTTTTCTTACTTGATTTTCAAAATCCTTCTTGAGCAGCTCCATGTCCTGTGACCAGTTCATATTTTTCTTGGAAGCTTCTGGTGTAAGAATTCTGACTTCATTGTCTTCCTCCCATTCTATTCTCTGATCCTTTTTGTCCCCCCAAAAGGAATCTAATGTTGGATTGCTGTGCTTGCTTTACTTCCTTTCCTTGATTATGTTGCCACTCAATTACTTGACTTTTGAGCTCTCTGTCACAGTAGAACTCTGCTTTGAGAGGGGAGAAATTTGTCATAAATTGCTGGGGTTTTCACAGCTGCTGGAGCTATTATGAGGTCACCATCTCTACAGCCCCCACCAGCTCTTACTCACTGCTCACATACCTCAGGACCACCACCAAAGACCATGATACAGATCCAGGCAGGTTAAAGTAAGAGCTATTCCCCCTGAATGGTCGCTTGGCCCCACTATGACCTGCAGTCCAGGAGCTCTGAAGCAGCCATATGGAGGCTGCTGCACCTCTGCCTCTTCTCTCTCTGGGGGCAGAGGCCAGACCATGCCTCAATCTTCCCCTGTTCCAACGGACTTCTACACTGATCTTTTACTTTGCCTTTGGCATTTATGGGTTGATATTTCTGGCAACCACCACAGTTGCTGGTCATCCACTCTCCTCAGGTACACTCCAGCTGCTGCTGGTTGGGGCTGCCCTTAGGCTAAAACCATGGACTCATGCAGGCCTGGGCTCTGCTCCCAGCATGCTTCCTTCCTATATGTATCCTTCCTGCCAGACTGCCTGGCTGCTTTTAGTGGGAGATTTGTGTTGGAGCTCATGGAGGGGGGGAGCTCATGGAGTTTTTCTGCTTCTACACTGCCATCTTGTCTCCACTCCCAGTTCGACTTCTTTTATTGGAGATTAATAACATTTTCCAGTCTTTTTGAATTATCTTAGATCATTGTATTACTGAGAGTACCTGAGTCATTTACAGTTGATCATCACACAATATTCCTATTACTGTGTACAATGTTTTCATTCTGCTCACTTTAGATTTCGTCAGTTCACATAAACTTTTCCAGATTTTTCTGAAAGCATCCTGCTTGTCATTTCTTAAATCACAATAGTATTCGATCTCAAACATATGCCACTATGTGTTCAGTCATACCCCAATTGATAGGCATTCTCTCAATTTCCATTTCTTTACCACCACTAAAAGAGATGCTATAAAGCCAAGCATAAGCAGCTTTTCCAAAGAATGCTTCTGTGAACAGCTTTCAAGGTACCAATGATACAGTATAGTGAACACTCTATTCAAATCAGAGCAAAACATTGACAGAAATCAAGGTACAACATTCACAATGTTACCACTTATTACAGAAATTCACTAAGATGGCCACACAGTTTTCACCACAATTTTCACAAAGGTTTGAACAGAGTACATTCATTTCATCACTCAATCATTTAGTAACTCAATCATTCAATCATACAAAGTACAATAGCCAAAGTTCTCCACTCATGGGGCATACCAATTTACAAATCAATTGATATTCAGTCATCATTCACTATTCAATCATCAGAAAATACACAAGCCCTCCACACCTAGGTCATTAGTAAATTGCAATTTCTCAGTCAGTGCACAGTATCCAAGTAAAATCCTCTTTCATCTTGACTCAGGGTGGTCTCTCAGATTGTCTGGATCCCCTTCCATGGTCCCAGACCATACCTGGATTCATCAAACTATCACCTGGGTTCAAAGGCAGACAGCTCCCAGGTCCTTGTCCAGCTCTCTAAGCACTTCCTGTTCCATGCTGAAGCTCACAGCATCCAGTCCACCTTAAATCCTTCACAGTCTCTGTTCCTGGGAAGTTAAGGCTTAACAAAGCCACAAGCAAGTTCATACAAAGTACCAGCATCAGAGTCATGCTTCTTCAGTCTGTGGCAGCTCCAGCTGGCCCTTGCACATCTGTGGCAGCTCCCAGAAGCTCCAGGTGCCTCTCAGATCCAGTAGCCTTTCAGCAGAAGCTCCAGCTGGTTCCCAGAATCAAAACCACTTCACAGAGGATACAAAAATTAAAATCATTCTCTCCAGCCTGGGGGGGGGGGCCCAAACCTTTCCTCTTCAGCCTCTCCAGTGGCAGCAGCTTCTGCCTCCATGAAGCTTGCTCCAAGATCTGTCTGACCCAGCAGGAACTTCTTCTTATATACACCCACAGCATTAACTCCTTCCTGTTTCAGCCAACCCCTTCCTGTTATGTCAGTAACAGGGGTTCATACCTTCTGTTTCTTTAAAAGAGACTTGATTAATTACCAAGTGCTAAGTACCTCTCAGCTTAGCAATACGAAAGGAACTTCAAATTTTGTTACTATTACAGATTCTATAAACATTTTTGTAGATATAAGTCCTTTTCCTTTTCCTTTGATCTTTTTTGTATACAGACATAGTAGTAGTATTGCTCAGTCAAAAGGTATGCACATTTTTATAGCCTTTTGGATGAATTCCTAAATTGTTTTCCAGAGTGGTTTGATCAGTTTACAACTCCACTACTAATGAAGTAGCAGTCTAAATTTTCCACATGCACTCCAACATTTGTCATTTTCCATTTCTTTCATATTATCTAATCTGATAGATGTGAGGTGGTACCTCAGAGTTTTTTTTATTTGCATTTCTCTAATCAGTACTGACTTGGAGCATTTTTTCATATGACTATAGATAACTTTGATTTTTTTCTTCTAAAAACTGACTGCTCATATCCTTTGACCATTTATCAATTGGGAAATTACTTGTATTTTTATAAAGTTGACTTAGTTTTCTATATATTTGAGAAATGAGGCCTTTATCAGAGAAAAATTGCTGCAATTCCACTCCTCCTGATTTTTGCTGATGTATTAAAAATTGTTTATTTTGTACCCCAAATGTTCTCTATCTCATGTTTGGTCATAAATTCTCTTATCCCTAGATCTGAGAGATAAAACTTTCCATGCTCCCCTAATTTGCTCATATACCTTTTATATCCTTGTATACTTTTCTGAATCATGAGACCATTTTGACCTTATCTCAGGATAAAGTGTGGAATGTATACAAAAGACAAAAAAAAATGAAACAATCCTTGCCCTCAATTAGATCACAATCTATTGGGGGACAAAATTCATATATATATATATATATATGTATATATATATATATATATGGGAATATTAATAATAGTGACCAATACATTGGTCTATACCCTCTACTTAGTGAAGAATGAAGAGGGAAATGGTCAATGATTAAAGCTCACAGTCCTTCTGTGTGTGCTTGATGCTACTACTGCTGCCTGGGGTATGAAGTGGGTGGAGGGGAAAGGAAACGATTTTGTACCTAACTGGAAGACCAAGGGAGAGAAAGCTTGTGCATTGAGGAAGTAACCCTCAAAATACAAGACAAGGAACATTTCTCCTTCCTTTCCTTACTCTACTTCAGAAGTTCCCAAACTTATTTGACCTACTTCCCCCTTTAAAAAAAATACTCAGCACCCCCCTGGAAATCTACTTTCTCTAATGCTTTAATGTTTTTTTAAATTGTCATTTCAAAATATTTAAACTATTTAAAAAAAGATATACCTCAAATTTAATAGTTTATTATAAATTTGTGGGGTTTTTCCTGCATTAAAATTTTGATGATATTGTGTCATGTAACCATATAGTATAGACTTCAGAACAAGGACTCCTTGGTAAAATAAATTATGAAGTCATAAAGTAACAACAGGAAGGTATGCAAAGTGCAATATAATAGACTTACTAACTGCAGTTTAGACCTCTTTACCTTCTTCTCTACTTTTGGCAGCAGAAGTTATATTTCTGAATTTCTGGAGGTGGTGTTAATTTAACAAGAGAAATATGTATGTGATGTGATGTGATGTGATGTGATGTGATATGATGTGTGTGTGTGTATTTTATCCCAATGGCTCCCAATGTTACAGCAGAAATGTATGAGTTACAAGTGGAGCTTATTCATAAAGTGATATAGGTTCAAATGTTCTTCCTCCAACTAGCAGGTCTAAATTCCCCCAAATAGATCACCACATTTGGGTTACATTTAAACTTTCTCAGGGTCTTCTCGGTAACTCTGTTGAGCAGAAATCTACTTTCCCTACTCACTGCTCTAGGTCTTGAGTCTTTTTTCCAATATGCTTTCTATCTACACACAATAGGCTACTCCTAAATAATGCACCCACACCATTTGTGAAATTTCCACAACCAACCAATCACAATAGTGATACTTTGAGATCTTAGGAATAATCATGTACTTAATGAAGAAAAAGAAATAACATTATATATGTAATATGGTAAAGCACACACAAACGTGCGCGCGTGCGCGCACACACACACACACACACACACACACACACACACACACACACATATATATATATATATATATATATATATATATATATATATATATATATATATATATATATATATAAAATGTTTCACAACATACATGCAAACCCAGATCACACTCTTCCAGAAATGAACTCAATAGCTATGATGAAGAATGGGCACACACTTTTAGGACCTGGCATGGAAACACAAAGGTAGTAAAAACTCATGTGCATAGTGATGCTCAGACTCCAGACTACGAGTTTCAAAGATTTGGTTTGTTCAAGAATTTCCATGCCACAATAAACTGCTTGAATGCTAACCCTCATCGCTCAACTGGGGAAGTGATTTTCTTTTGGTTACTCAAATATAACCTCTGTGAGTCTTTCAATTAGATATCACCCTTAAAAATGTATTCAAGAAGTTTTAGTTCTTAATAAGTATACTAGTTCTGCCAAACTTATCAAACTATCTCTTGCCTAGTGTAATGGCAAGCAAAGGAGTACTTAGCACCTTGTTTTGTATTCAGGTATTTAGCATTTTGTTTTAGTTCAAATGTCTTTGAGCCTTTCCCATGATTATATCAAGTCTTTGTTAAAAAAGAAAGCCTGCAAAGCCCACAGTGGGAGAGACTTGCCAAAGACTGAAAAAGGACTTACAGGTGGGCAAAACAGGGAGGTGGTAATGACAGATAAAAGATTGAGCATAGCTGGAACTGAGCAGAACTGAGAAGGAGAACACTTGTGGTGTCCAGCACTCTGTTTGTCTGCTCTTTCTGTGTTGATTTGTGTTTGTATACTTTGTCAGACAGAAGACTTTTTATCTGTGTTACTTTGTCAGAGAGAAGCATTCTATCTATTGAATTGTGTTACTTTGTCAGACAGATGCACCCTGTCTGTTGATTTGTGTTGATTTCACAGGTAGAAAATGAACTGCTAAGCTTGATGTGTGTATTTATTGTTACGGCTCTGTCAAGCTTTCTCTTCCCATGAACAGAGACTTTGAAGGGCTTGAGGTGGACTGGTAAAACGGCAAGTTTTTAACAGAGTGACCACAGAGTCCAAATAAATGGTTTTAAGGAGCTTTAATTTACCAGATGGGGCTACTCCATGCCAATTAAAGGGAGAGGAGCAAATAGCTCAGTGATACAGTATCTTTTATATAGTATAGTTTCATTGTTTGGAGGTGCAAGTAAGTTGCTGAGGCAAGGGGGGTTGTGACTACAGGGCATGATGAATTAACATGAATAATAATGAAGAATAGGCAAGGGGGGAGTTTGTGATAACATTTGTAGGTAGAGAGTTGTAGGGGAACCAGAGAGGGGCATAGGGCATGATGACCAAGAAGTAAAACAAATGGAGAATAGACAAATTACTCTAGGCCAGTTTCTTGACTTCTGTCTTAAGTCCATGAAGTTTCTACTTAACTAGTCCCTGGCCACTTCACTGGTCACTGTGAGCTTCGAATTGGAACAAGAGCTAGAATAGTAGCTGGTACAGGAGTTGGGAGCTGTCTACCTATGAGTCCAGGTGACAGTTGGGTGAATTTGGACAAGAGCTGGGAGCATGGAAAAGGAACCATGGAATTTGGGAGCCAGCCCCAAGTCAAAATGAAAGAATCTTTCCTTGGGTTCTTAGTACTGGCTGACAAAATCAAGATTTTACTGTGGGAGGGGTGGGGGTGACTTTGTACTTTGTGCCCCTTAAGGATGACTGAGTTAAAGATGATTGAAAGCTAGTCTCCAATCAAGAAGATTTCTCACTGACAAGATTAAGGCAATGTGACCTAGGGGTGGGAGGCCTTTGTATTTTGTATCCCTTAAGGAGGACTGCTCCTTAAGGATGACTGAGTTAATGATTTACTGAATAATATCTTCTGTTTAAAATTGTGTGGCCACTTTTGTGATAAGTTGTTATATCATTGTGAATGCTATATTTTGGTTTCTGTGAATGTTTTGCTTTAGTTTACTGATGAATAAATAGAGAGTTCACTATATTATGTGGTCAGAATCTTAGAGCTATTCACAGCATCAGTCCTCTGGAGAGCTTCTCCTGCTTGACTTTACACCTATACAGAGCAGCTTAGACAATTATCCAGTTACCTAAATCCAATAAAAATGAAGCTTGCAGAGGGAGGAAAGGAAAGAATTTCGAATGAAGAACAAAACAACACAACAACAAATATTAAAAATAGTTTTTAAATATAATTGGATTTTTTAAAAAAAGATGGAATGGAGCTCACAGAAACACAGTCTAGTGGACAGAGAGAGGTTCTCCAACTCTAAGTGGTAGAGAGGGGCAATTTCTATCACTGGAGTTCATGGTCAATGGCATCAATTCTCTTGAGACATCAGGACTCACTCCCAAAGCCACCTTTAAGCTAACTGCTTCTACCAAAGCTAAAATGAGCAAGTTTTCAGCCCCATGCCCTTCCTTCCCTTCTCAGGTTCCTTTTCCTCTCCTGCTTTGGTTGTTACATGCTCCTTCTGGTCAATGGCTTGAACATTCTGACTCCCAGTGACTCAGTTTACTTAATAAGTCACAACTCCCCAACTTCTCCCCAACATACTTAGACATTTTTCAATCACTGTTCACTATCAAAGTGTTTATGTGATTTTAGCTTTTTGTAGTGTTCCCCTCTTTAATCACTAAACATGTATATGCAAGTCAACTGACAGAACATCATTCTTGCAGTTCTCTGAAGTTCCAAATGCCCTACTATCCCTTTGGCGTCCTTGAAATGGTGCTTCTTCACACTTAATTTTTAATAAATAAAATAACTTTCTTTGCTTCTTGTTACAACATCAAGTTTTTCCTAAACAAACAAGGTTTCAATCCACATTGTTGATAGGGACCTGATTATTCAAATCTATGTCACAGACCATTCCATCCCTAAAACGCTCCAAAATTTCTTCTAAAAATTATATTTATTTAAACATGTTTTTAAGAGTGTATACTGAAACATTTATTTCCCAGTCATATTTAATATCAAAATATTCATAAACAACAGTAGGAATATCTTTTATCCTTTAACAATTAATATAATTTTCTTCCTTTACAGCTATTTTCACCATTAACAGCTCAATATGAAAAAAAGTATTAAAGGACACTGTCCTTTCCATCAGCAATTCCCTATCTTTTGATAAGTAGCATGAGTCAATAGAAAAATGAAAGCCTTTTTAGCTTTTTTTCCCATTCTATATTTTCTGTTATTTTTAATCACCAATTCAAATCTTTAAATTTATGTCTATTAAATATCATCCCTTTGTTTCCAACATAATTTAACAAGTATATTCTTACTATGTACAAAGAATCATTTTGGGCTCTGAGGATAAAAAGATGGATGTATGTTTTTCCTTCCACATTTGTGCTATCTGAAAATAGGGTAAGCATGACATCTATGGTTTTTTTTAAGTTTATGATAAATCAGAATTAAAATTAATTATGTTCTATTCATTAAGATATTAACAATTGACCAATACCTTTAAGAAACATTAGCAGTTTTGAAAAAAAAAAGAGTTTTGGATTGTGTGTGTGTGTTTGTGTGTGTGTGTGTGTGTGACATAACCCACACTACAGGTATGATTTAAAAAAAGCTTAAGACCCATCAGCCAGAACACTGCATTCCTTCTCCTTTTCAATTAATCAAGATTTTACTGGTCCAGGACATTCCTTATTCACTAGCTCTTGTTCTTTGATTTGTTCTGCATTGGTTCCCCAAGCACAAGACATTTGTGTATAGATGTTATTTCAGTAATTGCAAAGTTTTATTTATAGTTTCAATACCTTAAGGAGATGGAATTAGTATGCTGAATTAAGCAATTTCTCAAGAATGATTTTGGTCTATGTGGCTTGCAGTTGCCATTAATCTAGTGAACTGTAATTGGAATATTTAATGTTCCTCTATTTTCTGTAATCATGATTAATTTACTCAACTAAGGAATATTATTTTTCAAACACCAAGAATAATTCCCCTTAAGTTACTTCACACAATTCTTGTGGTGTTAAATCAGAAAGGGAGCTAGCTTTATTCTTTGCCAAACTAGTTTCCTTCTAGTCAACTACAAATTTCTGTCTTTATTCTGATGATTATTTCTTTATCCCACTCCCATATAATTATGACCTGTATTTTTGTCTCCACTGGTCTTCTAGAAAAGACAGTTAGTGCGTGAAGTTTACTTAAACCAATGCTAATCTTAACTGACTGGCAGATATGGGCCAATTGGGCAGAATCTGATATAAGCGAGGGTGGGTAAAAGGAACAACAGTGGATGTAGTATTTTCCAACCTTGTTATGCATTGTTCTGTCACTATTGTGAGCTCAATAGGGAGTGATTAGGAACTTTTGAAGGAAAAAAATGGGCTGACATAATCAAAGCACCCTTTGGGGAAGATGATTCTCACAGTACAGATAGGCAAAATATGGGCAGTGGGCAAGGAAATGATCAAAGCAAGACAAATCTATACTACATGTAGAAGAATGTGAGAAATATTATCTTATATGGCTTAGGATTAGACTTGTAATCGTATTAGTTTGGGGCATCCCAAGTGAGGAAACCCTTTACTAATGTAGGTATACATTTTCTTCATAACTTAATAGTCTTAGGTAATGGCCTAAAATACTGAAAGGATAAGTGGTATGGTCTGGTCATATAGTCAATGTTGAAGAGGTAAGACTTGAACCCATGTATTCCTTAGGTTAAGGCCAGTTCTATCCACTAGGCCATTATGCCTACTCCTCACAATATACATACACTTATTGATCCAGTTAAAGTTTTCTAGATTAATGGCACATACAAGCCACATAGGACAAGATGGTTCTTGAAAAACTGCTTAATTCAGCACAATGAACCCATTTTTGTATAAGGTGTGTGCATGTGTGTGTGTGTGTGTGTGTGTGTGTGTGTGTGAGAGAGAGAGAGAGAGAGAGAGAGAGAGAGAGAGAGAGAGAGAGAGAGAATGTATTCAAGTTTTTAACATGGTTTTGAGATGCTAAGGGTGACAACTATCTAGAGAAGACTTGTACATATCCATAGGCAGAAGTAAAAAGAAAAAAAAGAAATGGAAGAGAAAAGAGAAAGAGAAGAAATTTGATGGAACAAAGTCCAAGAGGAAGTAGGAGTAGATAAGACCTAGAATTCATGTAATAATCAGTTATGAGGGATGTAAGATTATCTGCTGAGAGTTCATGTCAAGAGGAGTAAAAATTTGGGATTTAAGGACTGTGAAAAAAGTTTAGAAGAGTTTCTGAAAAAATCTTCCATTTCCCTTGGGGCAAATGACATGTTTTTGTTGTTTGCATTCAGATACTGAAACCACAGTGACAGAATTTTGGGGAAAACAACCATCCAGGGGTTGGTACAAATTGATGATATGTTATGAAAAAGAACCTGGTGTAGGAAAAGCTTTGTTACAAGGGAGTTACAATAGAGAGGAATATCATTACAAAATGATAGTGATTTTTAAAATTCATTAATAAAACATATATTTAGTTATTTAAAAAGACTTAGGAGGAGAAAAGGATTGATTACTCATTTGTGTCTGTCATTTTTAGTACACAAATAAAAGTAACATTAATAGAAATTAATTTTATCAATCTCTCCTAAAATCCAGCCCCTTACTCCCAACTGCCTATTAACTATTCTCATCGAAATGGGTATGTCAAATTCAACACATGCAAAATAAAATTTATTTTCTTTTTTCCCACAATCATGACCCTCTTTTATCTTTCTAACATAGCTCTCTTTGGAGTTCTCCTTTTCCTTAGGTAACCTATGTTGATAACCTAGAGTCTTTCTTAGTTTCCTACTTTTCCTAATCTCTCAGATCCAATCACTTCCCAAGTCTTTTTGATTTCTCTCCCCTTTTCTCTATTCACATGGCCACCATGCTAGCTCATACACTTAACACCCTCTCACATGAATACTGTAACAGCCTCTAAACTGATTTCAGTGCCTCAAGTCTATCCCCTTCCCATTCTATCCTCCAAATGGCTAGCAAAGTGATATTTCTACAACAAAGATCTGACCATGATAATCCCCTACTCAAATTCTAGTGGCTCCCTATTAGCTCTTGTATCAAATAAAGTCCCTTTGGCACTTAGTCACAATAGGACTCCAGCCTACTTTTTCATACTTGTAACACTTTAGTCACCTTTCACTATTCAACAACCTACTCTACAAGGAGATTGTAGAGCGCTTGATTGTGGTAAACTCCTTTACTTGTAGTTCCTTACATGTAACATTCTGTTATCCACGTCTTTGCCATACCTGAAAGTCATTCCCCTCTAATCTCTATATCTTAGACTCCCTAGCTTCCTTCAGAGTTCAGTGCAAACACCTTTTCAATAAAGTCTTTCCTCATCCACTTCCCCATTTCCATACTATTGTCTCAAATCTCCATTTACTATATATAATGTAGATATATAATTTATTATATTATATGCCATATTATTATATTAAAATTATGTAAATATAGAATTGGATTGTATATATTCAGACTATGTATTAATTATGATTTTAAATAATCACAATAAATAAATATGTACTATAATAATATAACAGTCATAATAACTCATATCATGAGAGGACAGTAGAATATTATAATAATTAATACTGTGATTTTGTTATTTACTAATGTTATAATATCCTATTATATTGCCATAATATAATACAATTATTATTCTATTGTAAAATTTTATTATGTTCAAATAATTATATAATCATGCATTACATCATTTTATATATATATATATATATATATATATGATCATTGGAACAGTTTGTAAAATAATATTTCTCTTCTCTTGGGGGAAACTATGTATTTTTTTTTGCTGTTTACATTCAGATATTATAAACTGTAATGATATGATTTTTGGGAAAATAACCATTCAAGGGTGGGTATCTATTGGTGATAGATATCAAAAAGAACCTGGTCATTACACACACAAACACACACACACAAACACACAATGGTCATTACATATATATAATTACATCACATAGAGTGATTTTATTATAAGAGAATGTAGTAAAACAATGCATGGCAGTTATAAATATAAATAAATAATTATCATATCCTATTAAGTATAGTTATATCAGACATAATACACTATGATGAGGAATTATGTAGTAAAAATATAGTAAAATATATGTACGTGCAAATGCGTACACACACATACATATACATATTGTATTTACTTATATGTTGCTTGCTTAGTAGAATTTTTAGTACTTTTAGTACTTAGTACTTTTCTTTGATGACAGAAACTTTTATTTTCATTTTTATATCTTCAGCACCTAGTACAATGATCCTTAATGGATGCTTATTGATTGTTTTGGTGCTATACTGTTCCAAAGTACTTTGATAAATATGAAATTGCACTGGATTCCTACACTGATGGTATAGAAGAGATAATACAATTATTGTTCATCCAGTTTTATAGATGAGGAACCATGAGCAAATTGCTTCACATTTCTGGGCCTCAGTTTCCTCCAAAAAGAGGGAATTGGACCGGGTCACTTTTAAAGTTTCTTATGGCTTTGTTATGCTGTGAATTCTGATGATACTGTGAGCTAAGCCTTGCAAACCCATTAGTGGGTATACACCAGGCAAAGCTGAAAAAAAGATCAGAGAGTAATTATTTAGCAGCATGTATAGAATGACTTGGAGCTAAGGGATAGAAGGAGTCATTGACATAGAAAAAGAATTACAAGACATGAAGAAACCAGGACTGCTATATAAAGCAGAAATGCAGTGGGTCATTCTCTACTGAACAGAATAAGATCTTCACCGAAAGAAAAGTCTAAGAAGCAAATTGTAAGAAACAGAATTCTATGAGATTTGTGAGTTAGTTCCAGCATAAAGATACCTTAAGATGTTTTGAGTAGCTTTGTCTCTATACCTTTATGTATCAAAATAAGGTCAAAATAGGTAAAAGGAGTAGGATTGTAGGCATTTTTTTTTTGCTTGGTTAAAAAAAATTGGTTCTCTAGGTTGCATTTTAATTTCCTTCTCTCTCCTGCCTCCACCCCCCAATGGGGATAGGGTAGGAGAGAAAGAAAGTAAGTTCTTTTTAATTGAAAAAAACCAAACCCTTTTTGTCCCCCAAAGGAATTAAATGTGAATGCCCCTTGAACTGTCCTAAACAAACCAATCTGACAACATTTTTGGTGAATAGGATAAGAAATTTGTGTTTCAAAGAAACTACTTGATATATTTTTAAGCAGTTTTTACTTATTTGAAGTTCACTTTAGGAAACTGTTTAAGCTAACTTAAAGAGGAAGAGCAATTTTCCACAAATTATATTTAGATTCTAGGGTAGAATTATGATTCTACATTAGAACTTGAAGGGACTTGAGGGATAATTTCAATCCAAGGGTTCTTAACATTTTTTTTGTGTCATGTACCTTTTGGTAATCTGATAAAGCCTATGGACTTCTTTTCAAGATAATATTTTGAATTATATAAAATACATGGCAGTAAAAAGGAAAACACTGTTTCTCAAAATATGGTTGTCAAAACATATGCTTAAAAGTTCATAAATCTCACATTAAGAACTCTAATTCTAATCTACCCCGCTCATTTTATATATGTGTCTGATAGACATTATAGTAGTAGGTAGTTGATCCTGAAAATTGGGCAAAAATTATTTATTTAGCGTGTGTTTTGTTCATACCTCTGTATATAATAATATATAATCTCCCCGACACTAAGTAATATATAAATACTTAGTAAAAGTAAAATAACTATGATCCAAAATATAAAGTGAAACGTCCATAATAAAGACACAGAAAGTCACATTCCATGGAAAATGAGAAGAGGGTTGCTTCATAGACACGACAGAGTGTTACAGGGATTGTATAGGTTGGCTAACATGTAATCAAAGCAATGCCTACTCCGGAAATATGGTTAATACAAGGAGTTACCATGGAAATGGATTGATAATAAGCATATAGGAAAAGAGAGGAAACAACTCCCTCCATGGAAGTATAAATGGCAAAGGTGCTTGTCAAGGATGCTTAAAGGAAATAAACAACACAGATGAGTAGTCTCAGCTGTGACTTGCAGACAGGAAATTCTTTTCTAACTTGATGTTCCCTCACTTTAAGGCAGTCAGCTTAGTCTATTAAAAAGGAGCAATACCTTGTTACAGGGGATCTGATCTTGATCATTAGCTCTCTTCCTGCCTTATCCACCTAGTGCAAGTCTTTGCTCTAGAGAACACAGGAAAAAATTGTTCACAATAGCTTATGATGACTGATGCCATCATCTTCACTGACAATGCTCTGAGAAACCTTTTTATTCTTATATGTTGTGTGAGACAAGTGCCGTGGGGTTTTCCCTGAGGGATTTGATCCCAAGGAGAGAAGGCCTTGACATTTTAAGAAGAATGGTGAACACTGGCAAATTCTTTTGTACTTTATCTGTGATAGTGAAATGGAATTAAGGATATGTAGGCTACAGGTGGAGACAATACATAAAGTGAATCTCTATCTCTCTCTTGGTCTGTCTGTCTGTCTGTCTGTCTGTCTCTCTCACACACATACATACACACACACACACACACACACACACACAATTCCAAGGAAGAAACAGTAATACAAAGGGAGGAAAGAGGTATTCTTAAAGGCATTATGTACTGAGTACAGGGTGAGAAAAGAAAATATAAGGGCTGTAAAGGCAAAGGAGACCAATACTGAATTTAAAGGTTCACCTCTCCTTCATCCCTAAATGACTCCTCTAGATGTTCATCTGGAATGATCTTTCCTCATTCAATCCTCATTGAAATACAAAGTTCTGCCACTTGATCAAATAACTTGGGTTCTGAGCTGGTCTCCCATTTTATAGATGACCCACAGTATGTGACAATTTCCTCTGAGAGCTTTTCATCTTAACAGTCATTCCAGTTCATCCAAGGACATTTCCCATCCAATTTAATATGTTTGTTTGATTGGACATCTAATCACTTACATTAAGTGGGGAATGGAGTTATTTGATTGATTTTAGTCAAATTCACCCTTAATAAAGATATTCCTGAAGAAAAACTTGAAGGAAGAAGTGACATTGATATTAAAAAGTGATGCACTCTATGTAGTGGGTGAAGAAAAGAAAGAAAATAGTTGATGATATTCCAAAGTTATAACCCTGGGAAATCAGGAAGATGTTGGTACTCTTGATGACAACGGGGAAGTTGGAAAGAAATGGCGGTTTGGGCAGTTAGCAGAGGAGAAATGAGTTAAGTTCTTGACATATTTAGTTTGGGATTTTGGCAGCACACTGAAATGGAAGTGTCTTGATGACAATAGAACATAAATGAATGTGGAGGGTAAGTTGTCAGGACAGAATTAGAGTGTAGAATTGAGAATATAGAAGCAGATGGGCTCTCTAAGGGAAGAATTATAGAGAGGGAAAATAATTTTTGACTAGGATTGATTAAGGAAATGAACTATGGGAACAGAGATTAAAATGTGAGGAGATACTTCAGGAGAAACAGGAGAATGTAGTAAATATGTGTGTATGCATATGTGCTTATATATGCACACACATATATACATATACACATACACACATACATATACACATGCATATGCACATATGCATACACATGCACATATACATACACATACATATATACATACACATACACCTTTACCTATACGTATACGTATACGTATACCTGTACCTGTACCTGTACCTGTACCTCTACCTCTACCTCTACCTCTACCTCTACCTCTATATATGGCTGAGTTAGGAAGAAGAGAAGAAGAAAGGAGGGAAAATGAAAATGCATTCAGACCAGAGAAAACAAAATAATGGCTCAAGGCAAACTTGAAGTCTAATCCAGCACTTTAATCCCTCAACTATTGTGCCATATAGGTCTTAAATAAGGATAAGTAAGGGTAATTAAAACATAGAGAGAGACTGAAAAGGACTCAGAATTATGTCCAATGCCCCTGTCTTCAGACAGAACATTTATACTCAGGAAAAATTTTAGTGAAATTATAAGGCAATAGAGAATAAATACATTTGAAAACAGCCTAAAAGTTAAAAAAAGAGGCAGAGTTCTGCTATGAACTTGTATAGAACATATTTATTAACTAAATTATTCCAAAATGAATAGTAATTGTCTAATCACTATATTTCAATTTAAAATGCATAGAAACATCTGTGTCCTCAGTATGTCCTTACTAAACACACCAATAAACAACAAGATGGGCAAAAAAAACCCCAAACAAAACAAAGCTCATAATGAATCACATGGGCAGTAGTTTTTACTACAGCTCAGGCAGTTTTCAAATAGGTTGCCTTAGGATATAAAGAACCCCCCTAGTGCCCATTCAGTCTAATGAGAGACATTATAGAGTAGATTCCTGTTCCATAATAGGAAAGTAAGAAAGGAAATAAGTAGGAAAAGACACAACACTACCTCTCGTGTCAGGAATGAGTGTGCAAGAAAGGCATATAATTTCAAGGTTAGAAGTATTTATTGACATATATAATCAGGGATGGATAGGTAGTGGAATGTCTTGTTCCACTAACTCTAACATGGCAGCTCTATTCAACCTAGTCAACCTTGGGCTTCAGCTTCCTGTCCTCTGAGGTATGTTCTGAGCACTATTGACATCTAACAGTACATAGTCACATATGGGACTTTACTTGTCACTTAGATTACCTACTTCTCTCTATTGTCCACCCATTTTATAATCTCACTTAGGCAAGAAGTATCTATAAAGGAATCATCAGTCTTATTCATCATTTCTGAGAGTGATGATTGGTCTCCATGAAGCTCATAAACTGTATGCTCCTAGTCTTAATCTATATTAGGCTTAGGTCTAGTACTTGCAATGATAGTTGGGCCAAAGAAGAAATCAACTGTCCTTCCCTTTATTTTGGGCAGTTCTACAAATTAAAAAAATTTCCTCTAACTTATTAACAGAGCATGATCTCTAACTAAAAGACAGAAACCATGTGTACTGTAACACCCATCATTCTAAATGGGGATTTATGGACCACTTAATGGTTGAGTTTGGGTACTAACAATTCCAGGCCTAACCTGATGACGTGTTTCCTCCTGAACCTGGCTTTGTAGAGTATCTTTAAAGGGACAAGTCAAAAACTTAGGAGAAATGGTGCATATGTGTTTTATCTTATAAGGATGAAGATATTAGAACTAAGGGAGACTAGTTACTAGGAAACAGAAATCTAAGCACAGAAGCAAAACAAGATATATAGTATATGGTGACCATACAGAAGGTAACTGACTCAAGTTTTTGAGCCAATTTACCATGAAATGATACTAATTTGGGACTTCACTAAATTGGGACTTCTGAGACCCCTTTCCAATGCTAGGATTCTTTGAAACTATGAAAAAATCAACTAAAACAAAAATTTCCAATACTTAACATTAGAAAAGGATAGACATTTAGATAGATTCTAGATATTTTTATGGTAACTATTCTGGTGGTTTAAGTATTTTAATTAAAATTTAACCTGAGAACCTACTTTATACCCATCAGAATGGCAGAGTTGATAAAAAAAAAGAAAAATGATGAATACTGGAAGGACTATGGGGAAAGAACAGCAATGTTCTGTTGGTGAGAACTATCAAATGTTCTAGTCATTCTGGAAAGGAATTTGAAACTATGACTAAAGGATCCTTAAACTCTGCACACTCTTTGATCAAGGTATTGGCACAACATTGGTAAAGTCCTATCCCCCAAAGAGACTGAAGAAAAGGGGGAAAGACCTATATGCAGAAAATATAGCATCTCTTTTTTGGTGGCAAGTGAGTGGAGAGTAGCAGAATAACCATCCATTGGGGTATGGCTTAACAAAATATCATAATCAGGATATATTAGTGTAATATATACTATTATGATATTAGAAATTATGAAAACAATGAATTCAGAGACTTGTGTGAAATGAAGCAGAATTAAGTGATCAGAACCTGGAAAACAAGTTGCACAATAACAACATTGTAAAAATGATGAACTTTGAAAGAATTCTGCTCAGGGTAGTAACTCTCCATCACTCTACAAGACTAATGGGGAAGAATGTCACCCACCTCCTGACAGAATAATGATAGATTCAACATGCAGAATGAGATAAATATAATCAGGGCATGGTTAATGTAAGAATCTGTTTTCCTTGATTATGTATGTTCATTATAGTGTTCTTTCTTTCTCAATGGAAAGAGGTGGGAGAGAGAATGCACACACACACACACACACACACACACACACACAAAACAAATGCTTGTTAACCAAAATATTTTGGTTCTTGTTCAGTCAGTTGCATTAAACTGTTTATGACCCTGTGTACCACAGTGCTTTGGTCCTTTTATCTTCCACTATCTCTTGATGTCTGTTCAAGTTCACACTCACGGTTTCCATGATACTATCTATCCATTGCATCCTCTGCCATGCCCTTTTCCTTTTGCCTTCAACCTTTCCCAGCATCAGGTTTTTTTCCAGTGAGTCCTATCTTCTCATTATATGGCCAAAGTATTTAACCTTTTACTTCAGTATTTGACCTTCTAGTGAATAGCCTGAATTAATTTCCTTAAATATTGATTGATTTGATCTCCTTGCTGCCCAAGGAATTCTCTAAAGTTTTCTCCAGCACCACAGTTTGAAAGCATAGATTCTTCAGTACTCAGCTTTCCTTATGGTCCATATCTCACACACTTTTATCAGACAGGTGACATCTCTGTTTTTTAGTATGGTGTTCAGATTTGCCAAAGCTTTCCTTCCAAGGAGCAAGCATTTTTTAATTTCATGACTGAAGTCATTGTCTGCAGTGGTCTTTGAGCCCAAGAATATGAAATCTGATACTATTTCCATTTCTTCTCCCTTCATTTGCCAGAAATTGATGGGAACAGTTGCCAAGATCTTTGTTCTTTTTTTTTAATGTTAAGCTTCAAGCCAGCTTTTACACTTTCCTCTTAATTAAAAACACATGTAACTGTCTTACATGTATATGGTTTGTATCCTCATTGAGATAAGATATCTTTGAAGGCAGAAATATTATTGTATTTCTTTGTATCTCCTAGCATACCCAGAATATAAACATTGTAGGTATTCAACAAAATTTTATAGAATCACCTCACTTCTCTACAAGTATGTTATTGGTATGCATTATGTGCCATCTGTAAAAGTTTAGCATTCAAGTAAATCTTCAGGGCAATGAGCAAATGTTATTTATATTCATATTTCCTACAATGTCTAGCACGATCAATACTTAATATTTTGTTCAATGATCAAATTTTTTTCTCTTCAGTTTCTTGGTTTGTAAATAGGGGAAGCCATGGCCAGATGGCAGAAGAAGAACTGACAGATGCTGGTTGAGCCACAGTAGGGTTTCCAGTCATAAAATTCTTTTTCTTTTGAAGAAGAAAGAAATCTTCCCTTTTTCAACAGCTGTTTCTAGTGGTTGGCTGTTTGCTGGGTGTTACTTGCATCTCATATACAACAGTACTTTTCTGAGTGACTCAAGTTACCATACAATATCTTGGAAAACTGTTCACTGAAAGTATTTATGTCTTTTATTCCAGAAAATTACATTTTGACTGGATTTAAACAGAAAATTTAAGTTTTTTTAAAAATAAGAGATTTATCATATTTCACTACAAATTTTATCCCCCAAAAGGCAAAGAAGCCACAAATGAGACAACATGAGCTCCTCACCACAAATGAAGACCTCATATGGTTAAACCTTAAAGCATGACACAAACTTTGCTTCTGGGAATATATTTTAGCAGAAGCTTTACAATTTCATAAAAAGAAGAAAACTGGCTCAGGAGGGGAAAAAACCAGCAGCAAAAAAATCCCTGAGATTATCACAGATGGATGATACTATATATGGAGGGAACAGCAAATAATGAACACTGCAGACAGATGCTTAGATTTGTAAAAAGCCAATAGATGTGAGAGATAATTCAATGATTACAAATATAGAATGACAAAATTGCTTGAGAATGTTTCTTTAAAGCGAACAAACAATAGAGAAGTTAATATTCAGAACCCGATAGGTTATTATTAGTAGTAGTTCTCTAAATGACAAAATATTTTAAAATTTTATTTTTATTTTGACAGTTTTGATCATACATTTCTGACTCACACTCTGGGAGGTAGATAAGATCATTTTTGTCTTATTTTTCACAGGAGGAAACAAATAACTAAAGCACTAAAGGATAGCTAGATAAACTAGGGACTTAGCCCTGACATTTCTGCTAACTCAGTGAATCTACAACAAAGAACAGGAGAAACTCCTTTCCCCCAAATGAACATATAAAAAAATGTTTTTGAGGGGGCAGTTAGGTGGTGCAGTGCATAGAGCACAGCCATGGTCAGGAGGACCTGAGTTCAAATTCAGCCTCAGACACTTAAAAACTAGCTGTGTGACCTTGGGCAAATCACTTCACCCCAATTGCCCTATCTTCCTCCCTCCAAAAAGCAAAAAAAAAATCTTAAATACAGTGTTTCACATTCACATTTCCCTACCTCTGCAAAGAAATGGTAGGAGAAACCTTTTCATACTCCTTTTTCAGATCCAAGCTTGATCACTGAAATTGCACAGCATTCCATTTTAATTGTTTTGTTGTCTGTGATTCTGTATATGGTATTCCTGGTTCTACTTACTTCAGTTTGCATCAATTTATATATATCTCCTCATAGTTCTCTATATTCATCATGAAACATACTACTTTGGTCACCATTACTACATACTACATTGGTCACCATACTACTGGGTCACCATTACCTATAGACAAGGTATATTAGTTACATTTCACCAGAACTGAGGGTGTTTAGGCTCTCTGCCAGTGGTTTTCCCTCAAGTAAAGGGGATGGTCCTCAGTTCTGTTTAAACACTATCAGTTATATTAGCTTTTAGAAAGATTTACTTCAAAGTTATAATCACAGGTATATAAACATTACCCAGAACTTGCAACCTATCCTCCTACTCCCCCTTTCCCACCCTATCCCATGCCACCTCAGTCTCTGGGAGGAGAGGATTAAGTTGATGCTTTAACTAAGTTCCTATATAGCACAATCCCCATTTCCAAGTTCACAACCAACCTTGAACTTGAGTCACATACACTCTGACTTCTTTTTCTAAAATTTTTAGTTTATGGAATAAAACAAGTATTTTCATAACACTGTAATTAAAAAAAAGATTGTAGGTTAAACAAGTTGTAGTATATGAATGTAATGGAATATTATTGTGCTATAAGAAAAGATGAGCAGATGGACTTCATAATAACCTGGAGACATTTTTATCAACTTATTCTGAGTGAAGGGAGTAGAACCAGGAGAATGTTGATAGACTGGGCTCTTCTCAGCAATGCAAGGTTATAAAGCAAGTCCAAAAGGCTCATATTGGGAAAGGTTATCCACATCCAGAGAAAGAATTATGGAGTCTGAATGCAGATTGAAGCAACTTACTTGCTTTTGTTTCTTCTTTTTTATTTATTCATTGGGGTATAATTCTTCTGTATAACTTGACTAATGTTTAATGTGAAGGTATATGTAGAGCCCATATCAGATTGCATGCCACCTTGGAGTGGGGGGAGGAAGGAGGAGAAAATTTGGAACTCAAAAACTTGTGGAACAAAATATTGTAAAATATTTCATGACATGAAATATATATTATTTTATATTATATATATTTACATATTATATATTATATGTTTAAAATATATTAAAATATAATATAACATAAATATGTTGTAAACTAGAAGTAAATAAATTTAAAAGAAAAACAAAGATCATACATGAAACTACAAATCTACTATGTACAACTTGCTATTCCTTTCATATACATGACAAAAGTATAATAGAATGTTTTCTTCTTTTTTTCCCCTCCTTCTTGCCCTAGAGATGGCTGCCCTCACACACACACATACACAGGCACATGCGTGTGTGTGTGTAAAATTATTTTACACATACTTCTTTTTATCATTACTTTCCCTGGATGCAGATAGTACGTTCCTTTATATGTCTTTTGTAGTTAATTTGGGTATTTCTAATAGACAAGATAACTTATTCACTCAAAGTCATTCTTAAAACAATATTGCTATTACTGAATGCAATGTTCTCTTGGTTCTTCTCATTTTGGTCTTCATTTTTTTGTGTAAATCTTTCCATTTTTTTCTAAAATCCTTGAGATCACCAATTTTTAAAGCACAGTAATATTCCAGCACAATCATTTACCACAATTTATTCAGAGATTCCCCAATTCATAGACTTCCCTGTGATTTCCAATTTTTTGCCACCTCAAAGAGAGCTGTTGTAAACATTTTAGAACATATAGATTCTTTTCCTTTTTCCCTAACCATTTTTGGAAATAGACCAAGTAGTGCTATAGCTGATTCAAAGGTTATAGGTAGTTTAACAACTCTTTGGGCATTATTCCAGATTGCTTTCCAAAATGATCGGGTCAGTTCAAAATTCCACCAACAATGACCTAGCATCCCAATTTTTTTCACATTGCCTCCAACATTTGTCACTTTCTCCTTCTATCATTTTAGTCAGTCTGGTAGGTGTAAAATGCTATCTCAAGCTTGTTTTAATGTGCATTTCTTTTCTTTGTTGCTTGTTTGCCTTTTGTCGAGGGGAGAGCAGGGCAATTGGGGTTAAGTAACTTGCCCAAGGTCACAAGGCAAGTATATCAAGTGTTTAAGGCAAGATTTGAACTCATGTCCTCTTGACTCCAAGGCTGGTGCTCTATTCACTGAGCCACCTAGCTGCCCCACAGTTTTTGTTTTGCTTTTGTAATTTTCATTTCTTTAATCAATAATGATTTAGAGCATTTAAAAATATTTTTAATGTTTATATTTTATGTATATTTTTACACCCTGACTTGTCAATGCTTCCATATTGGTTTGGTTGAACTATCCCACCCATAATCCTGATTCCAAGGTTTTCATGGCCCAGACTTCAATAGAGTACCACCAGTTTGGTACCACCAGCAACAGTACCACCAGAAACAGAGGAGAAATTAAATAGATCAAGACAAACACCCCAGCCCATGTTGCCTAAAGGGAAAGAAGAGGGAGAGGTAGCCCATCTTTGGGTTCAATTATACAGGTAGCTGTGGGTGAACTGTGTGTAAGCTTTAGCCTCTAGGATCAGCAAGAAAAATAAACAAGAAAAAGTGAGACTTCCCATGACTGTCAGTGTTAAAGATGTATCCTGTTGTAACCAAAGAGGTCTAATTCTACCTATATGGTAGCAGAATGCAGGTTCACAGGAAAACCCCTCCTAGAAGCAAGGTGCCTCCATGGTCAGAGATTTAGGCATGCATAAATCAAGCCCTATTACAATATATTTGTCATTTCTTCCAGTTCAGTGATATTCCTTGAGATTCATGTGTGACATTTGTCCTCAGCTGATGGTCTTCTACTTTCTTTACAATTCTTTGCTACTACCAAAGTGCTGCTACAAATACTCTCTGTCTCTTTCTCTGTCTGTCTGTCTGTCTCTCTATATACATATGTATCTCAAACTCGTCTTTGACCTTGACCTTGTTTGGGTCAATGGATAATGGCAGAACCTCTTGATCAAAGGTTAGTGGCATTCTATGAATAATCTCTTCCTAAAAAGAAGGGAAGGAAAATTAGAAAAATGCTCCTTTATATTAATGATATATGTGATTAAGAATGATTTAAACAGATAAAGAAAAATATTCTTCTATCTCAGTAAGTACTAATTTGGTATAGTGTTCATTTTGAGGTCCTATGGCACATATCATGAACTTCCAAGCAAAGTCAATTTGCACAATATCACTTTTTGTTTTCTAGTTTCAATATTTATCCCTTTATGGGAGAAGGTACTTTGTAGGAGGTAGGGCATTTAGACCTGTGATTCAGGAAAATACATTTTAAAATCAGCCTTAGCCTTTGGTTTGAGAGTCCATTCAACGTCTTTTGGAGGACTATTCAGTGAAAATAGGCTGATGTACCTTGTCATGAGCAGAACTGAAATTCCAAAGATACACTCCTTTCATAAAGAAAAGAGGCTAATCGTCAAGTAGAAGGATATGTTACAAAGGTCAATGCTGACAAAATAGCTTAGAAATTTAGACTATACCACCACGGTGATAGTACACAAACGCAATTATTGGTGATCATCAGGTGTGCCTCTCACTAATCACAGACTGATTTTTTAATAAGTATTTTGAACATTAGGACATTTTCTCCTAATAATTCAGACAATACTGAACTTTTTTTCTGAAAATGTGTATTGATTTAGACATTTTGTACTGTATTAAGCTTTAATGAGTGTGATGGATAATGTATTTTCTCTGAAATACCCATATTTTTAAAAACCACAATAGTTTTTTTTTAAGACTTACAACACATACTAAATGTGATATGCTATTTGTCTCAGGACATCTGACTTTTTCATTTGTCTTGGAAGGACATGGAAGTATCAAGAATAAGTGAATTATAAATCATGAAAATTAGTTTTCTTCTAAAGGAATAGAAAACTATTTTGGCCTACACAAAAGATGCTACTTTTAAAGCTCTTCAATTGTACATTTGGGGATAGAAATCTATTTTAAATGAAAGCAATCGATTTTCAAATTCAAAGTATGACTCCCTGTGAATCTTAAGCAGAATTGCCCTGAGCTCCAAATTGGCAATGGGTAAAAAACAATGCTCTATTTTGTCACTTCTCTCTCCAAGTTATGTGTAAGTCTATGCCCTATTAGTTTAAACAAATGTCCCAAAGAACCTTCATAATGTTTTATGATCATGTCCATTTTTGTTCATTTTCTATAGCATTGACCTTTACCCTGATCCTAATGTCTTACTTTTCCCTACTCTATTCCTTTCAATAATTTATCTCTTTGTCTTCTTGTGACTTGCCTTTCTTGTCCTGTCCTCTACTCATCATGTCTTGCTTGTCTAGTTGTTAGGACAAATGGAAATTGTGTGGTTTTTGGCTGTAAGAGTAATTGTATTATAGTTGGCCACTGGCAAAAAATATAAAGGTTACATTTTGTCTTTTGCCTCTTCTCACATATCCTTGACTTCTCCTTAATTCTTTTTTCTGGCTCTCCAACACCCCACCACTTCCCATCTGATATATACTGACTGCTCCTAGTAATACCTTATAAAGGATATATGAATTCCAAATATGTCTCTTTTGCCCACTTAATTGTTTTTATTTCATACATTCATGTTGTCTCTCTCAATAGAATGCAAGTTCTTTGTGGGTAGGGAACTATTTTATTTTGTCTTTGAAACCCCTCTCCCTGTTAAGTTTAATAAACATTTGTTGCTTGATAGTTTGAGCAGGGAATCTCTGGAGCCTTAAAAGCTTTAAGACTCAGTGCAATGAATACAATTATGGTAGAATTTCAGGTACTATGACAGCTAGTGAGTGGAAAATTTTGTGTGTGTGTCATTAAAACCTTCTTTATGCATAAGAACAACAATATGAATTAATCATAGAACTTATATGGGTTTTTTCAGGTATGCACAGCACTTATATGCCTCTCCTTTGATCATCATATTCCCCCAAAATAGGGGCTATTATTATTCTCATTTTACATGTGAGGAAAGTGGGACTAAGGGAGGTTGAGCGATTCTCTCAGGGCCAAACACCTAGCAGATGTACAATGATTTGGACTCAGGTTTTCCTGTCTCCAAGTTTCCTACTTTATCTACTATGTCACCTAGTTGACTCAAAACACATCAGACAGTGGCTATGGACTTCATTTGTGATGAATAATGACATGTGAAACCTACATATTGGTGTATAACAAATAAGAACAAAACTGGGTGAAGTTTATGAGATTGATTTCTAAGGGTAGATCTTTTATGGAGGATTTATAGAAGGATGTGGTGTATATAAGGAGGATTTTGTTATCCTTTCTAGTTTAGTTTTTCAGGATCCATGACCATGACAATGTCTAGTTTCTAGGTGCTACATAATAACTCACAGAAGAATCCCAGGTATCCTAGATAGTAATTCTTAGAATCATAGTGATAGACAGTCCTATTGTGACTGCACCATGAGATATGGGGGTGACATAATTGCTAGTTACTATACTTTTGCAGAATGACAGTACTGCTAAAGTTAACCTGTGAACCTAATGCTGGCAAGATGCCTTCTTTGTCTGTTGCCCTATAAAGCAAGTGGGCATTAGTCCATGAGTAGGGAATCTGTGTGTGCCTTGAAAAGGTACCCTCAGTAAGGCCAGAGTAAGGCTAAGGCTGATTTTAAAATGTATTTTCCTGAATCACAGGTCAATGGACTCCCATTGAGGCTTGAGGAGATTTACAGGGATGCGCAAGTTGTGCCTACCTTGAATGATCTCATTGAAATGTAGTGGTAGGGGGGCGGCTAGGTGATGCAGTGAATAGAGCACCGGCCCTGGAGTCAGGAGGACCTGAGTTCAAATCCAGCCTCAGACACGTAACACACACTAGCCGTGTGACCTTGGGCAAGTCACTTAACCCCCAACTGCCCTCCAAAAAAAAAAAAAAAGAAATGTAGTGGTAGTTACCCCTCCCCCCCACTGGCACCTGCAAGAAGGGTGAGTAGAGAATGCTATAGAAGTTGGTGCTTCCATTATCAGTAACCCTTGTGAAAAGACTAGACAAACTAAGATTATTAGCCCTCCAAAGCTCTCTTCCTGTCCTTCCTGTCTAACTGGATCAAGAATGAACCTGTTAGAGGCTCCAGTGTGAAAACTCCAGTGCCTCCCATGTGCTATTTGTAAAAAATGTGGCTATAAGTCAAAGAGGATAAAAAGGCAGAGAGGGGGTGGATTATCTGCCTTGAAGGAAGAAGAAACCAGGAGGAAGATGAGATAATGGATGGATAAGAATTCAAAAGAATCAAAGAACATAAACAAATATGACTCCAAGCCAGTCATACTACCCTCTGGTTAACAAAGGAAATGGGCATCTCCCTTCCCCCGAGTCAGTGAGCAAGTATATCTGAAATGCCAGAGTCATGTTTAAAGATGACTCCATCCCTGTCCCTAGCTCACTGCTAAATATGTAGCAGAAGAAATGCATTACCTTGAAGAATGTAAGTGCATCAAGTAAATTATCACTCAATCCCAATACCAATTAGAAAACAGATTTAAAAAGGTAAATTACTCTTATAATAATATGAGCAAAAATATCCTCTTAGCCATTTCTATTTTTTCTTCTCTTCCTACCTATTTTTTTGGGAAAAATTATATTCTGGCTGTATTCCTAAGTTTTCAAAACACCTGCCATTATATGAAGTCTAGTTAATGATTGGATAAACAATTCAATTACTCTGCCTTCCCTACTGAGCTCATAAAACTTTTCAAAATCAGACCAAATGTTTAATTATCCATGGAAAGCTCAGTACTTGATATCTTAATAGAGGCAGGATAAATAAGAATCCATATCTAGATGCAGTTAAAGAGATAATTTGGTAAAATAGAAAGAGGGCTGAATTTGGGATCAGAGGGCCCAAGCTCAAGTCTCATCCTCACAATTTACTACCTGTGTGACTTTGGTCAAGTAACCTAACTTCTCTGGGCCTCAGTTACAACATCTTTACAATAAGGGGGTTAGATTAGATGAATTCTAAGTACCTTCCCATCTCTAAATATGTGAATCCTATGATATCTGTGATCCTAAGAATTAAGAATATGATGATATTTAAGTTATTTCCCCAAACTTTAAAAGAACAAAAAACAAAAATAAAAAAACAATGGAGAAATGAGCCTTGAAATGTATTATAGAGTAAACTTGTCTTTTTTCCCCTCATTCTCTCTCTCTTTTTCTCATTCCCCGTAACAGTTGATGCAGAGAATACATTCAGCCTATTGAGTAGTTACTAGGGTCCTGAACATAGAGTCAGGATGAACTGAGTTCACATCCCACTTTAGAAACTTACTAGCAGTGTGACCTTGACCAAGTAACTTGAGCCCCCTGATCCCATTTAAAATAACAATGGGTTATTCTCTTCTCACTGGGTTGTTGTGAGGCTCAGAGAAATCATACAGACAATGTATTTTACAAGTTCTAAAGCCTGCTATATGAATGTTTTACCTTTCTTTGCATCTCAGGGCTTAGCCAAGGGCCTGGTTTAATGAACACTTGTTGATTTGACTTGACTTGAATTTTTTTTTTACCCTAAAATTTTCAACTACATTTCTTTAATATCAAGAAGACAATTATGGAAGATAATTCTCTACTCACCCTGTACTGACTGGGATCTATGATATTAGCCCATCATCAACAAATATATATTTTCCCAGTTCTAATATGAAGTCTCATCCACAATTAATATGCCCTGTGTGTGTATATACATACATACATACACACATACATACATACATACATACACACACATAGCAATAGGCTACATGCAGCTGGTCCTGGAATCAGGACAACCTGAGTTGAAATTAGGCTCAAACACTTGCTAGCTGTGTGATCTTGGGTAAGTAATTTTATCTTATTCACCTTAGGGACCTCATCTATAAAATGATCTGGAAAAGGAAATGACAAACCATTTCAGTATCTTTGCCAAGAAAACTCCAAATGGAGTCCTAAAGGGTCAGAGACAAATAAAAAACATCTGAACAATAACAAGTGCATATATGAGTAGCCTAGTTCTGAGTCAGGGGTATTTTATAATGATCATTCTCATGCTAAAAAGAAAATAACATTTTGGATTTCAATAAATATGAGTAAATATGTTGGATATCAAAAAATATGAAGATCACATACCTTCCATTTCTTAGCAGACATTCTTCATTAGTTGAAGTTGTCTAATGGTGACTAACCCTTAGGTTATGAGCTTCTTCAAATTTATCTTGGCTGAGAAGCGTTGTTATCTCTACATCTAAAGTTATTTCAGCTTCCTCGGTATGGCCAGAATGTATACTCTGTAGCTCAATATCTTTAGAACCCAGGATCACCTTCACCTGAAAAAAGGCATCAGAATGATATTGTAATATAGACCTCAATCAACTAGCATTTAAAAAGCAGATTAAGAACCTAGGTAAACCTTTTCTCCAATGATTAAACTTGTTATAATCTAAATGAAACTGCAAAATCAATATTTAAAATTTTTACTTTATAATTGAAATATTTCATATTTGTGTATTTCACAAAAACACAAGATTTCAGTTAGATGTCATTCACTTTCAGTTAGATGTCATTTTTGGCTGCTAGGTGGTACAATGCTTGCTGCTTTCTTAAGTCTTTATTGCTTCATATAAGACTTCTCATGTCTCTCTGAATTCTTTATATTTCATATTTCTTAGCATATAAAAACATTTCACTACATTAATCTACCACAACTTGTTTAGTCATTCAATACAAGATAAGCAGTCATTTCACTTCCAATTTTTGTTACTTCAAAGAGTACTATTATTAATATTTTATTGCTTATAAGACTTCATATTAATGTTTATTTTTTCACTTTTGTCAATTTGAGGTATGTGAGGAAACACAACTCGTTTCAGTGAGGGATATATTTACATAGTTTCTAAAGAAGGGGTAGATACCAAAAGCATGAACAGAGGAATCTTTGTTAATGTTATCCCTCCAAAGCATGTTGAGACAACAGATTTGGGAGTACTTGTGAAGATACTCACTGTATGACTCTTTTATCTAACCCTCTTCTTTTGGCATTAAGTTTGCTTTTAATTAAGCCTTCTTGGAAGTTTACTAGAATTCTCCACATAGCAAAAATATTGTTTGTCCCAATAATCACTTTACAGCTATATCCAGGTGGTCAATCTTGGCTTGTGGGCAAAGAATACAGACCGAAAAAAAAGACCCTTTGAAGAAGCCACCAATAACTTCCCAGACTTTACATGATTCTACCTCATGCAAAAACCTCAGAAGTTGTACCTCAGTCACATTTTGGCTATTCCCATAAACTCACCCATACTCCATATAGTCTTGCTTTAATTTTCTATCTTATTTAAATTAAACAGCATTATAAAGCAAACTGTCTCATGTCTATGCCGTTTTTTCAATATTCCAGAAAAGAATTTAGCACAAAAGGCTACTAAAATAATATAAATAACAACTCACCTTTATGTCTATTTTCTTGGCTATACAAATTTTTATGAAAATAACTTACACAAATAAGAGAATTTTCAATAAAATAATAGACAGGATTTTTATATATGTTATTACCTAAGAGACCACATATTTACCATCAAAGAATTTAGTTAAATCTGTAGAGAATGCAAGATCCCACTGTGCTGGTTGAATATTTTAAAAGTTTTTTACTCAATAGTGCAATATTTCAATGTAAAGGCTCTACTGCTATGAGGAGTATCTCATATATACATCAAATCTACTCGAGAGAGTAAGCAAGTACCTACTATTTTCCAGCCACTTTGCTAAGTGCTATGAAAGACAAACATACACAGTCCCTTCTCTCACAGAGCTCATAGTAATATTCAAACAACCATATAAAACAAGATATATAAAATGATCTCTTCATAGCTAAATGTAATTTTTTTCCTCAATCCTCACTAATCACATATGGGCAGCTTCTGATTTGTTGATCACCCTTTTTCTCCTTTATATTTGGATATTAATTTTTCACAATTCAACTTTCTCCTGGTTTCCCTTCTACATGTCTGACCCCTCTTTCTCCATTTCCTTTGTTGAATATTCATTCATGTAATACTCACTAGTTGTGGGTATCACTTAAGGCTCTTTCCTTGGCTTTCTCTCCCTCTACTATTATGATTGGTTATCTCATGGGCTCTCAGGAGTTCAATTATTATTATATGCTGATGATTCTCAGATCTACTTATTTAGCACTAACCTCTTTCCTAATACCCAGACTTGCATATCCGACTGACTACTGGGCATCTTGAAATGGTTGTTTCATAGACACCTTAAACTTCGCATCTTTAAAACTTAACTTTTCTTTCTCCTAAACCCGACCCATTCCTAACTTTCCTATTACCGTTAGAGCCAATACCATCCTCCCAGTCACCCAGGTTTATACCTGTATTGTTAATGCATTTTTGCTTAAGGGGAAGATCTTTCCCATCCATTAATAGGCCCATGTGACTTGCTTGAGTCACATGGAAGTCTGAGTCACATGAATCTCTGGTGGGAGGGGTTTGTTGAATTGGTGGAGCAGGAAGGGTAAAGCAGAGCCAAGAAGAAGCTGGGCAGAGCAGTTAGTGCTGAAGGAGAAAGAGGAAGCAGGCAGTGAGCTACAAGTGTCCTTTTGTGGGAAGGTTCTAGCAGGGGAAGGCTTGGGAATGGTGGTGCCCTTTGCATTGTTATTGTGTATAGGTTTCTTTGTTGCTATGGCTTTCTGGTGTTGGGATTCAACTTTCTTGTATTTGAATAAATGTTTGGTTCTGTCTTCCACCTGGAGGGTGTGTTTCATTTTGTGATTCAAAATTACACTAGCATATTCATAGCTACTGTAGGTGCTGTGAATATTGCCTTGGTGATACAATACCCTAAGCATCTTCCTCAATTTATCATTGTTTCTAACCCTCATATTCAATCAGCTTTCAAATCCAATCAATTCTGCCTTTATATCATGTCTCATGTATTCCCTCTTCTGTCCTCTGATAATGCCAAGCTGATGCAAACTCTTATCACTTCATACCTGCAATACTGCAATAATATTCTGATTCGTCTTCTTGCCTCAAATCTCTCCTTGTTCCAATCCATCCTTCACTGGACTGTCAAATTAGTCTTCCTAAGGCACAGATATCTCTGTCTCCCTGTCTCTGTCTGCCTCTCTATCTCTCTTTCTCTCTCTCTCTCTCTCTCTCTCTCTCTCTCTCTCTCTCTCTCACACACACACACACACACACACACACTCACACTCACACACACACTCATACACACACACACACACACACACACACACACACTTTTGTTCAATAAATTCCAGTGCCTATTTATCACACTTGGAATCAAGTATAAAATTCTCCCTTTGACAGTCAATGCTTTTCACCAACCGTTCCCTTCTTTTTTTTTAAAACCACTTCCTTCCTTCCATTCTGATGTACTCTCATATCTAGTGACAATGCCGTCCTTGCTGTTCTTCACACAAGACGCTCCATTTCCCTACTCCATGCATTTTCAGTAGCTGTTCCTCATAATTTTCTTCCTCTTCATATTTATCTCCTAGATTCCCTGGCTTTTGTTACATCTCAGCTAAAATCTAACCTTCTACAAGCAGCCTTTCCTGACCCCTTAATGCTAATGCTTCTCTGTTGTTGATTATCTCCAATTTATCCTGTATATAATTTGTTTCTATATGTAGTTATCTGCCATTGATATCCCCCATTTAGACTGTATGTTCTTTCAGAGCAGGGACAGTTTTTTTTTCTTTTTTCATATCCCCTTAACATAGTATCTGCCAAAAGAGTAGGCATTTAATGAATTCTTGTTGAGTGACTGAAAAAACAAATTGGAGATTATAAATTCTTCAAGATTCCTTGGAATATTTAGTAATGAGAAATAACCTTTTGAATTACCCTTTAATCATTGATATTAGGTGAGTCATAAAATGGATAGTAATATGTTTACTCAAGGCATTTAACACTGTCACTGTCACTGTCCTATAATGGATGGGAAAGATCTTCCCATTAAGCAAAAATAATGTAGAATTCAAGTTGAAGAGAAAACTGATGAAGGTGGTAAGTCCTCAGGAATGGCAGTCAGGAAAGATTAGATTTAGTAGCCATTATGTTTAAGGAGTGGAGAGCTTGGGATGAAATTTTCCAAAATACAAAACATAGGCTTCTAAGCAAAATAATTTACCCAGAAAAACTAAGTAAAATCTTACTGGGTAAAAATGGAACTTTAATGAAATAAAGGATTTTGAAATATTTCTGATGAAAAGACCAGAACTGATTAGAAAGTTAGAAATAAAAAAACAGGGGAGTCAAAACAAACAGAAAAAGGGTAAAGGTGAATAAACCATCACCAAGGACTAAACAAGGATAAAGAGTTTAACATGCTCCCTTACAACCAAAATATCATCAAAGACTATGTAAGGAGGTAAATAATTCAAAGGACCTGGAAGTGACTTTGTCATATTTTGATGACCTGAAAAGAAGAGAGAAAAGAAAAGGCAAAGGGAAAACATGAGGGAAAGTGGGAAGAAGGGTAAAATAAATTATCTTTTAAAACTGGGGATGTACAAGTAAAAGTCTATACATACAAGGAGAGAAATATAGGTAATTGGGCAACATTTGGGTTTCATTTTCATTTGAAGTGGTCTTAGGTTAATAATATGCACACACAGATTTTGGTGCAGACAATACATTATTTTTTAACAGGCAAATGGAACAATGAAAATTGGAGAAGAGTAGTAAGAGAGAGGGTTGATGCGGGAGGGGAGGATTAGTCATAAACAAAACATTCTAATCATTCTAATCATGGTGTGTAACTCACCCATTTAAGATTATTTAGCTTCTAATTAATTTTTAAATCTATGATTCAAAGTATCTTTATGTAATTGTTATTGTATTGTGGTCAGAAAAAAAGATGCATTTAATATTTTTGCATTTATTTATGAAGTTTTTTGCCCTAATACATAATCATTTGTGTGTGTGTGTGAAGGTGTTATGCATACCTGAGAAACAGGTGTATTCTCTAAATTTTCTGAAAAAAAAATGTCACCTTCTAAACTTCTTTCTTTATTTCATGGTTAGATTTATCTAGGCCTGAGAGGGGTGAATTAAGGTCCCCTGCTCCTTGTAACTCCTTTAACTCCTTGTAACTTGTAACTCATTTAACTTTTATTCATGCCAAAATTTAAATGTTATGTAATTTGGGTATAAATATATGTGTGTTTAGTATTGATATTAATTCATTTATGATATCTTTTAGTAAAATGCAATTTCTCTGTTTATCTCTTTTAATTATGACTTTTTTTTTGCCTTTTTTGCCTTTTTTTTTAAACTTTAGTTGAAACAATAGATTCTGCTGTGGTTCCTTATTTTAACTCCATGTGCATGTTTCTGTTTCAAGTTTTAATCATGATATGTGGATAGTAAAGTGAATTTTTAGAATTTTTAGAAAAGAAGGAAACAAATCTTTGATTTAGAAAGATAGACAGAGAGACAGAGAGACAGACACATGGGCAGGAACAGAAGCAGCTTGAATCAAGCATAGAATATTATTATTGAACACCCTCCTCTCACTACTCTTTTTTTTTGTAAAGTGAATGTGGAAAGGAAAGAGGGGTGAAAGATTAAGGGAACAGAATAGAGGAAAGTATATTATTAAAGATAAAATAATATGGATAGTGATGAGGTGTAGGCTCTGGGACCCCCCTTGAGCTCCTTGAATCTTTAAGGTACAGGCTCTGGGAAACCTCTTGAAGTCTGATCGAATCTTCCCATTTGATGAGGCATTTGCAGAAGCCATAAGTATTTCACTGTGGCTGGGCCCAAACCTCTGTTACTAGCCTGGCCTTCCATTATTCATCTGCTTCCCACCCTCGAGCCTATCAAAATATCAATCCACTCTTGCATTGACCTCTTCCTCCTGAAGACCCTTCCCAAACTCATTGCTGGAGTCTGACCTCATTGACTCCTCCTGAAGACCCTCCCCAAACTCCTCCTCTAGACCACCCCTAGATTCCTCTGTATATAAGAATCTCATCTTCCCTCCGTGTGTGAGAGCACCACAGAGTGCCCTAGCACACAGACTTACTCTGCGAGAGCGCCATAGAATAGCTTCCTAGCATAGACTGGTTCCTTAAGAGTCTACCCCATATGGCAAACTTGAACTTCAATAAACTTTGTTTTTCTTTGGCTGAGAAGACTTGAGTCGAATTCTTTCAACAGGACCCAGCATGTTGGTGTTTTGGGGTCTTGGGCAACTCTAACCCTCTTTGGGTTACCTCTTCAAATAGGATAACTTCCTCCATAAAATGGAAGAGGATCATGGGGGCTGTATTAGATTCCAACATTTTGTTGTTGTTGCAAGAAATACACTTGAATCATAAAAACTCACACAGACTTAAAATAAAAGGCTGAAGAAAAATTTATTAGGTGTCAGCTAAAGCAAAAAAGCAATGGTTAGCAATCATGATTTTGGCACCAGTGGGTAGACTTCAATTGTACCTAGGAATTCTTAAAGTCATACACACAGTTTGTGAGAAATAAATTGAGTAGAAGAAGTAGAAACTTCAAGAATTGAGCTATAGCTGTAGTATAGCCCTGTTCAAAACTTAATAAAGGTTGGAAAGAATTAGAAGCTCAGAGATGACAAATGAAGATGACGAGGTACATGCTCTGGGAACCCCCTTGAGCTCTCCTTGAATCTTTGAGATACAGGCTCTGGGAACCCCTTTGTACTCCCATTTGATGAGGCATTTGCCTGAGCTGAGAGTTGCTTTAATGAGGTCATACTGTGTTTCTAGAGGCCTGGCCTTGGGGTCCAAGGCTATATCCATTTTCTTCCTGTCCCCATAGCAAACAAGAATAGTGGCACATGCAGGCCAATACCTCAACTAGTCCAGCAACTTCCCACCCTTAATCACTCATTGATCTCATTAACGCCTCCTGAATACCTACCCCAAACTTCTCTTCCAGACCACTGCTAGATTCCTCCAACAACCTTTCTCTATATAAGGCCCCTTCTTGCCCCCATGTCAGTGAGAGTGCCATAGAATTTTCTAGCAACAGATTTGCTCTGTGTCCAATATAGGCAAACTTTTAATAAACTTTGCTTTTCTTTGGCTGAGAGAAGACTTGAGTCAAGTTCATTTGGCAGGACCCCACATATTGGTATTTTGGTGTCTTGAGCACCCCTAACCCTATACTTAACCATAGCAAAGAGAAAAAATGAAAGGTGGAAGTAAAAGGAAGAATGAATTACAATAGAGAAAGGAGACATTGAGGAAGGCCATCAGAAACCTAAATGCATCTTGGGGACATAGGACTCAGCTTGAAGACAGTAGTTGTGTCCACCTCCTCAAGAACTTAGAAAAATTCTAAAATATTGTCATTCTTCCACCCTTCCCATGTCAGTCACCTCCTTATGTCTGTAAAAATACTGCAGAATACATAACTTGCTTCTTTTACATAAATGTCCCCAATTTCTTAATCTTTGTCTTAAATATTAATTAGAGTATGGAGAAAAAAACAAACCTTTAGAAAAAGTAGTTAAAACTCTGTCTTTCCCCATTGGGGGCTATGAGTTCTAGTAAGTTTATTATTAATATTCTCTCAGATAAAGCAGATAAAGGAACCTAAGAGCAATTATATTGCCTATCCCTAGGCTTTAAAAGATAGCTAATTATAATAAGAGCATCTTCTTCCTGATTAAGCTCATTAAGTTTCCAGAGATAAAGGGGTTGGAGATAATAATAAGATTAAATACCCCAAACTATCTTCCTCCTTTCCTTTCCTGCGCCCCTTTCCTGCCAGGAAGGAGGCATGGAAAGTGCTTAGCTCATCCCTTTCAGGAAGAAGGTAGGAACAGAAAGGATCTAATAGTACTAGATAGTCAATTCTACTATTGGTATTGTTTATGCAATGTTTTCCCTCTTCATCTTCTTATAAGACTTATCCTCCCTAATGATGAGGTACACGCTCTGGGAATCCCCCTTGAATTCTGATTGAATCTTCCCATTTGATGAGACATTTGTCTGAGGCCATAAGCCTTTCATTATAGCTCCCCCCAAATCTCTGTTACTAGCCCAGCCCTCCATTGTCAAAATATCTATAGCCAAATCTGTTTCATTGTCTCTCATTTCCAGGTAGTCTCCAGCTACTTTCCACCCTCAATCTTGTTACTGGAGTCTGACCTCACTTGACTCCTCCTGAAGACCCTCCCCAAACTCTTCCTCCAGACCACCCCTATATTCCTCCCACAACCTTTCTGTGTATAAGATGCCATCTTGCCTCCATACTCTGTATCAGATGATTCTGGCCAGCTTGTCCAATACAAGAGTCACAGATACTGAGGCTCCTTAAGAGTCTATACATTATGGCAAACCTTTAATAAACTTTGCTTTTCTTTTGCTGAGAGATTTGAGTTGAATTCATTTGGCAGGACCTGACATGTTTGTACTTTGGGGTCTTGTGCACCCCTAAACCTCTAACCTCTACACTAATGCTTAGTTCAAATGCCATCTTCTACATAAGGCATATGTAGAATTCTTACAATCCTTAGTACTCTTTCTTCTCAAAATTTGTCCTTGCAACAATCAACCAACATTTATTGTTACTTTTCCTTCCCTCAAGGAGCTTACGTTCTGTCAGAAGAAACAACATACTCATATATAGCTTGTGAAATCCCCCAAACTCCAATTTTAAACAGAGTCTGCTCCAAGAAAGAGACAAATGAAATTAGGGTGCATGTATCCATGGTTTAATTTCTCTCAAACTGGCTTAACATGCATTACATGGGAGTTACTGTGCAAAACCAGCCCCACCCCAAGGGGGCTAGTTCAGAAACAGCTTGATTTGGGATTTGGGGATATAGGTTATATGCCCTTCAAAGAGTAGGTGTTCCCAAGGTGAAAATCAACTCTGATTGGTCAACATGCTGGGAGGTGGCGTATATCAAAATAAGATCTTGAGTATCTCACTCAACTCTGATCAAGGAGACCTTAATTTCCATATCACCGGTCTTAATAGGAAGGAATCTACATATTCCCAGACCTGTCTGGGCAACACAATGAGCAGAACAAACCCATTTGAATTGAATCTTAATGTCCTTTTGAAGAAGGAGTGAACTTTGAAAGAAAGGTGGATGGGGAAGCTCTGAGTTTCTAAGATAATGATTACTAAGAATAGTCATTTTTTATAAGCTATATACAAAACACATAAAAAGCAGAACAATAACATTAGGAGAAGGCACTAACACAGAGAACCAACAAAAGCCTCATTCAAAAACCTCATTTTAGTTAAATTTTTAGGAAAGTATGGATTCCAACATACTGGAGTGAAGAGAGAGGATATTATATGCAAAGTCCACAGTGCAAAGGTAAAGAGACAAACATGAGTGTTGTGTGTGAAGAATAAGAAAAAGAGTATGGCTGCACCACAGAGTGTGAAGGGTATTAATGTGTAATAAGGCTAAAAAGGTAGTTCAGGGGCAAGTTGTAATAAGCTTTAAATATCAAAAATAGGACTTCATTTTAAATAATTGAGGTAAATAATAAAATTAATTCTATCTGGAGTTGGTAAAGGTGAGTCAGATTATGAACTACATGAATGTAGGGGTGGTAATGTCCCTGAAAGAGATTTGGAGAGGAATAGGTTTGGGAGGAAAGATAATGGGTTCTGTTTGGGGCATGTTGAGTTTGAGATTACTACTTGATATCTAGTGTGAAAGGTCAAAAAGTCAGTTTTATAATGCAAGGGTAGAGGACTGGAACTTAGGAGAGAGAAGACTGGATACATACATATGTACACACATACACACATAAATACATCACATTTCAACATATATGTGAATACATCCATATATCCATACATATACATATGTATTATATATGCGAGTTATATTTTGTTTAGAGATAGTAATTAAATCCTTGGCAGCAAATGAGATCAAAGGATACTTAAAAGGACTGACCAGAAAAACTGAAGATTAAACCAGCTATGCAGAAATCAAAGGTAAAGCCACAATATTTTATAGTTGAGCAATCAATGGTAACATTGGAGAGAACAGCTTCAGTTGACTGATGAAGTTAGAAGCCAAATTGCAAAGGTTTGAGAAGTTGGGATAGAAAAGTATGGATGCAAAGTACAAACAGTTTTTCCCCAAAAAACGTTTGGTTGAGAATGAGAGAACTGTAGCACCATAGCTAGATGGGACGGAAACATCTGGTGAGGGTTTTTATTTTTAAGCATTAGAAATCTTTGTGGGCTCATAAGTATCAGAGAAGAAGCCATTAGAGATAAAATGAATTTGGAGAAGGAGAAATCATAGTGGCATCAGTCTGCTGGAAAAGATAGAAGATGGGATAGAGGGGCACATAAAGAGAAAAAAACCAAGTCACCTTTTCATTAGAGTCTGGAATAAAGGAGAAGATAGTAGAGGATGATATCAAGGGGTTGTTAGATGGGGACAAAAGGGGAAGAGAGAGTTCAGGAGAAATGCCTTCAGTTTTGTTAGTAAATTATGAGGCAAGTTGGTCAGCTGAAAGAATGAGAAAATGGGGGGTAGGGGCTGTAGGAGTCTCAAAGGAGAGAAAAAAAAATTTGTAGCATACTGTGAGCAGCGAGACAGACAATCAATTAGGCAGGGGTGAAAAGATTGCCTTGTTTCAAGGAGAACCTAATTAAGATCAGATAACATAAATTTGTTGTAGACTAAGTCAGCAGGAATGCATGACTTCCTCCACCTCCATTCAGCAGCATGTAAGAAATCCTCACATACTGTACACACTTAATGCTTGTGGAAATCAGGTGAATTATCTCATCCTGTTATTTTTGCTTTTCTCACATCTGTTATTTCCCTTAAATTTCTAGACCTTTTGTTCCTCGAAATGAAGATATATTATTTTTCCTAGCTCTACAAAGTAACTTCTTAGTATTTGAATTAGTGTGGCAGGAAATCTATGTATAGGTAACATAACCCATTAATGTTATATTGATATTGATAAGTCCATCAAAAAAGCACTTATTAAGTGTTTTTATGCACCAGATAAGCACCAGAATAATTAGGAGTACAAAACAAGGCAAAAATATTGTTTCTGCCCTTAAAGACCTCATAGTAGTGGCTGGGAATTGGGATAAAGGCAGTAGGAAAGAGGAGGGCAGTTGAAAATGGACCAGCCCCAGGGTCTATTATAATACATAAGGCAGGGACTTGAATAATTGGTACTGTGGATTTTATATGGGCTGTGACATCTAAACCAGAGGCTGAAAGAGGAAGGAAATGTAACTCATTGGAAGACAGGCTATAGCTTTTCTGTTGATACTTCTTCTTAGACACGAGTCCCCTTTTCTGATGCTTTTTAATAAGCTAGTTCTGTGTTTACACTTATTGATATTCTGATGCTTATAGGTGAACTAAAAATGTCTACCCTAAAAATAGTAAAAAGCCAAGTTCAGATATTACCTGGGATTCCTGGGTTGGAGAACAAATAGTCATAGAGATTATCAGGTTACCATTGAGATGTGTTCAAGATCCCAGAGACTGCAGTTCTATGCCAAGGATCATCATTTTGGTAGTTAGCATATGCAGGAAGATACCAAGGGAATTAACCAGTCCCCCAGAAGAGTTGGAATCAATTCCAGATCCCAATGTTGCAGTTATGAATCAAGGATTATATTAGTCTAAATTTGCCAATTTCTAATATTGTTATGGATTTTAGTTTTCAATGGATGAATGGACAGAACTTACAGGGAGATAGTTTTCAGATGAATATTAGAAAGAGTTTTATAATTAGAAAACTCTCCAAGAACAGAATAGTATAGGGGTGGGAACCCATAGCCTCTAGGTCACATGTGGCCCTCTAGGTCCTTGGGTGTGGCCTTTAGAGAGTCCAAGTTTTACAGAACAGTTCCTTTTATTAAGGGGATTTGTTCTGGGAAGTTTGGATTCAGTAAAATGGCTGCACTTTAGGTCTTAGAGGGCCACAACTGGTTTTGAGGCTGCAGGCTCTCCACCCTTGGGGCTTTAGCACATGAAACAGAGAGTTCTATGTAACTAAATCTTTACATCCATATTGAATGATTATTTGTGAGGTATGTTGTAGATGGAAGTCCTAAATTAGGTTGGGAGTAGGTGGGCTAGCTAGTCTGACTTATCACTAGAAGATTTCTTTGTTACTTCTTAGTCTGGGTATAATTCTAATAGTTACTCTTAGTATTCTTTATTGCTAATATCTCTAACAACTTCAGATATTTGCTATATTCTTCATAAATTAATATTTAGAGAATTTGTGCAATGTTAAATCTGAATTCCTAGGCCAAGCTCTAATAATACTAAAGAGCTCAGGCATCTTACTTCTATATATTACATTAATTTCAGAAATTTTGACATGCTTATAAAGAACAAAAATCAGAAAAAGTAGGGATTTTTTTTCTAGATATCATGGGTTAGGGGGAAAGACAACACATCTTCATGGTATATTTGAATGAAATCTCAGAGGACCAGTACAAAGGAAGATATTTTAATGTATGTTCAGAGTCAGTCTCTATTAAATTTTTCTTGTTCAGCTCATTTCTTTTCTTATATCCAAATTTTTAAAAATGGTAATGGTAGAGCATCCATCTTCTTGCAAAAGTAAAAAGCATTCTTTGTATAACTAGGAAAAATAATATATCTTCATTTAGAGGAACAAAAGGTCTAGAAATTTGAGGGAAATAACAATTGTGAGAAAAGCAAAAATAGCAGGATATAACATTGCCAGATTTCAAACTCTGTTTTAAAGTAGTAATCCTAGAGTATTCTTTAAGCTCTTCAAATGGCCAAACTATCATCTCTTATGCAAGGAGGAAATAGAAAATGGCTCATAATTGAAAACTTCAGTTCATCATTCATTGCCATATACACACAGCTTCAAAGCTTGTTGAAAATGGGAAAAAAAGTCAATTGTGGGATTTTCCCCCATATGATAATAAATGTAAAATTATGGACTTAAAATGTAAAAGAATTTTAGAATTAATTTCGTTTAGCTCTCTTGTTTTATAAATGAGTAGAATAAAGCCCAGAAAAGTTAAGTAACTTGCCAAAGGTCACATAGGTAGAGAGAAAGGTTTAGAATTTAGATTAATTCTTTTACTTTAAAATCACTACACCATGTAATTTCTTAAAATTAGACAGAGTAAATGCTCACTTGTTCATCCAGGTGGACAGTCAAGTGAGAGGTCTGTGGAGTCCAGTGGCCAGTCTGTTTATAGAGAATGAAACCACATTTGTGGTATTCACCTTTATCTGGGTCAATTATGGCCAGCTCCATTACTGAGTAGATTATCTCTCTTGGGTTGGAAGCCCTGAGGAGACTTTTTGTTCAAAGCCTGATGGACAGTATGTAGTGAGAGGAGGAGTAGAGCTGATATCCAGGCTGTAACCTTTACTGATAGTGAAGATGGGGGTTAATGGAGTACTGCCATCATTCTCATTATGGAGGGGAGAGGCACATTTGATTTACTCACCCATCACCGTCTCTCTATATTTAGCCATATTTTTTCCATTAAATTACTTTACTATATACCATTATATATTTATACATGCATAAGTACAACATTCAGGCTAGAGATCACTTTGGCCAATGCTGAAAATTCCTAACTATTTTCACTTCTGCCTAATATTTGTGCATTGGCTCTAACACATCAATAAACACACATATAGACTAAGGCAATTAGTGTATAATATCTCAAAGACAACCACTTTTAATTAGTCTCTAAGTATTTAAAAGAATAATCTTTGCAAGTGGTCTAGTGTGAATGAAATTTTAAAAATACATGATATGCTACATATATTTTTTAAATATATTACAACTGATAGCTAGAGTCGACTTCTCTTTCATGCAGCAAAAGTGCAGTTAAATATATATTTTTCTGATATGTTGAATTAGATAATATTTCTGGTCTACTTAGCAAATAATGGTGTGGGTTTTTTTTATGTATGAATACAGATTTACCCAGTGGAGTGTAGGAGCTTAAGGGAGTATAATTGTGTACATAATACATGGTGTTTATCTTTAAAGGAAATGCTTAATTATGGAAAAGTATTTTCCCAGACAATCATTTTATAATCCTCCCAGAGGCAGCCTTTCCATTTACTTACCAACACAATAAGAAAGGGAGGGATAAACTACAAAGGGACCATACTTACATAACATAAAATACATGGAACAAAGTGAGCAAAGTAGGGAAATTCAATGTTTTGGCTGACACGCTTCCTTTGCATTCTTTTAACATAATTACTTTGCATTTAATTCATTTTGCTGGGATAAAGTTAGAAGAATGTCTAAAATGAGCATACAGTTTTTCTTGCTGAAATTCTATATGGGGTCAAAATGATTTCCTGAGATTATAGTAGTATTTGCAACTAAATGTAACCAGGTATTCTCAAGCCACTAATTTATTAAATGACTCCTTAGGAAAAATTGAATTTTAAATGTAACTTATTGCCATCCATAGCTTACTTGAGAACATTTCTGACTACTTCTTATGTTGAAGTTTCTACAACTAGAGGTAACAGGGTTCCCAGGCTTTTTATAAACACTAAAGATAACAAATGCATTTTCAGATACAGGACAGCTTTAATTTTATCTCATTGAAAATGTAGAGGTTGCCACAAACAATGCAAAAAACACACACAAGAATCATACAAAATTAATATAATATTCTTTCCTGCCTCAATTTTCCCCAAGGTACTAAGACACTCCAGACTTAGGGACTCCATAGTTAATACCGTGCTTAGAAGGAACTGAACTTAGGCTTGTCACAACCAACAATACAGTAGGTTCCTCTTTCCCATAAAGACTTATAAAGCTAACTGGGATAAACTCCTCCCTACCATTCCTTCCTTTTCCTCTCCACTCCCCTCCACTCTTTTTTCTTCTCCCCTCTCTTCCCCTTCCTCCTCCTTCTCCTTTTGCATCATGCCCTTACCTGAGGGAGTTCCTACCAAAGTAAGGTAAATTTTGATGGCTGAAACCTACCTAATTACCTTTGGATTTACTGGCTAGATTTCCATCTCAAAGACCAAGCCACCCAATTCACTTTGTATCTCATTGACTGGATAACAATAGGTCCCTGCCCTACCCAAGCACAAATTAATAGTTATTTTGGGGGCTTTCCTGCCTCAGAGTGAATATAAATAGTAACTTTCTTTTTTGGCCAGCAACATCCCCTCCCAGTTTGATTTTCTTTTTATTAAATGAGCCATCCCTTGATTCACTTCTTAAAGAGGCCTGTTCACTGAATGAGCATTGCCTCATTCAAACTGAGAAGTTGAAAAGACCTTAGCTTAAAAAGGCCCAATGCATTCTGAGCTGTTGCCACTCTTCCTGATCCATATTGGGCCTCTGGACCCAAATGGCTCTGGAGGAGAAAGTGAGACTGGTGACTTTGCACAGCCCTCTCTCCCTTAAATCTAATTCAATTGTAAGTCACATCATCATCTCCCTGATGTCATGGTCCTCTTAGTGAAGACAAACAGCAACCCATAAAGCTAGGCAAAAACCTGACTTTCCCATGAGTCTTCTATCCCCAATCTCTCTGGGATTTGACTTCCCCAGAAAGGATACACACTTGAGGCTGCTGGAGATAGAAACTCCTCCCCATCAGGTTAGTACTGTTTGAATAATTTGAAATAATTGCAAGGAAAGATATCTAGGTCTTTACCACATTGTTACAATAGGCTCCTGAAATAATATTTGTACAAAAGTACTTTTCTGTTTGGCAAATGGTAGGTTCTATATATATATATATATATATATATATTCTTATTCCCTTTCTCCCCTTCCCTTCTCCTTACACTTTCAATTATTTAGGACCATTTGAATTGTCTTCTCATTTGCCAATAAGAATATTGCATAGGAAATTTGCACTGCCATGCATGTGCACATGCACACACACACACACACACATACACCCCCTTAGATGATGTTGAATCCCAGAATTATTGAACCTGGAGATACATACAAGACAGCTTCTGCTTATACTGTGGCCAAAGAAATCTCCCTTCCCTTCCTGAAAAAGGGAATTCTGAGATCTTGCCTATTCTGGAACTCTATTCTCAGGCCACATAGGCAAGCACAGGTAGCTTGCTATATACTTCTAATGAAAGAAAGTCATTAGCAGCTTCTCCTCATGGATGTGGGGGAATACTTGTAATATTCCTCTTTTTCTCACTACCTCCTATATATTTAAGGTCACTTTAAAATAAAGGTGGAAAAAGGAAAAGGCGAAAAGCACCATTATTAAATAAAGACTATCTTTATAAGAAAGTACAAAAGGGAAACTCCTCTGACTAAAGTATGTCTCCTTTAGTTCAAACAAATCTGTCAGTCTTAGGGACAGCCCAAAGGCATTTAAACTTAATCTCTTGGAAGGCCAATTTATAGACCCATATCCTTTATTGGAAATGTAGTCAAAAGTCTGACAATGATGATGATGATTAGCTCACTACCAAGATAGTATAAAGAACATTTACTCTCTCCTCACCTCTACCACTTAGAAATCCTTTTTTTTTCTCCAGATTTAAGTCAAGAGCCACCTCCTACATTGTCATTCTGCAACCCTAGATACTGGTGTCTGCCTCAAAATTATTTGATATTCATTTTGAATATATACTAATATATGTCGAATATATACTAATATATGTTAATATACATATAGTCATAGACATATATATGTCTATGAATATGTACACATATATGCTGTCTCACCTAATAAAACATGAGATCTTTTTTGGGGTTATTTCTTTTGTTTCTGTATCTTCAAGGCCTAACACAGTACCTGGGCCATAGTAGGTAAGTAATGAATGTTTCCTGCTTTCTTGATTAATCTTCAGTTACAAAGAACTTTGGAAAGCCTAATGATTATATAAATGTCAGTTAATATTAAAGGAAGCATTGTAGTGCAGTGGTAGTCAAGCTGACCTTGAAGTCTTAAGATTTGTATTCAGTGCTTGGTTCTTCTACTTACTATGTGACGTTAGGCAAGTCAAGAGTCTCCGTATCCTTATCTACAAAATGAGAATAATAATATTTGCACTAGGCACCTCATGAAATCGTTGTTAATAAATGTGCTTTTAAAAGATACAATAACATCAACGTTTTGCACTGCTTGGAGACAGAGGTGGGAGACAATAAGGAAAGGCTATAATGGAATGATTTAACTCTACAGGCATCAATAACTAATATTGCCTCAATATTTTCTGGTTTGGCAAATGCTTTGCCAATGAATTTGCATACATTGGATTGCTGCCAAGCATTTGCTTGCTCATAAAATTATTTTCCTACTAGTTTCAAGAAAAAGAACCTTGTTACCATGGAATTCTGATAAAACATTTAAAAGTGGTACGTTATTCAAACCACCTTTGAAGTTGTTTGCATGCCAGTGGAAAATTTCTTCATATCCAGGTAAAATTTAGATTTTAATATAGAATGAAAAAAAATAACCTATATTCCCCTGAATTTTAGGGACTGGTTGCATTTTGCTTTTAGATCTCAACTGTCTGATATTTTCCCAAATAAAAATGAAATCACTTTGCTAAGAACAGTAAGGAAGCCCACAGGACACCAGTTTAAGTGCTCAGTTCTAATATTACTAAAATACAAACTTGTTGATCATATCCCTTTGCTTTTCTTTCTGTTATCTATTCAGGGCTTCACTAGTAACTTTTGCCTCACTTACTAAAATAAGCTGAGAAGCTTTACAGTTTCACCGTTCTGTGATATTTTCTTTGCAAGTGTTATATTATATTCAATTGTACCTGTGACATTGTCAGAAATGTCACCAACTATAATGATTCTCCCCTACCTTGAATAGATACTGGAGGTGAACAGTTTGACACCTTTGCAGTTGGCTCCCTACCATGACATTTATTCTAGGAGTTATCAAAATGTTCAATTGTTTTGGAGTTTTTAGTTTCAAAATTCTCCAAGTTGAAAGCCAAAAGCACAGACAGTACGGTAAGGTGAAATAGCAGGGGTTATGGAGTCAGGGAATCTGAATTTAAGCCTATATTTTTTCCCAATTAATACCTATATTATCTTGGGTAAGCCTTTTAACATTTCTGGGGTTCAGTTTCCTTATCTGTAGGATGAGTATGTTGGACAAGATGACTTCTAAGAACCCTTTTAGCTCTACTCTCAAAACAGACAGTTGCAACACCAGCAATGCAGATCTTTCAGATTCCCAGGCCTAATCCTATTCATGAATAGTTTCCTTTGATCAACAGGTTAATTTCATTGGCAATTTGTATACTGACTGATCTATACTGCTCTCTTCTTGCAGATTTTTGCATCTCCCCATTCCCAACACACACCTTAATACTGCTCTTACCCTGCTGAGCCTCAGCCTTAGATTACTACCACCATCCATTGTGTTCATTCCTCTTCACCTGTCACTGGATGCTCTGAGCTAGAGAAAATCATTAAAATATGAAGATTTATTCCACTGCAAATTTGTGTTGATACATGTTACATAATCTTATCTGAGCCCTCACTGTGTCAAGGCAATCTTTTTACATCTCCCTAATTGACTCACTATCCCATTCAACACAAGGCTTTTTCTAAACTATTTTATCTTCATTGAACTTTCCATGGCTACCCTTTCATGCTCTCATCAGATAATCTTGCCTCATCTTTCACTAAAAAACTCAGACCATTTACTAAGAATTCCTTCTTATCTCCTCCTCATCTCACATCACTCAGACTTAGATGCCTTCTACAACTGTCTACTCCTTCATCCCATCTCACATAGAGAGGTGACTTTTCTTGCCAAGGCAAAAATCCTTTGTTTGTCCAAGTGACCCCATTCTATCCTTTCTTTTTCAGCAAATTGTCTCTTCTATCATCCCTGCTCTCTCATTAATCTTAAAACCTCTCCGCGTCTACTGGTTACTTTCCCATTGCCTACAAATATGCCCACATCTCTCCCGGCCTCAAAAAGCCTTAATTTGCTCCACCCACTCCTACTAGATATCCTATATCTTTCCTCCCTTTCATGGCTAAATTCCAGAAAAATAGTCATTTACAAACAGTGGTACCACTTCCTTTCCTCCTCACACACCATCTGCAGTCTGGTTTTTAGCTTCATAATTCAACTGAAAATAGTCTCTCCAAAATTTATAATGATCTCTTAATTGCCAGATGTAATGATCTTTTCTCAGTCTTCCTTAGTCTTAACTTCTTTCCAGCTTCAGACACTGTTGATCATCCTCTTCTTTTTGATATTCTCTTCACTCTACATTTCACAACACTACTCTCTCCTGTCAGAATGTTCTTCATTTTCTTTTGCTAGATCTTAATCCAGGTTGTGTCTCCTAACCATGAGTGTCTTTGAAGGTTATGTCTTGGGTCCTCCGTTATTCTCCTTATATAATCTTTCACTTAGTAATCCCATCAACTCCTATGTGTTTAATTATCACCTCTATCCTCTGTTTAGCACCTACAACTTTCCTAGTCTCACTAAGGGACTACTGATATCTTTAATTAGATATTCCACGGACATCTTAAATTCAATGCATCTAAAACTATTCACCATCTTTCCTTCTAAGCCTTCCCTAGTTCCTAAATTTCTTATTACTGTTGAACATACCACCACTCTTCTATTCACCCAGGCTTGTAATCTAGGTTTCATCTTTGATTTCTTACTTTTTCACAATCATGTCCAATCAATTTCCAAGTCCTGTCTATTCTACTTTCTTATAAATGACACCTTTTCTCCCCTGACACTGCCACCTCCTTGGTACAGGGCCTCATCACCTCAAACTTAGACTATTTCAACAGCTTTTGATTCCTCTCTCTCCATACTAGCCCATCCTCCACTAAGCTGTCAAATTGATTCTCTTAAAATACAGGTCTAACCATATCTTTAGCCCCTTCCCACCATTCAGTAAACTCTAGGGGCTCCTTATTGACTCCAATATGAAATATAAAATCCTTTGGTTTTGCCCTTCATAACCTGGACCCTTTCTATTTTTCCAGTCTTCTTAAACCTTACCCACCTTTCACATACTCAGCTTGTCTATGACACTGGCCTTCTTGGTGTTATTCATACAGAATGTTCTAACCCTCTATATCCAATGCCTTTGCAGCCTGGAAGCCTCTTCTGTCTCCTCTCCACTTCCTGGCTTCCTTTATAGTCATGGCTACATCCCACCATTTGCAAGAGGATAATTTTCTAATATTCCTTAATGTTAGTGCCTTCTTTATGACATCAAATCCAATTTATCCTGTATATGTCTTGTTTGTTCTTAATTCCTTTCAGGTTGTTCCCCTTATTACACTTTGAACTCCTTTAGAGCAAGGACAATTTTTTTGTTTTGTTTTTGTTTTGCCTTTCTTTGTATGCCTAATACTTAACACAGTATATGGCACAAAGCAAGTGCTTGTTGACGACTTGTCTTGACATAACTGTACAAAATAATACACCCATTTTCAAGAGAAAGGACAGTGCAACAAACTGCATAATCTCCAGCATTTTGAAAAGATTTTTCAGTTAATATGGCTTGAATATTAATAAGTTAAATGGAAATATTTTACCGAATTCAGTAGGTTTGCTCCTTATAAATTTATTCTCCTTCATACCTTGATACTAGCAGACCATTGATTTTTTGTTGATTTGTTTGTTTTGACCTTTTCCTCCCTTGTTAATTGAGAATCAGAACTGTTAAAAAAAGCTTTATGAATAAAAAACAATTAAGGCTTATAAACATTATGTGATTTTCCTGGAGTCATAGAGCTAGAGTACCAGAGACGGGATTTGAATCCTGCATATCAGATGGTGTTCTTTCCACTAAATTCCGCCAGTACATAACTGAACTGAAGACCCCTCATTAATTCTATTCTCTAACACTGATAAGGTCAAACAGTTTTGACACCACTGATAAAATAATTTTTAGGGCTTTTTCCTTACCAACTAGACCATTAAAATAATTTTACATCCCTGGAAGTTTCTGATACATACAGCATTGGTTTTAGAGATAGTTGAAGCTCAGGGGAAAGTTCAGATTTAGGTTTTTTCAAGTATAAATTACAACCTAGTCAATAAGTAAAAACATAACCATTCTTTTCTTGTGTGGGTAATTTATAATGCCAAGTATAGTTCTTAGACTAGTTCTTTGTAGTGAAGTTCAAGACATTCATATTCTCCCTTCAGGTAGCAAAATAAGATAAGAATGGGATAGGGAGGGCTTAAACTACCATAGATCAACCAGAAAAACATTAAAAAAATAATTTTATTTATTTCTTGTTTACATCATTCATTTCCACCAGATTTTGAGTTACAGAATTTTCTCCCCATCTTTCCCCCACCCCCATTCCCAAAACAGCGATCACTCTGTAAAGCCCCTCCCCCAGTCTGCTCTCTTCTATGTCCTCACCCAACACCCCTCTTGCTTTCTGGCAAGGCAGGGAGGGTTTCCCTACCCCTGTACCTGTAT
>CM053596.1:170637787-170658118 GCA_028646575.1 Pseudocheirus occidentalis
TGGACCACCTTAGAGGGTCTCAGGGATCCTAAAATCTAGGGCTCTAGAGATGATTCTCTTTCAGATCCAGGTTGGCCTAGATAGCCTCCAAGACTTCTCTAAGCTTTGTGATGTTGTGGTTCTGGGAAATCTGCAATTCATGATTATAAACCACCTTCTGAAGCAGCAGCTCACTTTATAATTAGCCTCTCACTTCTGAATTCCTCAACGTCAATAAACAATGGTAATTTTTTAAAATAACAACAAAACAAATTAAAAATTAAAAACAAAAACCAATAAGCATTCCTCTAAAGTCTTCAGGTTTTTTGGTCACTACTTCCTATAATTTAGCTGGAATTTTTGAGTTCATTTTAGAAGTGTCATTTGGTAGTTCCATTCTGCTTTAAATTAAATATTATGTTTGTGAGGGACAGGAGGAAGAATGATGATTTACAAGTAAGTAAAAAATAAATGGTATGCACATTAGGGATTTGCTTTTCTCCCAAGCTTTAGAGATGAGGGTTAAGGATCCTTGGCTCTTGGGAAAGACTAGACATTTTTCAAGACTCAGCTCAGGAGTGACTAGGAGGTACAGTGAATACAGCACCTGCCCTGGAGTCTGGAGGACCTGAGTTCAAATCCAGCCTTAGAGACTTAACACTTACTAGCCATGTGACCTTGGGCAAGTCACTTAACCTCAATTGCCCTACCCCCCCCTCCAAAAAGCAAAAAAAAAAAAACCAAACCTCAGCTCAGAGGATGTGCCTTTCCACAAAGCAGATCAGTATATACTAACAAATTCTCTCCCTCCCACAAACTGACAAACAGGAAGTATGCAGCTGCCAGGAGCAAAGTGGGTTGGAAACATCTTTACTTATATCTGTGAATGCCATTTTTAAAATGAAGAAAAATGAGGTGAAGGTTGGCTTATACAAGGAAAACATACTTCTTCCTCAAAATGTAAGGGGATGTTGAGAAATGCATGAGGGAAAGGGGAAAATGTGTGAGTTAATATAGTGTTCATTGGATGCCAAGAAATGACAAGAGCAGACAAATCAACTTGGCACGCAGCAATTAGAGATGGATGGCTCATTTAGCACAGAGGTACATAGCAGCCTGCAAGGAAAAGGGGCAAATCCTTGACAACAAGCTCTGCACACTCTACTGTGCCTTCAGTACAAAGGGCAACGCTCATTTTTTGAAAGGACATGAAGAGCTCCCAGCTACCCATTTCTCTCTCCAGCTATTGCTCTTGCCAAGAACAGCTTCACACATGAAAGTTTGGCTACAGTTAAGGTTATTTTGTTTTTTCTACTTTTTCTCCTAGACAGGTCTGAGATTGAGCAGAATAAGTGAAAACTCAGAGCTATAACCCCAGATCTTTGACTTATTAGCTCTGAAAGAGTGAGCAAACCACATTACCTATGACCATTTTCTGTACTTTGGAAATAAGACATTGTGCTATAGTAGAAAGAGAACTGGATGTGATGTCATAGAACTCGGGTTCAAACCCCAACTCTGCCACTTACTAACTATGTGACATTTGCCTTCTGTTACCTATATTTTTTGTAACAGGTGAAACTTTTATATTACCTGTTACAACTCAGCATGAAAATTTTGAGCAGGGAGAGAGATTGGTGTGGGCTATCAGGGTTAGGGGAGGATTGTGCACGTAAGTGTGACTTCAATTGTGCATTGAAAGATTAGTAGAATTTAAGCAGAAAAGAAGGATGAGGGTACATCAGTTGGGAAGAATAGCAAGAGCAAAGATGTGGAAATATTGAATGAGTAAAGCATGTTTTGAGATAATGAGCAGACTAATATGGCAAAAATGAAGTTCTACATTGGAGTATAGTAGGATGTAGAGTTAGAAATATCATTTCAGTGTCATTTTTGAATGGTTTGCAATGCCATGGTAAGGAGTTTGGGATTTTTCCTCCATGAGTAGAGAGGATCTATTAAAGATTTTGGATCAGAGAAGTATCAAAATTGTTCAATTAATCAACGAGTATTTTAAAGCACCAACTATATACCAGACTCAGTACTAAGCAGTGGGAATTATAAAGACAGAGAGGGAAAGAGTTCCTCTCCTCAAGGATGTTGTAGTCTAAGGGGAGAGAGAACATGTACATTTATATATATATACACACACACATTTATGTATATATACACATTTATATATATATACACATATATATACACACATTTATACACACACACACACACACATATATATAAAGTTATTTCAAGGCAGTTTGGGGAGGGAGTAGACTAATAACTGGAGGAAGAATCTTTATATACATAGTGTCCCAAAAATCTTAATATAGTTTTAAGTTAGTAAAGCTTAAATAGCCAGCATAAGGTGGTACCTGCTGACTTAAACTCACTTCTGGTTATGGGGAAAATATAATGAATCCCCTTTTGGATATGTTAGAAATTCCTATAGTATATCCAACTCAAAATGCCCAACAGGCAATTGGTGATATGGAACTAGAGTTCTGGAGAGAAGAGAGGACTAAATATAACTAAACTCAAGAGAGTGTATGAGTGCACCAATGTGGAAGGGGATGATAGTGAAGGGAAGGAAACAAGCATTTATTAAGAACTTGCTGTATTCTAGACAGGGCTCAATGCTTTATAAAATAGCAGCATCTCATTTAAGATAAAGAATAGAGGGAGAAAAGAAAAAAGACTAGGACAGAATGTTCAGGGAACACCTATGGTTAATGGAAATATTGTAAAAGAATACTGACATAGGTGATCATACAAGCAGAAGTAAAACTAAAAGAAAGCATTACTGTAAAAACCTAACTCTTAAATTCTGTGATTTTGTGAATTCCTGAGGACTCAATGGCAAGTTGCCCCCACAGAGTTTAAGATGTCTTCTAGATATGAGTATCTCTCAGAGGGAGGTGGCTGGTGGGAGCAGCTTTAATAGGGATTCCAAACCAAGGATCATGCGCAAAGAGAATTTAACTGACATTCAATCTGTTCCTCTAGGTACTGATTATCCCATAGACTGTTTTTTCATCCCCTGATTTATCAGGAATATTCCTAGATTTGAATTATACATGAAGGCTGGAGGGAAACTAGAAATGCTCCCTGTCCTGCCAGAGTGACTCATTTATTCTCTCCCATTAGTTTGCCAAGGAGAGCCCATTCACTACACTGGAGCCTTTCCTAAAGTATTCTTGACATTACAAGGATAGCAGCAGAACATAAAGGCTTTCCATTAACTATGCTTTACTCTCATTAAGTGACCAGACTATCTTCCTTTTTAGTCAAACATTTCTGTTCATTGAGAACAAGAAGATCTGGTGTAGAAACAAAGTCAAAGAAGGATTCCCTACACATAATATAGTCCCCTTGAAAAGGAAATGAACTTGAGGTTGGAAATGGGGTAACTGCTAAATCTTCCTATTTGTCAGTAATGTTAGCCTCGTTATAATAAGGTATAGAGCATCTCCCTAAATAAGTACTCAATTGATATATTGCCTAAATTGTTATATGTTTACTGTATATGTCTCTGCTCCATCTGATGAAGTTCTATACCATTACCTTCTTCATAAGTGAAGAACACTTCACACAGATCTTTAATTTAGATGAATTCCATGTTCCTCATTCCCACACTGTAGTTATGGCATTGTCAGTGAAGAGAAGAGGCTGTATTTGAGAGATGTTACAAAGTTAAAAATCAACAAGCCTTAGTAAAAGATTGGATGGATCTGGGGTTGAAAGAGGGTGGAGTCCAAGATGACTCCTAGGTTTTGAGACTGAGGGACTGGGAGAATGGTATTGCCAAGGTGGAGAGAGTTTAACAGTGGTTCCCAACCTCCTTAATGCTGCAATCCTTTAATACAGTTCCTCATGTTGTGGTGACCCCCAACCATAAAATTATATTTGTTGCTACTTCATAACTATAATTTTGCTACTGTTATGAATTTATCTGATATGCAGGATGTATTTTCATTGTTACAAACTGAACATAACCCACAGGTTGAGAACCACTGGTTTAGAGGGAATTATTTTTTCAACATATTGAATTTAAGAGGTCTGCTGGACATCCAGTTCAAGATGTCTGAAAGAGAGCAGGAGGTTCAAAATTAGAGGTCTGCAGAGAGGTGGGAGCAGGATAGATAGATTTGAGAGTCCTTAACATATAGATGGTAATTAAATCCATGGGAGCTGATGGGATCACCAAGTGAAGTAGTACAGAGGGAGAAGAGAGACCACATAGGACAGAACCCTGAGGGACACATATGATTAGAGGACATAATCTTGATGAGGATTCAGCAAAGATTGAGAAGCAGCAGTCAGATAGGTAGGAGGAAAACCAGGAGTGACTGGTATAAAAAAATAAAGGGAAGAGAGTAACAGGAGAGAGTGATCAACAGTGTCACAGGCATCAGGGAGGTCAAGGAGAGTGAAAATTGAGAAAAAGCCATTGGATTTGGCAACTAAGAGATCACTGATAACTTAGAGAGGGAAGTTCCAGTATTAAGGCCAAAAATGCCTTTTCAAGGAGTTTAGCCACAAAGGGCAGAGCAGATATAGGGCAATCAGATGTTAGAGGGGTTGAATTGGGTTTAGGAAAGTGATCTACAGAGGGAATAGATATGGTCATACTGTCAGATAGGAGTCACTGCTTCTCCACTACTCTTTCCTCTGAAGAATAGAGATTAGGCAGTAAAAAGGCACAATAGCAGATGGAGGTCAAATGTGCATAGCAGAAGAAAGAAGTTCCATTTCCCACCAAAGGGCAGGTACAGCAGGTTATAGAAGCCCTGAAGTCAAAGGATAGATTGCTCCTTTTTGCATTAGAGGCTCTCCACATCCCATCTGGAAGATCAGACTTGTAGCAGGATTTGGGAATTGTCTTGTGCTGGCACAAATCAAATTCATTGCTTTAAGGCAAGGGGAAGTCCTTCAGGGCATATGGAAGACATTTACCGTTCCTCAGGGGACACTGTGCCCAAGAAGAGATTGAAAGCACAAAATACATGGTCAGAGGAATTCTGACTTCTCTTCTCACTTGAAGAAGCTGGCGAGGAAGTGGTAGCAGGAAGTTGTACCTCCTATGTGGAGAAAGTCCTTTGCAGCAGATGGAAGATGACACTCAGTCTGACTCCTTGCCACCTTCCCTCAAGGGCCACACTACCCAAAAGAAAATGGAAGGGTGCAATCAGAAGAATTCTTGGTTCTTGTTTAAAATAACATCTTAGCATATATTTGAAATTCCTCTCTACTCCTTCTAGGGCCATCCTATTGTCATTCAACAGCAGTGCCAATAGACCAATTTTTACTCATTACTCTGTTAAGATTTTATTTGATGGTAGTTGGGAGGCCACTCATAGCCATGACAGGATGTTGGTGTTACTGAGTCTCATATCTAAATTCTCCTTCCATAGAGCTATTTAAATAAATGGCCAGGTCTTCCAGTTGGGAGTCATGTTTAATTCTGTTCCTATGAAAATAGTGGGACAGTTGACCCCATCAGTTGATACCAGAAGCCTCATACTGTGAGCCATCTGATTTATGTCTGCTACTTCAACTGGTGGTAACAGATTCATCTGCCTTATTTTATAGGAGAATCCTGATTCTTTCAGAGAGTTGTAGCCATCTTCTGGAATCTTTTTTAATTGTTTTGCCCAAGATTTTGAGGATACTTCTGGGTAGCTCACCATTCTTAAGGTGAAATGAGACACATGGTAGCATTTACTACATCTACCAATGATTAATGAACAAGAGCACTATAGCTATGATATATTTAGAAAAAAATGAAAGCAAGTTTTTGATGGGAAAATATGTGACTTACCATGTAAACTCCCTGCTCAAAATTTTTCCATTGATTTGCCATTACTTGCCAGGTAAAGCACTTATTGCTTATCATGGCCTTTCACATTCTGACCTCTCCCCAAATTTCAAGCTTTATTTCACTCTACTTTCTTTCACAACTTCTACCTTTTAGACAACTGGCACCTAATTGTTCCCTGAACTCAACATTGTTATCTCCTGCTTCTATATATTTGAATGGGCTATCCCACATACCTGGAATGCATTCATTCTCACCTCTCAAATCAATCCTTGGCTTTTTTCTATGCTCAGTTCACATTTTCCATACAACACAAACCCTACCTTCCTCCCTTTTACCTTGTGTTTTTGACCTCTTCTATTGTTACCAATCTCCCCTTCCCAATTCTGCTTAGATTATATTTGTCTGTGAACACATTGCACTTGCCATGTAAAATTTAACTGTCTTAAGGACAAGGACTCTAATTTCTGTCTTTGTAACCCTTAGCAGGCAGCCATAGTAGACATTTCTTGTTTGTTGAATTGAATTAACAGGCTACTCTATTTTAAGGAGAGATGATTCCATTTGTTGAATTTTAAAGTTTTGATTCTGTTATTTCTGCTATTTTATTTATATACATATGGTGTTTGAGCTTAAAAGAAAAAGAATTAATTAAGCTTCAAATTAGAACCAAGTTTTAGTGCTCTGTGACAGATAAATAAATAATGTGGTGTAACATGGATTGGAAACAGCAAGCTTAGCATTTGCCCACAGTTGTAGAAATACTCACAGAAGTCTATTAAGAAAAAAAATCTTGTTTTCTCAAGTGAAAACATGAAGACACAGCAGTGTGAAGGAATTTAAAGATGAACCACATGAGCAGAAAGATTACAAAATACCCAGCAGCCCTCCATGGGAAGTTTATGATCCAAGAGAAAAATAAGCATGAGATGACTTTTCTATCAACTGTGAATGGAGGGTTTTCAGAGATGAATCAGATGTGCTCTACTAAACCTTCAGAGGAGAGCAAAAATATTTTACCTTGGGCAAATTGATTTGTTTCATCTTCAAATAAATACTCATTGCTTTATTACTGAGATATAAGCATTATAGACAAAAAAGGGAGTTAAAAATTTGGTATACCCATTCCTTTACAATTGAAATTCTTTTTTTTCTGAGCCAGTCTTTCATGGGAACAGTGTGAAGGGGGAAGTTTTCAAAAGGGTTAGTTTCTATTCCATAGTCTCCACGCTGGGCAGCCACATGGCACAGAAGATAAAGTGTCAGGCCTGGAGTTAGAAAGACTCATCTTCTTGAGTTCAAATCTGACCTCATATACTTACTAGCTGTGTGAGCCTAGGCAAGTCACTTAACCCTGTTTGCCTCAGTTTCCTCGTTTGTAAAGTGAACTGGAAAAAGAAATAGCAAACCACACCAGTATCTTTGCCAAGAAAACCAAGAGTGACATCACAAAGAGCCAGCTACAACTGAACAACGACAAAAGTATTTAAGAAAAGTATTCATGATAATTATAATAAAAGCTTATGATTTCAAAAAGTGGCATCAAAATGTTTTTTTCCTATTATTTGATAATACTCCATTTTCTGCATGCCAAATATCCATCTAACCTGTTGACTAAAGATCCTCCAGACTCCAGAGGCCATATACACAATTATTTTTCATTCCCCAAGAGGCTAGTGTTTCCTAAATAATAATATTCCTTCTCTTGTTAGAAGACTGGGTTCCAAGATCATGCTACACATGAACCATTACTCTTCAGCCCATCCCCATCCATACCCTATCCATAGCCTTATTCAGTACCCATTTGATGAACTTGTGTTGCTTGAGGCTGCTTTGAGAATCTGAGTACCTCCTTTGTGCATCAGGTACCTGGAAAAGTGCATTTGTTCTCAGTTATTACTGACCTTACTCTCAAAGTGAAAACTGGAGAGGTCAGAGGAGCATGAAGTTAATGCTCAGGAAAAAGAAGGGGATCAGAACTGTAGTGTCAATTGATGTAAAATATGCCTGGGTGAGGAAAATCTACCAGTTCAGGATAGCACCTTCTCTGCAAGTAATAGCCTTCTGTGTGTTTGACACCTCTAATGGCATACTAAAAGGCTAAGTGATTTTCCAAGGCTCATATTGCCAGAATGTATCGATGGTGAAAACTGAACCCAGATTCAAGGCCAGTTCTCTATACTTTATGCCACACTACAGTCTTTAAAGTGAATGTATACACAAGCATGTCCACCCTAACATTCCCTTTTTTCCCAAAAAATACATTAGGTAAGACAATGTTTGGAAAGGTTCCAGAGGAACAATGTTTCACAGTTAATTGGCCAAATAACTTCTCCTTGGGGTTTGATGTTAATGTATGAATAAATTTTTGTGATGCAGAGTGTTGAAGGGAAAGCATTGCTTCTAAAAATATATTTCAAATCCTTGGGACCCACCTCCAATTTACTACTGTTGTTAACTTGGGGGAGTAATTTTACCTATTTTATCATCAGTAAAATGATGGGAATATGCTAAAAAATATCTAATGTTCCTTTAAAGTTACCAAATCAAACAGTTTCATTATAGACTGAAGAAAGAACTCTAAAATTCTTTGTTTCTATAAGAAATAACTTCAGGTAGGGCAATGTTATATGTTTTAGGTTTTTAGTTATCTTAGATTTATCCTTGTTTTGTCATGACTTATGGCAATTTCTCTGGAGGCAATAGATCATCTTTTATTCATATTCTCTAAATTCTTCTTGCTCGTGTAAATGAACATCCTAACTGATGAAAAGGGAAGGAAAAGCCTCCATAATAACATTTTGGACTGGACCCGTAGTTTAATTCTTGTGGAAGACTATTCAGTCAGTTAACAAGGATTTGTTAATTGTATTACTCTGTGCCAGACACTGTGCTAAGTGCTAGGCATGCAAAAAAATTGCCAGTGAAGAAACTCCCTCTAGCAAAGTAGATCAACCCCTTCTGTGCAACTAATAGACTTAGAAAGTTGTCTGAGGCACTGAGAGGTTAAGTGACTTTTCCAGCATCATACTTTAAGGATATATCAGAGGTAGGATTTGAAGTCACTTCTTCCTAGCTCAAGGTCAGTTAAGGATATGATGGTAGAGGTGGTAGTGGTGGTGGTGGCAGTGGCAGTAACAGTTACAGTTATGTAGCACTTTAAAGCTAGTAAAGACTTTTAAAAACATGCTGTCATCTGAGTCTAACAAATTCACAAAATAGATGCTATCCCCACTTTACAGATGAAGAAACTGAGTGTCAGAAAGGTGAAGTGGTTGTTCATGTGGTATTCAAATCTAGTAATTTTGAATCTAACTTGTCTAAGCCTTCAAGGGAAATCTCTATGGTCTATTTATTTATTTTTCTTATCAGATTTTCTTATGAACTGTCAAGCATATCAGAACTGATCTCTAACATGTGGGTGATCAGAGCTGAGCAAAGCAGGCTAGAGATAGGAGAGTCAGGAATCAAACAGAAATTTAATTTCAGACTGAGGAAAACAGGTTTGTGAACCAAAGTCCTCCTGAGAATGAGGGCCTGTGAGTAGGGCTTTTAAACATGAAAACCACAAAAAGCTGAGACCTAAAATAGTCATTCTTGGGTCTTAAGTAAACAATTTCCATGAGAGGCCCATGGATGTAGGCATTTTTGAGACAGTGCAGGCATTCTTGGGACTTTAGTAATTAGAATCATCAAGCCCAGTTGTCTCAAGTTTTAAGGATTATTGAGCCATGTGATTATTCAGTGGGTTACAGAACCAGAGATAGTGTGGTGGGAACAGTAAGGTAGTCCATGGTTTGGTTCACTTAGCAGTTATATGCATGGGAATTGTTCAGAGTGTCAGAAGATGTAGCTCCAGCTCTTGGGCCAGTATCCCTTGAGAAATAAGGATAAGTAGTTAAAATCACAATTCCCAATTCTGGGGTTTTGCTGTGGCTGAGATCATCCATAGGGTGGGTGCAAAGGATTGTTGTTATGCCAAGCTCAGAGCATGCCTTGCTTGCTGGGCCTTAACTCTGGAAAATAGGTTGTCTCCTAATATCTTGACAGAAAGAATGGGCTTCTACCAACATGTTAATGAAAAGAAAAATGAGGGGGAAAATAGCCAGAGATGGGTTTTAATATACATTTAGTAAGCTTTTAGTTTGGACTTTGACTCCACAGCAGATAAATGTACCTTCCCTTTTTTGACAGGTGGGTGGAGACCGTGAATTTAAGCTACAAATTGTTCACGTTTCCCTGTAAGCTTCATTACCAAACCTATCTTTTCTTGGGGGAACTGGGAAGTGAGTAGGGACAAAAAGTCTGTCTTTATCCTGTATTCTTATGTATCAATGCTAGCCAAGAAACAATGCAAAAAAAAGTGACACTAAAAGAAGTGAATCTGGGTCAGGAATGAATTCATAGTCACAAATACCTAGAAACATTTAATTTATGGCATTCTAAAGAGATGCAGGGGAGATGGGGAATCTCTTGTTGAATTTTCAGCTTGCTTTTGCTGAAGCTTTAAATTTGTCTCAATTCAAGAGCCTAATTTCATAAATACCATCCTGCACACAGAGACTGGCATTTTGCTACATTTACTTAATTAGACTTAGATGCTCGGTGATAGGTGAGATGAATTGAAAGAAACAAATATTCAGCACACTTACCAACTTCTTTCTCTTCAGTTCTGCTACTTTTCCTTGGTTTATAGATATTAGCACAGACTTTTTCATAATAAGCTGACCAGAATGTTTCTTGCTTTCTTTTTATTTTACTTGGTATGTATGAAGCTACATAAATTGTCTTTGATTAGGATACAAGCTCTGGGTAAATTTTTAAGATCTCTCTTTAATGTAGACTTATAAGGTCCAACCAGCTTAATGACTTGGAAACCAAGGGCAAGGACAATTGGCATTTAACCAAATTTGTGGACACATATGAAGCAGTCTATTTTGTTTTTGTAGGTGATACCAGTAGGAGTAGGAATGATGATGATGCTAGAAGTAAGAGCAGCAGCAGCCACAGCAGCAGCAGCAGCAGCAGCAGTAGTAGTAGTAGTAGCAGTAGTAGTGCTGTGCCCTAGTTCAAATCCCAGGTCACCTGCCTACCATTTAATTTGTGGCCCACCTGTGGCCCACCATTGGGCCCTTTTTTTATTCTTGCTTTTGTCCCTATTCCCTGTCATAGCTTGAAACTGCTTAAGGCAAGTCTGAGCATGTTGCCTGAGTCATAGTCCCCTACCCCCTACTTCCTCAAATTAACATTCTATATATTTTTCCTTATGGTGAACTGTACAAGGATCAGCCAGGGGTTATGGTGCAGGACTAGAGACCACCCTGTCCTGTCCCACTGACCAAGCAGCATCCCCACACCCTCTGCCCAGAACATGACCCTGGTCTGTTCTGGGACTTTCCAGTCCCCTTTCCCCATGACCCTGTACTCTGCTCTGGAAAGTACTGACTATGGCCCTCCACCCTGTGCTCTCCACCCTATTGTAGGAGGGACCCTTATGCTTTTGTACCCTTGCGCCATATTCCCAGAATAGCTAACCAATCAGCTCTCTTAGTTTCTGTATGTCATAGCTTTTGCTAGCTCCTCCCTGGTTGTGGTTTGTAATTTTGGCCTATATAATCAAGTCTATGAGATCCAATAGGGACTGCCTGATTTGAGTTTATATTCCAGGTAGTCGCACACTTGATCAATAAATCCACACCTAAATTTATCTTGAACCCAGGTCTCAACTCGCTCTTATTCTCTGCACAACAGTAGTAGTAGTAGTAGCAGTAGTAGTAGTAGTAGTAGTAGTAGTAGTAGTAGTAATTGTAATCACCATATCATCATACATTTATTTAGTGCTTTACCATTTACAAAGCCCTTTCACATGCATTAACTCATATTAACAAATTATAAGACAGAAAGGACAGCTAAAATTTTCTCCTATTTTGCATGTATAGAAACTTGGCCTCCTTAAGTTTAAATGACTTGTCCAGGGTGATACATTTAATGAATACCAGCAGAAACAAGATTCAAATACATACTTTTTATCAATGTTATAGAATTATTTCTATAACTCAGTATTGTCCATATAGGGCAGTAGAAGTAAGTTTACACAAATAGTTTCATATTAATAACCCATTTAGTAATAGCTACTTCCCCTCTCCTCATTTTTATCAACCTGTCAAGCCCTGGGCTGACTCAATGGACTTTACTGATTAGTTTAGACCCTTATAGCTTCAGTGGAAAAAAAACAACCTGAAAAGACTTATATGAAGTGATGGAAAATGAAGCAAGCAGAACTAGAACATTATACTCTGTGCAAAGATACTCAACTATGAAAGACTTAGCTACTCTGACCAAGAAAATGATCCAAGACAATTCCAAAGCACTCATGGTGAAAATACTATCTGTCTCCAGAGAGAGGACTGAACTCAGTGCAGATTGGAGCATATTTTTAAAATTCCTTTATTTTTCTTGTTCTGTATGTGTGTTTTCTTTTACAACATGCTTTATGTGGAAATGTCTTGTGTGAAAAAATTAAGAAATAATTTAAAAACCTCCTTTGTTTAAGTGAAACCAGAAAACTAAAGGAAATTGCACCTAAATAGGATGACTCACGTTTACCTTGGAGAGTCAAGGCAAAGCACCACCAAAGTTACTTTAATATGCAACTAAAGGCCACAAGAAGCATCATTTAATGAGATACATGATCATTTCCTAATGCAGTACTCATAATGGACATTGCAAAAATTCTAGCATGAAGACCATTGTAACTGTTGAGCCAACATATGATATAAAGGATAAGATGAAAAAAATCTTGCAAAGAACTTGATAAGACCCTCTGGGGCCATCTCCAATGGTTTTGACCATTGTCTTGCCACTAAACTTCAATGACTCTGGAGGACAGAATGAGGGTGAAGTCTTTGCACAGTTCTGCTTTACTTAAATCCAATTCAGTGCAAGTCAAGACATCACCCCAATGATGTCATTGGTCCTTTTTAAGAACAAAGGACAAACAAGAAGAAGACTCTCCACATTAAGTCAGCATTTGCTCTTATCACTTAGTGATTTGAATGTGTAGATAGGATTAAAGGAAAATAGTATAAGTTATGTTAGAAAATATGAATGAAGATTAAGATATGAAAGAGAAAGTCCAAAGCTTTGGAAATTGTAAAATCTTCTGGATTACATGAACACAATTATTTACTTCAGAAAGTAAACTGGGAAGTGCTGGACATAGTGAACAACAAATAGCAACACACACACACACACACACACATGAATAGTACCTAAAAAAGCAACTTAATTATTGTGTTGGAGATATTTCAGAATCAACTATCCATGTTCAAGTTACACCACTGACTTAGTACAAGGATCAAAATAAATCAAAAGCAGAAGGAATAAAAGCAAATGGTAAAAGTAATCCTTAAACTCAAGTTTTCTAAGTTCAGAACTCTTAGCCTTATACCATACTATTCTTAGTTTTGCTGAACTGGGATCAGAAAATCTGGCTTTAAGACTATTTGTGTGATTTCATTTTCTTTAATGCAATAATAATAACAATAATAATAATAATAACTCACATTTGTATTGTGTTAATCAGTTGACAAAACACTTTCCTCATATATCACCTGGAAGCCCTTGAGGAAGCCCCCTTCCCAGATACAGTCATGCTCATATTACTTTTGAGGTGATTGAGCATTCAATACTATGGTTCATTGGCTTCTGCTAATGCTCCTTTTACCAAATCAAACTAGATTATCCTAAATTCCAAGTAAAATCATTTAATGCAACAGAATAACTAAGCAAAAACAGGTAACTGAACAAGATTGAAAAGTATTCACAAATGAGTGTTTCTTCTCCTTTTCTTCCCCAAGGAGGGTTCATCTCAAATCTCAACTGCCCACTCTAACTACCCAGTACAATAGGAGAGGGATATTTATGTCACTCCCAGAAAGAAGCTAGGAAAACTCACTGCAGCTCTAGGGAAAAGTGAGCTTCAATGCATGAGAACTAAATGATCACAAAACCTCAGGAGTATTTTGAAAGCACTAATTTCTTAGCAGAAACCAGGCAAGATGCCATTGCTCAGGAGAAAGCCACCATTTTCTATCCATCTCTCCCCATCTACATACCCTATGCTTCCCCAGAATCAAATCTTGTTCATTTTCCAACTTCTTGTACAGCTCTTTAAATCAATAACTACCCCATGAAGTAGAAGGTGGGAGTATCATTATCCTCTTTGACTACTGAAGAATGAAGGCTCAAAGAACTTCACTTATTATTGTCATAGTTGCTATTGAAACTTTGTGGTTCAGTCCTTTCAATCATACCTGACTTTTCATGACCTCATTTGGGGTTTTCTTAGCAAAGATACTAGAATAGTTTGTCATGTCCTTCTCCAGTGGATTGAGACAAATGGAGTTAACTTACCCAGGGTCACAAAGCTATTAAGTATCTAAGACTGGATCGGAGTTCAGATATTCCTAACTCCAGGTCCAATAATATCCACAGTGCCACCTAACTGCCACTAAATTTATTGTTATCCTTTTCAGTCATGTTCAGCTCTTAAGTGTTCACAGCAGATACTGCAGTGGTTTTCCATTTCATTCTCCAGTTTATTTTACAGATGAAGAAATTGAGGCAAACAGGGTTAGGTGACTTGCCCAGGGTCACACAACTACTAAATAACTGAGGTCAAATTTCAACTTGGGAAGATGAATTCAGGCCTGGAAATGTATCCATTGTACTACCTAACTGCTTATTTGAAATTAGTGCTTCTGATTTGAAGTCATACTCCTACAAGTATACCAGTCCTGAATATAGTAGCATTATTTCCTGACCCTTGATATGTGAAAAGATATGAAAGCATTTCTAACATCTGCATGCTGTAAAATGACATGGCAAGAGATAAATTTAACAATGGTGGAGAACAACTAGAATGAATTTATTTAAGTATTTTGGTTGATGATGACTATCTGTCTCAGATGGTTCTTCAAGGATTGACCTTTTGCCCACAAAGAAATAAGATCCAATTAGAGAGTAGTGTACTATCAAACGTATTATAAAAATGGATACTAGGAAGAGCTTTCTCTATCAGGGAATATGGGAAGAAATGTTGGACTCAATATCACAGTGGGGCAGCTAGATGCCACAGTGGATAGATAGAGTGATGAGCCTGGAGTCAGGAAGATCTGAATTCAAATTTGGCCTCAGACACTTTACTAGTTGTACAATTCTGAGTACATCACTTGACCCCATTTACTTCAGTTTCCTCACCTGTAAAATGAGTTAGAGAAGACAATGGCAAACCTCTCCAGTATCTTTTCCCAGAATACCAAAAATGGGTCACAAAGAGCCAAACACAATTGAAAAATACCAAAAGGTATCACAGCCTAGAAACTAGTTCACAAACTGTGAGACCTTGAACAATTCCCTTCAACACTCCATACCCCAGATTTTTCACTTATAAATAAAAGAACTGGGCAAGATTATCTCAAAGAATAATCTAAGAATTTTTGCAGAGTTTGTATGGCATAGTAGAGAGAATACTTAGTGTATTTGGAGTCAGAAAATCAGGGTTCAGATCTTGGCAAATCATTTAACTTATTTGGGAGCGTTTCCTCATCTGTAAAATAAGAGCGTTGAACTAGATAATCTCTAAGGTCCTTAAGCCTTTGAGGTTTAAGTCTGTGATCCTATGACCTTTTCAAGTTTGAGGTTCTGTGATTCTTTGAATAAAAAGCTTCTGCTAGCTTTTATGTTTATTGAACTAAAAGCATTTGGTGAACAAAGCAAGTTCCAACCTGGCATTTCTCACCATTCTATTGGGAAATGGGATAAAATGAACCTAAATGTAACTTTTCCCAAACTGAATGACCCTTCTTGGAACTGGTCTACTTTGCAATGTTTGATCTAACTTCAATCATGGAAAATTTTTGATTTAACAACTGCCACTCCCCAAGGCTCCCTTAATTGGTCAAACATGGACTGCCAGGGTGCAGGTAAAAAAAATAATATTTCCTCCAATCTGTCTTGTAGCATCCCAGAAAACATCAACTAAACACACAGGCAAATTTATTAGCCACATGGGGAATCAATGACCCTCCACCCCAACTGCTGCCACAAGCCCTCACAGATCATGTCAAATAAAACAGAGCTCACAGTAATTACAGCCATGAGATTAGTTGGTCCTGTAATTATAATTGAAGTTACTAAGTAGTTCTGAGATGTAATTACAGCATAGAACTTTCTGGGTTTTGATCTTTCAATAATGATAGTTTGAAAGGCCAAAGAACCCTGATGATTACATAAGGAGAATGAAAAAAATGTTTGATGATCCTGTTATTACCTTACTAACTCACCTAAAATTTTCTCCTTTTTAAAAAAATATGAAGTGAATAAACCAAGTACATTGCTTCTCCTGGTACAGTGCTTATCCCAAGGAAGAGTAGTTCAGTAAAAAAATATGAGCTAAGAGTCAGGAGGTCTAAATTATAGACCTGGATATACTAAATATCTGAATTTCCTAAGTGACTTGTGGCCATAGACAAATCGCCACAATTCTCTATGCCTTAGGGTTTTTTCCCCTCAGCTATAAAATGGACAGCTTACACAGACCTTCCAGTTTTAAAAAAGCCTATAATACTAATGTTTTAAAAAGCAGAATCATTCCTATTCTGAAGGAACTGATTCTCACAATCCAAAGGATACATGATTTTATCAATGTGGGCATAACCATCAAAGATGCAGAATGCATTTTATCCTCATCTGCCCATTCTGTGTTCCTTTCTTTGTTGTTGTCCTATAAATTCACCACAGGGAATTCAAGTCTGTTGCCTTCTATAGATATTGTAAGTAGAACTTTCTGACATTTATGATGCTAAAATGGCTAATAATGGTTATTTCTCTCACTTTCGCTATATAACTAGCACATCTTTTCCCATTCCTACATTTGTCTCATAACATAACTATACAGCTTCTCTGGTGTTTAATTGCTAATTTATAAAAGATTATAAACCTCTCACCCTCACCGAGTATCTCTATTGCCCTTATTGTGATTCTCAACTTCTATTCTCCAGAGGCCATTATATTCCACAAATCATGGCAAAACAAAATCTCTGGAGAATTATGATGTTAAAAAAGATTGACTTTTGTTTCAGAGGAAATTGGAGGTCACTAATAGAATTTTATAATTACATTTCAACCTTAGTGAGGAAGGGATATTCAACAAGGATACATGTCAATGATACCATGAGAGAATCCAACTGAATCAAACTTGCCTGCCTCTGTGATGCCCAGGTTGATAATCCAGCTAAGCATCAATGGGTACCTGGAGTATCGCATGGATATTTTGTACACAGGCAACCAAGAGGTGATATCCACAGAGTTGATTAAGGCTTGAGGATAGTTTCAATATCTTTTAAGGGGAAAGTAGCCTAATTTATGTAGGGAGAAGGGGTTAAAGTATTGTTCCCCACAACCTTACTTGACACTAATATTCAAAGGTTTTACAAACTAAGCTATCTTTGCAGTTACTTCATTCAAGTTATCTTTAATGTATCTAGATATTTGACATATACAAGGAGGACACTTTAATGTTGGAGAGTGACATGTTACATGTTGCTCTAGCAGATCAAACGCTTTGAAATCAACACAGTAAACTAAACACAATTCTGTCTTCTCTATATATTTGTCAACTGTTTGTAAAAAATATGGTCTGTTATGGTATATCTCGTATTTTACCTTATACTAATTTCCTGATTTTACCCTCAACACCTTAGTAAATCAATCTTATGAAAAAAGTTTATAGGTAAAATAGGCATGTGGGTTGGAATCATTAATATCTCATCATCTTTATTTTGGTATCAGTAAGATGTAATATTTTCTATACTTTTAATATTCTTCCCTTTTTAAGGTATATTGTGAATCAGTCCCTCTAATCCCCCCAAAATTTTGTCCCCTAAAACATGCACTTTCTCTGATTGTTCCAGTATTCCCTATTTAATTTTCTTTAATTCTAGTTCTACTTTCTCTAGTAGCATATAGAGACATTTTAGAGTCCAAATACAGCAAGATTCCACTTTGTTTGATGGTAAGAGGAGTTTTTAATAAAAATGCTTCTAGAACTTTTACTATTTGCACTGATTATTACCATCCTTCTGGTTTCATCTTTGGTCATTGTAGAATGATTTGGCTTTGTTTAATCTCCCACATAGGTATACTAGTATACGCTTAATAATCAACTCTGAAAAAAAGTACTATCAAATTTCATCTAACTTATTAACATTTTCTCCATCATTTTCTTAAATCTAAAAATAAACAAAACAATAAATTAAGTCCTGAGTTGTGGTGTATGCAGAAATATGAGAGGTAGATACTCACACTGAATAGTTAACAATCAGCTAGGGGCAGCCAGATGTGAATAGTGAATAGAGCACCAGCTCTGGAGTCAGGAGGACCTGAGTTCAAATGTGGCCTCAGACACTTAACACTTACTAGCCATGTGACCTTGGGCCCTAATTGCCCTGCCTTCCCCCCTCAAAAAAGAAAAAAACCCAACAACAACAACAATCATCTATCATGAGCCAGTTCAAGCTGGCTCCAAAGAACTCCTGCCTCTTTTGCTGAGTTTTCTCTAAATCTGTTTTTCCCTTGCTACTTATATAAGGTGATACAGTATGTAATCCTCTACCACTCTTCACCTTAATATTTTATAAATGAGTTTATATCCTAAACTGGAATTTCCCTTGATTGTAATTTCTTTTTATTTAATAGGGAGACAAAGTGCTCCCTGGTTTAGGAAGTTGCTAGCCTTTTTGGTCTCCTATTTCTCAAATTTTACATTGGTTCAATTTTTGTAGAAAATTTTTGGAATTTGTGTCAATGTCCTTTCCTGTTTCTCCCATCCCTTTTGAATTAAAATGTGTTTAAATAGGTTGGGCAAAATATGTTTTATTGCAAGCCACTTTTTAAAATTTTGTATTAATTATATTTTTGCTCTAAAATTCACAGGGTCTTTTCTTAATTATATGAAGAAAACTGATCACAGCATGACTCCATCTTAGCTATGAGTTGTTTGCCATATGTTAAAACCTAAACAGTATTTTTGTGGCATTATTGGTGTTCATTATGTCCAGCACTTCATGATTATTTTCTCAGGCAAAATACTGCCAATGTATTGGTCACAAGTTTGGGGCTTTCTCATCCTTTACTCTTGAACCATAGTTTTTAATGTCTTCCTCTTATCTGTATCATTGAATTGAAGCCACTAAACAAGATGCACATTGATTTAATTTGAAGAGTCTTATAAATTTAACCATTTTAAAATTTCTACCAAACCTCAGTGATCAATGTTTATGCAAAAATTGCAATTATTTTCATAGGGCATATAGGTCTTTTCCCTTGTTTTAACCTCTGGAATATAGAATTAGTAGTGGTATTAATGGATCAAAGAATATACACAATTTGATTGCATTTGGACATAGTTTTAAATTGTGTTCCAGAATGGTTATATCAGTTCACAAGTCCACAAACGATACATTAGTGTCCTAATTTTCCCATTTGAGCACCAACTTTTATAATTTTTCTTTTCTCTCATATTAGTGAATCTCATAGGTGTGAGATGATACCTCAGAGTTGTTTTAATTTATAGTTCTCTAATTTTAAGTGATTTGGAGCATTTTGTACATGATTATAGATAGCTTTGATTTCTTCATCTGAAAACTGACTTTAACCATTTATCAACTGGAGAATGACTTATATTCTTGTAAATTTGACTTAGTTTTCTATATATTTGAGAAATGACACCTTTATCAGAGACATTTGCTGCAAAAATTGTTTCCCAGCTTTCAGCTTTCTTTCTAATCTTGGTTGCATTTGTTTCATTTGTATAAAACCTTTTAAATTTAATATAGTAAAAAATATCCATTTATATCCCACAATTCTCTCTGTCTCTTGTTTGGTTATAATTTTTTTCCCTTCTCCATCAATCTTACAGGTAAACTATCCCTTGGTTTCATAATTTGCTTACAGTATCACCCTTTATATCTGTAAAGCCAATCAACAGTAGATTCCTAAAAGAATGCTACTGTGAACAGCTCTTAAGTTTCAGATTACACAGTATTAGTGAACACTCTGTTTGTTCCATTACAAAACAAGATTCAGTACAATATTCACAGTATCAACAACTCACAATATTATATATAATATTTAGAACAAGAATATTTAAAGATTCAATCAATCAATTAACAAAAGGAATCACCTAGTTTCCCTAACAGGGAGTTGATTCAATCAACAATTCACAATATACTGATCTTCCACTCATGGGGCAACCATTAACTTTAGTTTCCACATAAAGTTCTTAGCAAATCACACAAACTTTCCACCCCTTGATGTCCAACAAACCTCAGTTTAGTCCAAGGAGAGGCTTTTTCTTCATTTTGACTCCAGGTAGTCTCTCTGATTCCCTGGATCCTCTTCCCTGGTCCCAGATCCCTCCTGAGTCTGCCAAACAATCACCTAGATTCAAGAGCAGAAAGCTGACAGGTTCTTGTCCA
>CM053596.1:170658618-170678906 GCA_028646575.1 Pseudocheirus occidentalis
ATATATATATGTTTGTATACATATATACATATAAATTCCCTTCAACTAGCCTCATACTGAGAAATGTCTCTTGAGTTACAATTATAATTTTTCCTTGTAGAAATGTAAATAGCTCAACTTTAATAAGTTCCTTTTGATTTATTTTTCCTGTTTACCTTCTCATGCTTCTCTTCCTTCTCATACTTGAAAGTCAAATTTTCTGTTCAGCTCTTTTTTCATCAAGAATGATTGAAAGTCCTCTATTTCATTGAATGACCATATTTTCCCATGAAGCATTATACTCAGTTTTGCTGGGTAGGTGATTCTTAGTTTTAATCCTAGCTCCTTTGACCTCTGGAATATCATATTCCAAGCCCCTCGATCCCTTAATGTAGAAGTTGCTAGATCTTGTGTTATCCTGATTATGTTTCACAATACTCAGATTGTTTCTTCCTGACTGCTTGTAATATTTTCTCCTTGACCTGGGAACTCTGGAATGTGGCTATAATATTCTTAGGAGGTTTTTATTTTGGGGGGGGGGAAATCCTTTTCAAGTGGTTGTTGGTGAATTCTTTCATTTTTTATTTTGCTCTCTCATTCTAGAATATCTGAAAAATTTTCCTTGAGAATTTCTTGAAGGATGATTTCTAGGCCCACTTTTTGATCATGGCTTTCAGGTAGTCCAATAATTAAAAAAAATATTTCTCCTGGATCTATTTTCCAGGTCAGTGGTTTTTCTAAAGAGATATTTCACATTGCTTTCTATTTTTTCTTTTGTTTGAATCTGTTTTATAGTATCTTGATTTCTCATAAAGTCATTAGCTTCCCTTTGCTCCAATCTAATTTGGAAGGAATTACTCTCTTCAGTGAGTTTTTGAAATTCCTTTTCCATCTGTTCAATTCAGCTTTTAAATGCATTCTTCTCCTCATTGCCTTTTGGGGCCTCTTTTGTCATTTGAGTTAGTCTGTTTTATTAAGGTGTTATTTTCTTCAATCAGGCTGTTGACTTGGTTTTCATGATTTTATTGCATCATTTTAATTTCTCTTCCCAATTTTTCCTCCATTTCATTCATTTGATTTTCAAAATCCTTCTTGAGCTCTTCCATGGCCTGTGATCAGATCATGGTTTTTTTGGAGGCTTTTGATGCAGTAATTTTGATTTTGTTCCTTCTTCTGCTTCCATGTTTTGATCTCTTTTGTTCCCCCCCCCCCAAATTCTATAGTCCAATTGTGCTTCCTCTGTTTGTTCATCTTGACAGCCAATTATTTGACTTTTGAAATCTTTGCCATAATAGAACTCTCCTTCCAGAATGGAGAGAGCTGTGTCCCAAATTGCTGGTGTTTTTGCAGTTGCCAGAACTGTTGTCAGAGGTATGAGGAGGGCACTCTCTCTACAGCCACCACAAGATCTGGGACACTGGCAGTTCTCACCCCAGGACCACCACCCAAGGCTGTGACCGAGATCCAACAGGTCAAAGCAAGAGCAATTACCCTCTGAATGGTTGCTTGGTCCACCAAGGATCTGCAGGCCAGCTCTGGAGGCAGCCATGCAACAGCAGCTGCAGCCACCACACCACCTGGCCCCTCTTGCCCTGGGTGTGGGTGCTAGACAGTGCTCTTCTTTCACCCTGGATCAACAGGGTTTCCCACTGAAGTTTTACTTTCTCTTTAGTGTTTATGGGTTGAGAAGTCTGGAAACTGCCACAGCTTCAGGTGATTCACTCTACTGAAGTCTGCTCAGGCTGGTCTGTGCCACTGGTTATGACCTTCCTGGATCTGGGAGGCTTATGTGGGACTGTGCTCTACTCCCAACTTTGCCAGGTTGCTTTCAGTGGGATATTTGTTTCTCTCTATCACTTTGTGAGTTCTTTATCTCTAAAATTTGTTTAGAGTCATTTTTTTTACAGGTATTGGAGGTTGTTGGTATAGGAGCACAAGAAAATTTCTGCTTTTACTCTGTTGTCTTGGCTCCACCTCTCAAAAGCTTTTTTTTTAAACTACATTAGATGCAACATGAATGTGTTTTAGTTATGAGAGATTTATTGTTGACAATATGTTTTTGGAGAGGAGGGTGAAATTAGGAAATAGTAATCTAATATGACTGGAAAATAGAACATAGCATGAAAAAGACTAGAACATCAGATTACAGTCAGATTGTTTGGGTTCCTGAAAACCAAGTCAAAGAATTTTGCATTTTATTTTGAAGTTAATGGGATACTGAAAGTTTTGAGCAACAAAATGTTATGATCCAATCTGTGCATTGGGAAAGCTGATTTGGATCAAATGAGGCAATATATTTAAAAGTACTTAGTGCTGTACTTGGCACATAGTAGACAATAAATGCTTATCCTCTTGCTCACAACCTCTTTGGCAATAGTATGAATGATGGGCTGGAGAGGAGAAGAAACTGGAGGCAAGGAGTAGTAATAAAGAAGCAAAAGCTAAAGAGGACCAGAATTTAGGTGGTCGGAATGTGAGAAGAAATAAAGAAACACCTCATAGTGATATTGTGATAACAGAATCAATTGGATTTGAAGACTGAATGTGGGTAGGGGACAAAGGAGGGGGACAAGATAAAAACATTCAAAAAAGCATATGAGAAATTATGTATTAGATCATATGAAACTATATAAATGTTAAAAGCACTCAGAGAAATGGAACCTGATTATGGGCTGCAATGGGAAAGACTTCCTAGATGCAGACTGAATTTATGCCAACTGCTAAGTAGGACGTGGAGAAGCAGAAGGAGAAAAGCACTCTAGCTTGGGAAAACAAGAAGAATAAAGACTGAGTGGATGCAATAGATGAGTTCAGAGGCTATGCTGATTAAATTTCAGTGTGTCCTGAGGAGGAATGGGAAATAAACTTGGAAAAATTGTTTGAGGATAGATTATGAAGGGCTTTGAGAGCCAGGTAGAGGAGTATACATTTGATGGTTAGGGGGAAAAATCATGTACAAGTTTCGAGCAAGGAAGGGCTAATAATCTTACTTTGTCTAGTCTTTTCACAAGGGTTACTGATAATGGAAGCACAAATTTTTCCTCCACTTCTATTATTTTGTTTTCAAAGTCCCTTTTAAGTTGATATATGGCTTGTAGGCAGTCTTCATGTTTCTTGGAAGCATTTGGTGTGGGAGTTCTGACTGTGCTGTCTTCCTCCTGCTCCATGCTTTGATCCTTTTTTGTCCCCAAAAAAGGATTCTAGAATTTGAGTACTGTTCTTACTTTGCTTCCTTCTCCTCATGTTGGCCAGTCAATTAATTGCTTGACTTTTTAGCTCTGGGGAACTCTGCTTCCAGGGGGGAAAGTTCTGTCCCAAATCGCTGGGGTTTTCACAGCTACTGGAGCTATTAGGTGGGTGCTGCATCCCCCACCAGCTTTGGCTTGCTGAAAGTGCACCCCAGGAACACCACCCAAGACCACAATCCAGATCCAGGCTGCTCAACCCAAGAGCCCTTGGCTTTTGATCAATTGCTTTTGCCCCCCAGCTATCCACAGGCCAGGAGCTCTGAGGCAGTTGGGTTGGGCTGCTTCCTTGCCCTGGGGCAAGTTTGGCTAGACTGCTTTTTTCCCCCCAAATTTAGCTTGAATTCCACTGACATTTCTCTCAGCCTTATTTTTCCTGGCTTGATAAGTGTTGAGATTGCCCCAGATGCTGGCAATCTACTTTCCTGTAGACTCCAGCTGTGGCTTTTCCTGACCACCCTGGTCCCAGGCCATGGTTTAGGGCTGGGCTGGCCTTGGCTCCCAGACTGTTGTGATCAGCCCCTCCTGCCTACCTGCCTTCAGTGTGAGATTTGTTTTCTATATTTTTTGGGTTTTGGAGCCCTAAAATTCGTTTAGAGTCATATTTTATGGGTATTTAAGGTGGCTGTGTGGGAGTTGTGAAACTTTGCTGCTTCTATGCCACCATCTTGGCCCCACCCCTGGCTATGGATACCTTTGATTACTTCATCTGAAAAGTGATCATATCCCTCAATCATTTATCAATTGGGGAATGGCTCTTTTAAAAATTCATTCATTTACTCTTTATTTACATCATTCAGTTTCACAAGCTTTTGAGTTTTAAATTTTCTCCCCCTTTTTCCCCTTCTGCCTCCCCGAGATGGTATGCAATTTGATAGAGTGTCTACATATACTTTCACATTAAACATTTTCACATTAGTCATGTTTCAAGTAATTATAACCAATGGAATTAATGGAATTAATAACCAATGGAATTAATCAAGAGAAAGAAGAAACAAAATAAAAGAGATAGAGATCAAATAGTATGCTTTGAACTGTATTCAGATTCTATAATTTTTTTCCCTGGATGTGGATAGTTTTTGCCATCATGAGACTTTTGGAGTTGTCTCAGAACCTTGCATTGCTGAGAAGAGCCAAGTCTATCAGTTAGTCATCATACAACATGGTTGTAACTGTAAAATATTCTCCTGGTTCTGCTTCCCTTACTCAACATTCATTCATATAAGTTTTCTAAAGTTCACCTACTCTTCATTTCTTATAGCACAATAGTATTCATTACATTCATATACCACAACTTGTTCAGTCATGGCTCTTATTTTTATAAATTTGATTCAGCTCTCTATATGTTTGAGAAATGAGACCTTTATCTGACAAACTTCAAATTTTTTTTCAGTTATTGTTGCTAACTGTCTTTCCTTCCACCCGATTCCCACCTCCTCATTCTTGCTCTTCTTTCATCCTGCCCCTCCTCAAAAGTATTTTGCTTCTGACTACCCCTCCCCCAATCTGCCTTCCCTTTTGTCATCCCCCCCCCTTCTCTTATCCCATTTTCCTCCTACTTTCATGTAGGGTAAAATAGATTTCTATACCCATTTGAATGTGTATGCTATTCCTTCTTTAGGCTGATTCTGAAGGGGTTCATTCATTTTCACTTATCCCCTTTTCCTCTCCTCTTGCCTCTTTTATATGAGGTTATTTACCCCATTACATCTCTCCTTTCTTCTTTCTCCCAGTACATTCCTCTCTTATCCTTTAATTTGATTTTTAAAATATACATATTGAACTCACACCTGTGCCCTCTGTCTATATAAACTGTTTCTATCTGCCCTAATAATGAGAAAAGTCTTATGAGTTACAAATATCATATTTCCCTGTAGCAATTTAAACAGTTTAACCTTAAGTCTCTTATGATTTCCCTTTCCTGTTTACCTTTTTATGCTTTCTTTGAGTCTTATATTTGAAAGTCAACTTTTCTATACATCTCTGGTCTTTTCATCAAGAATGCTTGAAAGTCCTCTATCTCAGTAAATATTCATTTTTTTCCCCTGAAGGCTTATACTAAGTTTTGCTGGATAGGTTATTCTTGGTTGTAGTTCTAGCTCCTTTGCCCTTCAGTATATCATATTCCAAGCCCTATGATTCATTCATATAGAAACAGCTAAATCTTGTGTTATCCTGACTTGAATAATACTTGAATTGTTTCTTCTGGCTTCTTACAATATTTTCTCCTTGAACTGGGAACCTTGTAATTTGATCTCGATATTCCAAGGAGTTTTCATTTTATGATCTCTTTTAGGCAGTGATTGGTGAATTCTTTCCATTTTTATTTTATCCTCTGCTTCTAGAATATTGGGTCAGTTTTCCTTGATAATTTCTTGAAAGACGATGTCTAGGTTCTTTTTGTGATCATGTCTTCAGGAAGTTCAATAATTTTAAAATAATCTCTCCTGGATCTATTTTCCAGGTCAGTGAGATATTTCACATTGTCTTCTATTTTTTCCCATTCATTTGGTTTTGTTTTATTGTTTTTTGATTCCTCATAAAGTCATTAGTTTCCACTTGCACCATTCTAATTTTTAAGCAATTATTTTCTTCAATGAGCTTTTGTACCTCCTTTTATATTTGTCCAGTTTTGCTTTTTAAGGTATTCTTCTCTTCATTGTCTTTTTAACCTCTTTTACCATTTATCTTAGTCTGCTTTTATGGTGTCCTTTTTCAGTATTTCTTTTTTGTGTCTCCTTTATCAAGCTGTTGATTAATTTTTAATGATTTTTTTTGCATCACTCTCATTTTTCTTCCCATTTTTTCCTTTACTTCTCTGACTTGAATTTCAAAATCCTTTCTAAGCTCTTCCATGGTCTGAGACCAATTCATATTTTTCTTGGTGGCTTTGGATGTAGGACCTTTGACTTTGTTGTCTTCTGAGTATGTGTTTTGATCTTCCTTGACTCCATAGCAACTTTCAATAGTCAGAGTTATTCCATCGTTTGTTCATTTCCCCAGCCTATTATTTGACTTTTTATTATTTGTTAAAGCACAGGTCTGGGGCACGCTGTCCCAAGCTCCAGCGGTTTTGTGCAACAATTTTCAGAGATGCTTCCAGGGATCTGTAAATTTTCAGTACTTTTGAGATGATATTATCTAAAGAGAGGTGTGTTTACTATTCTGGTCTGTGAGCAACCATAAGCACTCTTTAACATACTGGAATTGAGAGGAGTGTCCCCCCTGCACTATGGCCATTAGCTCTGCTATGCTAGTGCTCCTCTTCACCCTGGGACTGTCACTCAGGACTGGGACCTGTATCCAAGTATGGGCAAATCAAGTCCTGCCCCAGTGCTAGCAAAAAGTCTCCTGCAATCTTCCTCTGACCAGCTCTTTTACTCCTTTACCATCTGTGGGATGAATGCTCTGGAAGCAGCTGCTGCCACTGCTGTTGCTGATTTGCTGGTTTATTCACTCACAAGGCCTGTTCCTGGTTTTCTGTGGCCTTGACTGTGCTTGTATGGCCTGTGCTGAACTGTGTTCCACTCTCACTCAGGTGCAATAGACCTTTCCTGCTAACTCTCTAAGTTGTCTCTGGTGTCTGGGGGCTGAAAGGTCTGGAAATTGTCATTAATGCAAGAGATTCAATGGCCCAGAGACATGCTCCTGGTTTGCTGGGGCCTGGTCTGTGCTGGCATGGCCTGTGCTGAACTGCACTCTTTTCTCACCCTAGTGCAACCTGCCATTCCTGCCAACCTTTCAAGTTGTCTTGGACGGAAAATTTTTTCACTCGATATTTTTGTGGGTTCAGCTGCGCTGGAATTTATTTAGATTAATTTTAAAGGTATTTAGAGGGACTTAGAGGGATTTGGAGCCCAGACAATTCCCTACCTTTACTTTGCCATCTTGTATCCACTTCAAAAAAGTTGCTTTTTAAAAAGAATAAGTCCTAAGTGAAATATCCTTGTGAATGAGCTAATAAGATTTTGTAAAATATCTGTTCTACCAGACTTTTTACATTTTATATAGCAGAGAAGAGAAAATCACAATTCAATACAATGGCAGCAACTTCTAGAGTTTAAAAAGTAAATATTTGTCTTCAATAGAAACCAAAATATATTGAGGAAAGCAATGGTTAAAGCCACTAAATGAAATAAACATTACATTTAGATTTCTATTCCCTTGGGTTGGAAATATTTCTTATTTATAAGTTTTCATAGTATCCTGTATTTCTTCAGTTTTCCTACAGTTTTGTTACTCATTCTCTTACCTAACATGGGCTTTTAGGCAGGGTCCTCAATGGTACAATTTGCATATTACTGAGAAAATCCCCTGTCTCTTTATCTCCCCCTCCCCAACTAACCTTTTGCCTGATATTTCCACTATTGCTATTATAGAAGTAAGGCATTTTCTCCAGAAAGTCAAATAAAAAATCAAATGTATCATTTGTATATTTGTTAATAAATTGGTTCAGTTTCTCAGGCTAAATTGGTACCTAATGCAAAACAAATTCCTTAGGAAATAGGATAAAGGACAAGTAAGTTTTGAAGAGGGGAGGAAAAGGTCTAGAATACAGGGCATTTCATGGAAGGTACAGAAACAGCTGATGCAGGTGTAACAACATAATTAGATATCCTGGGTAGGCAAGATGGAGTAAGAGCAATAGATCACCAATCATCTTGCATGGGGAGGAAAAGGAAAGATATGAATAAGAGAAAGAAAACACTATAGACTAAACCTGCCCAATAATTTTGTTTTTGTTGCCCTTGATCTTAAACAACATCTTATTTTATATTCTTTTTCTTTCTCCAACCCATCATTCTGAACTAAAAGCTATAAGCCTTCTGGTTAATGAAGATACTTTCAAAAATAATTTCTATGGTATATTATTTGTAGGAAGTGTTGCTTCCAGGTCTTTTCATTTTTGAGGTCCAAGAATGCTTCTTAGACAATTTTTTGGCTTTGAGCTAAAAATTATGGGTCTAGACTTGGACTTTGTCTCTTGTGAAACTTTTATGTCTACTGATATCATATCTTTCATTCTGGTATTAGGCAATGGCCTCCTCAGAACTAATCTTATCTACTTTGTACAACAGATGTATTAGCTAAAATTGTGAACTTTATGTATACAAGGTGATGGTTTTTCAAGACTACAGCTCTAACTTTAAAATAGTGGCAAGTGGGAGAGAAGTTCTCACTAATTCTTTTTCCTACTAGCCAAGATAGTAAGGGATTATAAGTGACTTTAGTGGAGATACACATATAGAATGTGATTTGATTTTTCTTTAATTTCATTATGGTAAATGTAATTTGATAGTGAATTGTGCTTCCACGGTGAGGATGGTAAGTGTTAGCCATGTTGCATTATCCAGAAAAACTGAGTTGTCTGCCTTCAACAGTTGTAATTGGCCCCTTCCTGTCTCTTTCCAGTTGGGGTAAAACCATTAGGCAGAGTCCTTTGTGAATTTGCAAGACAAGAGGAACAAAATAGTTTATTTCTCATTTATTTAAAATGACAGGATATTGAAAAAAGAAGAGCTGGCTAAAAGTCAGAAGAGATGGGTATTCTGGAAGAAAGCCTTGCTTCCCAGGAGAACAAGCAGAGTTAAAGGTGTGTATAATTCAAAGAGATTTTGTAGTTATGTCAAATGTTTGGCAGGCAACAAAGGATAAAACACCTATAATTGGTCAGTTAAATGGTTATATCTGCTATAATTTCCAAGAGATGAAGGAGTGTAGCAGAGCCCCAAAAAGGAATAGAGTGCCAAAGGCTTTCTCTATGGCATGGGAACTGAATTAGAGAAGAATGTACTGGTAATTTTGCCACACATCATGGCACTCTGCCGGTTCTGTGAGCTGGGATTTCTGACATCTATCTTTTCGTAATTCCATTGAGGATGGCTGTACCTGTTCAGCTGAAGCAAGAACTGACTAGACTTGATCAATCACTCCAAATTCATACCTCACATTGTGAAGGCTTGAAAAACCCTATTTAACTCAAATTTAAAAAGGTTCATTTTATTTTCATGGCACTCTTCTTAGTTTGGCTCTAAGAGAAACTAGAGGCTTTATGGTGTTCACATACTGTGAGATGTTGATTTTCTTCCAGTTTCTTGTTTGACTTGATGCAAGAAAGCTACAGAAAGCTCTGGATGGAACTCAAAATCTGAAGTTGCAATTGCAAGGGATTTGGATAGTGCAAATGAAAACTGAAAAGTATTACATGTTCCAATTCCCACCACCCCTTCCACTGATAGTGGACACAAAACTGCAACAATTTTTTGTCATCCTAAGATTAAAGTCTTTTGTGACCTAAATGTCCCTTTGCTTAAATGTATAGTTAACCTTTAATAGACACAAATCCAGCTCATTAAATGACTTTGTTTAATTTCATTTTCTGAAATACAGTTAATGCTTAATTCAGTTAATACTCAATTAATATTGAAAGAAGCACTCATAGGGAACATGGTGCTCCCATTCCAGTGAATACACAGAGTTTAGATTAAATTATAAGACTAAAAATTTTTTTCAGCAGTAGATAAAAAGTCTTCAAAGTTATATAAATGAGACTTTTCTATAAGAATACTCTAAGTACTCAAACAGATATATCTCAGTGATAAGGGTATTCCCTACAACTAAGCAAATTTAAATCCAGTCATTCCTTTCAAGCATATCTTGTCCCTTTATTCCCATAAGTTTGCAAGGGGACTTTCTTACTTCCTGTTACATTGCAAGAATACTAATGAATCATATTGGCTTGCCAACTGATTAGTCATTGCATTTAACACATTATTAGCTCATTCTTGTTTTCACTCTTTCTTAGATGTCAATTTTGATTTTTCCTCCATAATTCTTTATAATATGTTGTAGTCTAATCTCAACAACCTTACACCTCTCCATTTTCCTTTGGCTGATAACTATATTAGTTATTTGGAGGCTGAAGTACTGTTCTGTGAATAAAGAATATTAGTATTCTTAAAACTGACTGTTAAAAGAATGTTACGTTTTCCCAAATACCATCTAGACTGCTCTTTACCTCTTCTATTCTGGATTCAACTTATTATTCACTTGTGCTGTCTATCCAAAATATATGTCAACACAGTCAATCAATAAGCATTAATTGCGTGCTTACTATGTGCTAGGTACTGTGCTAAGTTCTGGGGATACAAAAAGGGACAAAAGACAGTCGCTGTCCTCAAGAAGCTTCCAATGTAAGGGAGAAGGCAACAACCAAACAAATATTTACAAACTATATACAGAATGAATGACTAGTTAGATAGATAGATAGATAGATAGATAGATAGATGGATGGATGGATGGATGGATAAAGGGAATGCACTAGAATGAAGAAAGATTGGAACATGCTTCCTGTAGAAGATTAGATTTTAACTGGGTCTTGGAGGAAGTCAAGACAGTCAGTTGGTCGAGATGAGGAAATAGAATTTTCCAGACATAGGGGAACAGCCAAAGAAAATTCCCAGAGCTGAGAGAAGGAATGTCTTGTTCATGGAAGAGCAAGGAAGTTATTGTTACTAGTTTGAAACACATGGAGAGGAGTAAGGTGTAAGAAGACTAGAAAAGTTGGGGAGGAGGATAAATTGTGAAAGGTTTTTAACTCCAAACAGGATTTTGTATTTGGGCCTAGAAACATATTGATATAAAGCAATCTGTAGGGGAAGTGGTAAAATCAGCTTGGAAAGACGGTTTGGAGGCAGATCATGAAGGACTTTAAATCCCAAAAGTATTTTAGACTTTATCCTAAGAGCAATATAGAGAGAATTCCTGGAGCTTTTTGAGCAGGAGAGTGACAATGCCAGATCTGGTACTTGGGAATGTGAGTTTGTCACTTATGTAGACAATGGGTTAGACTACAAAATAGAGAGATGTCAGTGGGGGTGGGGGGAAGCACTACAGATTGCTCATCTACCTGCATTTTTCATAGTCTGGACAATATAACAGAAATAAGCTTACTCAGTGGTCATTGGATTAATAAAAATAGGAGACTCATAAAACAGGAAGATGTATATTTGCCATAGGCATTGATATAGTGGTAGAGGAGATCTTGTTCATGGCTGAAGTGAAACTAGGATTCCCTATCAATGATAAGGATTTCTAAATGTACTTGTTTGCTTATGCCATCATAGTCATTGTGTCAAGTTCAAAATATTACAGAGCCTAATGCATTGACCGATAATTTATAAAAAAGAGTTTGCCTTAACCATGCAAAAAAGAGGAAAACCAAGTAGATGAAGAATAGCACAGAGGGGGTACTATGGTAGTAGCTACTCAACAAACCAATCAAGAGATCATTGGCTAAGAATGTTGCGAGAATGCTTACAGAGCGATTATGTTAGCTAATCAGCATCTCTAGTTGACATAAGCTCTAAAGCAGTTACCCTGGATGACAAGTTAATAAAAACAAAACAAAACAAAATTTAATTCCTTGAATGGCATTAATAAGAGAATAATCCCTGACTTTTATCATGAAAATAGATTCTTTTATGGGTTTCCTGGATCTCTCCAACAAGAAATACCATTTACTACTGACTCATCTCTCTATTTTGTAGTCTAAGCCATTGTCCACATAAGTGACAAACTCACATTCCCAAGTACCAGATCTGGCATTGCCACTCTCCTGCTCAAAAAGCACCAGGAGTTCTCTATGTATTGCTCTTAGGATAAAAACTAAAAATGTTTTTGGCATTTAAAGTCCTTTACAGACTATCTCCAAACAGTCTTTCCAAGCTGATTCTACCACTTCCCATAAAAGAGTGCATTCTAGCCAAATTGTTTTACTAGTAGTTCTTCACATATAATAACCTATTTACATATTCCATGTTCCTCATATCCCACATATATTTAACCTCCTTATTTCTGCATCCAGGAATTCTTAACTCCCTTTGAGGATCAGTCAAAGTACTACTTCTGAACACAGGTCTTAACTAAATTCTATTCCCCCTCCTACACAAATTTTTATTCTCCTTCTACTCATGTTTATTTATATTTACATTTCATATGTATAAATACACACATGTTTATATATACATTATATATGCATGTGTGTTCTTTATATGTATGCCATACAATGGCAGGCTTGAGTTAGGAAGATCTGGGTTCTAATCCTGTTTCTGACATATCTGGGCTGTATGATCCTGGACCTGTCAATCCATTGATATCCCAAGAAAAGTTATTAATTGTTGATTTGCATTAGTAGAATGATTTTTCTCATTGGATTTTCCTATAGTAATGAAATACCAATTCTGGACTAAATTAATTTTTTTTGCATTTAATTATTGATCTATTTAGCATCCCCTTCCCTGCTCCCCAGAATAATATCAGTCAGTCATTAAACATCTACTAAGTAACCTCTGCATGCCAGCCACTTTGGAAGAAGGAAGGAAGGAAGGAAGGAAGGAAGGAAGAAAGGCAGTTTCTGCTTTAAGGAGCTAATAATCAAATGGAGCAGACAACAAACAAACATGTACAAACAACATAGATACAGGATAAAAAGGAATAACAGAGAACAGGCACTAGAATTTCTTCTAGTAAAAGATGGAATTTTAGTTGAGACTTAAAGGAAGATGAACAGGGAGAACATTTTAGACATGAGGAACAACCAAAGAAAATGTCCTGAGCAGAGAGATGGAGTGTCTTGTTCATAGAAAAACAAAAAGGCCAGGGTCACTGAACTGAAGAGGACACAGCAAGTAGTAAGGTGTAAGGGTGCTAGAAAAGTGTATGTGGGGTTTGGAGGAGCTAGGTTATGACAGGCATTGCGTACCAAACAGAACATTTTGCACATGATCCTGGAAGCAATAGGAAGACACAAGGGTTTATTGAGGTAGAGGGAAGGTCCATGATAAGTACAGACCTGCAACTTAGGAAAATCACTCTGAGGACTAAATGAAGGATGGATTGATGTGGGGAGAGACTTGAGGCAGACGTATCCCACCAGCAGGCCATTCTAATATTTCAATCATGAGGTGATATGGATCTTCACTAGAGTGGTGGCAGCATCAGAGGAAAGAAGGAGACATATTTAGGAGATGCTGCAAAGGTAAAATTGACAGCTTTTGGCAAAAAAGCCTGGATATGAGATATAGTGAGAAGTCCAGGAGGACTCTATGTTCTGAGCCTGAGGGACTGGGGAGGATGTTGGCCTCTACAGTAATAGGGAAAGTAGGATGTTTGGAGAGATAAGGGAGAAAGATAATGAGTTCTGTTTTGGACATGTTGAGTTACTCCAGTTTCCCAGTTTCTGGTGATTCATTCTGTTTTCTTCATAAATACTTTTTCCATCTTCTTTTTTTGATTTGCCAATCTTTCTGTTTTTTTATTGTTATTTTATTTTGGGGGATATATGTGTTTGTATTTGTGTGAGCTTTTCCATGTATTATTTCTCATTTTCTTTGGGAGGCAATTAAAACATCTTACTCTCTTTTTTAAGCAAAACTGTTCAATGAATTTATAAATTTCTTCTAGTAAAAGATGGAATTTTATGATTCAAGATGTTATAGTAGAGAGAGAAGAGATTTCTATTCTTGGCTCTGTCAGTTTCTTGCTGTGTGATTGATACTAAGTAAATTATCATCTCTGGTTCTCAGTTTCTTCATATGTAAGATGAAGGCTGGCCTTATATCAATTGAGTGAAGATCAAATGATGTAATGCATATGAAAGTCCTTTGTTAAGTACAATACAAAAGTATGATATTATTCCTAATATCAAGTCTAAATTTGTCTTTTTGTAACTTCCTCCTATTGCTCCTATTTCTGCCCTTTGGAACCAAATAGAACAAACATAATCCCCTTTTTCTTTGAAAGCCTTGAAATACTTGCAGAAAAGTTGATCAAATCTTTCCTTCCCTGTCCTCTTACAGATCAAATCTCTTCTCCAGACTTGGAAAACATAAGAATATTTTTAAGGTGAAAGAAAAGAATCTTTGTTTGCATTTCTTTGTCTTTCCTGTGGTGGTCAAGGGCAAGTCAGATAGCAAGTGATTAGTAGGAATTGGGCATAATATCTAAAGTCAACAGTACAACCATACAATTAAGAATCTTCCTGTTTGACTGAGTCTAAGCCTGGGACTGTGGAAAGGGTAAATGTGCTAAATCAATACCTCCCATTTGGATGATTAACAGGGAATATTCACACAAGACCAAAGGATTTAGAGCTAGAAAGGATCATAAAAATAATTTCATCCAACTCTTTAAACTTATAGTAGAAAAAAAACTGAGTCCTTAAGAGGCTACGCTTTACAATTATTATTTATTAATAGGTTTGAATTCTTATCTATAAGAAAAACTGATGCTTAAATATTGTATTGTATGACTTTTTCTGATAAAGTTTGCATGACAAGAATTTCACTTTTTCTAATATGTATATTCCTGAAATATCATTGGTACATTGAAATCTTATTTATCTGCTCCTATTTTAAATGCATCAGAAGAGCTTAAGATTAAAAGAAATCCAATGATGGATATTTTTGCAAAGCAAATAATTATTTTCATGTGTATTGGTTTTGGCAAGTCCATATCTACATGGAGATTTGCCATGTAGTACATATATACGTTTATACACTTAGGACCTAGTTAAAATAGATATTGATATATGCATTTAAACTAATCTACAGAATAAAACAGTCTATTCTAGAATCTGCTTAAGAACTTGCCCAGGGCTTTTGTTCCATTTCCCACTTTCTCTTGTGTGTGTGTGTGTGTGTGTGTGTGTGTGTGTGTGTGTGCGTGATGATGAAATGACTGACTTCTTTTGTCCACTTACATTTTATAGAACTGATGCTAAGTGAGAAGAGCAGAACCAGGAAAAATTTGTACACAATCACAGACACATTGTATGTGTGATGACCAACTTTGATAAACTGGACTCTTCTCAGCAATGCACAGTTATGAGACAACATTACAAGTCTCAGAATGGAAGGATGTATCTACATTCATAGAAAGATCTAGAAAAAACAGAGTTAAAATGGAGCCTGAAGCAATCTACATGCTATCCTTTTTCACATTTGGTTCTCTTTCTTTTTGCCCCATTGTTCACTCCATTGGGAGTGAACCAGACTAATGTCCAGTGTGAAAATATTTTCAGAGCCAGTACTTGATTGCATGCCGCTATGGGGGGAGAGGAAGAGGGAGGGGAGAACATTTGAAACTCAAGAGATTATGGAACTGAATCTTGTAAACTAAAAGTAAACAAACAAATCAAATTTTAAAAAAAGAAATAGCCTTCTAAATATCTAAATGCAAATTGAAGATTTACGAAGGTTGAGCTACCTCAGGAGACAAATTTCTCTCCAATCCTCTACTTCTCTCTCTCTCATAATGTGTGTCAATTCTGATCTTGATCAACACCATTTGCTTCTGTACTCTACTGCAAACTCATTACTAAGATGCCACTTGCCTTTTCTATTCTATAGATGCTATTCCAGGCTCTCCAACATGTTCTGATTCAGTACTACATTTGATAGGATTTTGTGGCACCTGATATTGTCTTTTGCATTTTTAGTTCTTGACAAAGCTCACTCACTTCCATTGCAAGCAAACATATGTCTTATATATTGATGTTGGTTCAGTGATCTGTACACGCATGCACTTAAAAAAAACTGGAACAAACAGGAATTATACAATCAATAAACAGCGCTGTCACTTCTTTTGTTTGTTTGTTTGTTTTGCTTTTTGGAGGGCAGTTGAGGTTAAGTGACTTGCCCAAGGTCACACGGCTAGTTTTTTTTGTGTTAAGTATCTGAGGCCAGATTTGAACTCAGGTACTCCTGACTCCAGGGCCGGTGCTCAATTCACTGCGGCACCTAGCCGCCCAAGCTGTCACTTCTTTTGAACTTTCTGTTGGTTCATTTAAATGAGGCATACATTTTGGATGAATTGTGCTCATCTAATCACCTTAGCTTTATTGTTGTTGTTCAGTCATTTAAGTCATGTCTGACTCTTCATGACTTCATTTGGAGTTTTCTTGGCAAAGATACTGGAGGGATATGCCTTTTGTTTCTCCAGCTCATTTTACCAATGAGAAAACTCAGGCGAACAGGGAGGGTTAAGAGACTTGCCCACGATCACATAGTGTCTGAGACTAGATTTGAACTCAGGTCTTCCTGATTCTAAGCCCACTCATCTATCCACCGTGAGTGATAGGTATACAGAAGGAATTTAAATATTTCTTAAACTGAGTAAAAATGAAAATGTTTCGATCACAAAAGGATCTACATTCATAGACACTGAATAGTGTTTACTTATTTTTATTAACCATTAGCTAATATGACCTAGGCACCAGATATCAAGGGGTGCTAAAGGGGTCACTAAAAAAGAATATATTTTATGCAAGATATTTCCTCCATGGTATCCCAGTAGTCACCTCTGCCATACATTTGTTAAAATTTTGCTTTTTTTTCTAATGTCTTGGCAATTCGTATTCAGAATGTCCAAATTAAGTTAATTTTAACTATAATAAAGGTCTCAAAGTATCTAAAAATTAAGGCTATGAGCCCATTTATTCATAGATAAAGAGATTTTTGTAGCTATGCAATATATGTGGCAAGATATCTTGGAAAGTTTCCTGAATAGAATATAAAAGCCAAAACTGAATGTACATTGAGAATATAAGGAAAGGGCTTTAAAAATGGTGGAGGAAATTGAATAAATTCATTAATAGTAAATCAAATGACATCCTATTTTTTGATTGAAAGCTAATGCTGAGGAGGAGATTGAGTGTCTGGCCTTCAAAAAATATCAAATAGGCAGAATGTGATTATCAGCCATGTCCCAATGCATATAGGACAATTGAACATAAAGAGTTGGCTGCTTGAACTAGAGCAGCGAAATAAAAAATTCCTCTAGATTCTCTTGGATTGCACCAAAAAACTCTCCACTAAGGATGAATAGAGGGGATATCTATATGATATAGAGAGGATATGTTAAACTGGATGATTTCTAAAGTCTTCTTCAGCTTTAAGGTATAAGTGACTAGATCAAATAAGGTCAATTGAAGAATTAAAAGTTCTGTCATGCAAAAATTTGCAAATTGTTTGGATGATTATAATGAGATATTGATGATTAGTATCTTTTCTGACAGAATCACAATGTCCCAACCAACTAAATATTTTAAATAATTATATTCAACAAGGAAGGTATGTGTTTATTTGGGATTGTAACGATGAGCATGGATATTTTGGATGTCTCCAAAGATTCTTCATCCATTCAGTGAGAAAGTTATTTCTTTTTACTGCTAAAATATTTTAAATTCATTTAAAAGAAAATTATACGTACCTACTAGGCAGTGCCCATTTCTCTATGTGGCCTTTATTCTTTCTGATACCATCCTTTATTTGCACCCTAGAGAGCTGACATTTTTTTTTCAAGCAGTCAGCCATCTTTACTTAGTTTAGCTACCTTTCCTTTATTTATTGCCACCAGGTGGCAGTGTGATAACACATGTACCTAAAATAACTTCTTTCACATTGGGTACACTGGAATTCAAAGAAGGGAATGTGTAGTCAGTTTCAAGACTATGGCCACAAAAGGCTGATTTTAAAATTCCAAGTCCTTCACGTAAGACATAAAATGTTAACACGAAATCAGAGTTTAGTATATTTTCTCTTCTCTCCTCTTCAACCCTAACTCTCTAACCATCTGTGGAGGTTCTATTGAAATAACATGTCACTGCATCAATCTCTTCCTCAACGTTAAAAAAAAATGTTTTATAAGTGCATGTTGATTTTTACATATTCTCTTCCCAACAGCCCATAGTATTCTCTTCAAAAAACAGAAATAGTTAAACAAAACTGTCAATTGTCATTACATAGAGATTACAATGGAAAAAGTATGCAATTTACTATACCCATAGTCTCCTACTTTTCTATCAACAACAGGGAAGTATATTTCAATGATTTATGATCACATATTTAGATATTTTTATACAAATCTTATCTTTCCTTCAAGAGTCAATTATTTTTGTTTCCTCTATACATAGTTCTTTACATGTTTTGAGTATTCATCATTTGTTGAAGGAATTAATGAATGGGAACATTTATAATTAACTCAATTTATTATAAGGATGCTATAATGCATACATTTAATGTATATATTTGCTTATACAGGGATTCCCCTTTAACATTAAAGAGTAATTGTTGATTGTTGAAGATCGAGATCTAAGTGACTTGCTCAAGTTTCTTACAGTTAATTAATAGAAAGCCCAGGACTAGAACTCAAGCATCCCAATTCCTAGTCTAGTGCTCACATGACCCCCTCCTCTTAATATGTAGGGAATTCTGACAGAACAATGATGAAAAAGAGAAAGTATTTTATGAAACTATAATTTATGTCAAAATCACTTATAATACAAAATATTCTGATATACTTACTTTGCCAAGCACTAACTTCAAGTTTGCTGACATAAGTTTTTTCAACAGTTCAAAATAGATCACAGGATTGAGAACTAGAAGCAAACTTAGACATTGCATAATCCAAAATATTTCATTTAAGAGTCAAGGAAACTGAGACTAACAGAAGGACTCTGACTTACCTAGGATAAAATGCTAATTTTATCACAATATTTTTAGTATAAGTTTTCAGTAATTTAATTCAATTAATCATGTAGTACAGTGACTAAAACACTGGGTCTGGAATTAGGCAAATGTGTTCAAATCTCATATGAGACACTTTTTAGAGCCTAGGCAAGTCATTTATCCTTTGTCTGCCTCAGTTTCCTCAAATATAAAATGGAGATAATAACAGCACTGACCTCCAGGGGTTATTGTTGGGATCAAATGAGATAATATTTGTAAAGTGCTCAGCATAGTGGTTGAGACATACTAGCTGCTTAATAAATACTTCTTCCTTCCTTCCTTCCTTCCTTCCTTCCTTCCTTCCTTCCTTCCTTCTTTGACATGCCAAGTATTGTGCTAAGCACTGGGGTTAAAACTAAAGGCAAAAAGATATCTCCTGATCTCAAAGAGGCAATATTTAATGAATGCTTAATGGGAGCCAAGAATTGCATTATTAGACTGTGGGAAAGCAAAAGCAAAAATGAAAGAGTCCCTGCCCTCAAGGAGCTTCACTTTTCCTGGAGATAAACAGTATATATGCAAATGAATAAGTACAAACTATATACAGAGTAATTTTAGAGGGTGGAGAAAGCTCTAACAACTGGGAAATCATGAAAAGTTACACTGAGGAGGTGGAACTCCATCTGGGTCTTGAAGAGATCTAAGAATTGCAACAAGCCAAAGTGAATAAAAAGAAAATTCCAGGCATGGGGGAGAGCCTGTGTAAAGGTGACTGAGATGGGAGATGGAATGTTAAGCATGGGAAACAGTAAAAAATACAAATTTCTGTGGAATGTAAAGCAGAATGCATCAGGAAGAGTAATGTGCAATCTGTCTGGAAAGATAGGTTGGAACCAGATTGTGAAGGGCTTTAACTGTCAAATAGAAGAGTTTATATTTTATCCCCCAGGCAGGCAAGGGATAAACAGGCCTCCAAATGGCAATCCTTTCATAGTTGTGCAACTATTTTGGGCAAACTCCCATCCTAGAGAACACTGCAACATAGAATATGGATGCAGGCATCCAAAGGCAACAAAATATTAATAGTCAGGCAAAAGGAATAAAGTACTAACATTATGCCACAGCATGCCCTGCCTGGCACATATAACACAGCCTGTGACAACTGAAACTTCTCAAATGGATTCACCATTAATTTAACAAGTGTTTACTGAACCATTGTTTTGTGCATGATATTTAAAAAAGATGCTTTCATGGATTTCATAATCAAAATTTCTTATTATAACAAAATGTTAATGGGAAAGTATATATTTTTTAATCCCTTTAAGAGGTAAATCTTTAAGAATCTAAGTTATATACAAGTTTTTAATCTACACTGGTAGAAGGAGTTTCCAAACAAAGATTTCCTACAACAATGTAATCATAGTTCTAGACTAAAAAAATCATCTCTCTGTCTCTCTGTCTCTGTCTCTGTCTCTTTCTTTTCTTCTTCTTCTTCTTCTTCTTCTTCTTCTTCTTCTCCTTCTTCTCCTTCTTCTTCTTCTTCTTCTCCTTCTTC
>CM053596.1:170679406-170697997 GCA_028646575.1 Pseudocheirus occidentalis
ACTTCATAATTACTTGGAGAGTCTTATACAATTTGATTCTAAGTGAGAAGAGCAGAACCAGGAAAAATTTGTACAAAGTCACAAATACATCACATGTGTGATGACCAACTTTGTAAAACTGGACTCCTCTCAGCAACACACAGTTAAAAGACAACTCTACAAGTCTCCGGATGGAAGGAGATGTCTACATTCAGAGAAAGATCCAGAAAGATCAGAGTTTAAATGGAGACTGAAGCAACACATGCCATCATTCTTTTCTATGTTCGGTTTTTGTTTCTCTTTTCTCATTGTTCACTCCATTGGCTACAAAACCTATGCAACCAGATTATTGCACAATGTGAAAGAGTTTGAATATCCTATACATGATTGTATGCCACCATGGTGAGGTGGGGGGTGGGGAGTAAGGGGAGAAAAATCTGAAACTCAAGTGATTCTGTAACTGAATCTTGTAAACTAAAAGTAAACAAACTAGTCAATAAAAAAGTTTTTAGAAGAGATCATTAAAGAGGTGTTTGGAAAATATCAACATAGGTTATTACAATGAACCACATGGCTACCTCAATAATAGATTGTTAATACCAGACTAAACAGGTTACCAGTATGTTTACAAAGCTTTATTCAATAATATTCTTATAGAAAAGATGGAGAGATGTGGATTAAATAATTAGAGAAGGATACAGAAGTGGTAAGATAGCTGAACTCAGAGTAGCTGTTAATGGTTAAATGTCAACAAGTTGAAGATTGGGCAAGATGGAGGCATAGAAGCAGCAAAACTCCATAGCTCCCCCATAACCACCTCAAATACCTATAAAATATGACTCTCAACAAATTTTAGAGCTCCAGAACCCATAAAAATTACAGAAAAAACACATCTCCCATTCTAGGCAGCCCAGCAGGCAGATGCAAAGGGGTTCATCACAGCACGCTGGGAGCCCAGACAAGCACCACATGAACCCACGGCTTGGCCCTGGGGCCACCAGGACAAGCCATGACTGGAGCTTTCAGGAGAGTGAATCACTGTCAGCTGTGGCCATTTTCCAGAATTACCAACCCGTAAGAAACAAGGACTAAATGAAAGGTCAGTTGAACTTGGCTGAATTTGGGGGAGAGGGTCTGGTCAACTGCTCCAGGGCTAGAAGTGACTGAAGTAGTGACCCTGAAGCCATCTTCATGTGGCTGCTTCAGAAGCTCCCAGGGGGTTGTAGAGACAGTGTCCTCATAAGAGCTCTGGCAGCTGCAAAAACCCCAGGGATTTGGGAAAGAGCTCTCCCTTCTGAAAGCAGAGTGCTACTGAACCCCAAAGTCAAGTAACTGACTGGTAACATGTGCAGGCAAAGGAAGCAAAGCAACCCCAGCAATCCAACTTTAGATTACTTTTTTGGGGATGAAAAGGATAAAACATGGAATGGGAGGAAGACAATACAGTCAGAAATAATACACCAAAAACTTCCAAGAAAAATAAGAAGGATTTTGAAAATGATTTAAAAGAAGTTGAGGAAAAATTAGGAAGAGAAATGAGTGAGCAAGAAAATCATGAAAAGAGAGTCAACAACCTGACTAAAGGCAGTAACACCTTTAAAAAATAGATTAACTCAAATGGCAAAAGAGGCCCCCAAAAAAACAATAAGGAGAAGAATGTCTTAAAAAGTTGAATTTGCTAGATGGAAAAAGAATCTCAAAAGCTTTCTGAGGAGAATAATTCCTTCAGAATTAGAGTGGATCAAATGGAAGCAAATGACTTTGTAAGAAATCAAGATACTATTAAACAAATCCAAACAAATGAAAAAATAGAAAGCAATGGGAAATATCTCATTGATAAAACCATTGACTTGGAAAATAGATCCAGGAGAGACAATTTAAAAATTATTGGACCACCTGAAGGCCATGATCAAAAAAAGAACATGGAAAGCATCCTTCAAGAAATTCTCAAGGAAAATTGCCCTGATATTTTAGAACCAGAGGGCAACATAGAACTTCAGAGAATTCACTGATCACCTCTTGAAAAAGATACCAAAAATAAAGCTTCTCAGAATGTTATAGCAAGGTTCTGGAGTTCCCAGATCATGGAGAAAATATTACAAGCTGCCAAGAAGAAACAACTGTAGTACTGTGGAAACACAATAAGTATATCCCAGGATCTAGCAGCTTCTACATTAAGGGATAAAAGGTCCTGGAATATGATATTTCAGAGATCAAGGGAGCTAGGATTAAAACCAAGAATCACCTACCCACCAAAACTGAGTACAATCTTCCAGGGGAAAATATGGTCATTCAGTGAGGTGGAGGACTTCCAAACATTCTTGATGAAAAAGCCAGAACTGAATAGAAAATTTGACATTCAAACAGAAGAAGCATGAGAATGTAAACATGGAAAAGAATTCATAAGGAACTTATCAAAGTTGAACTATTTACATGCCAACATGGAAAAATGATAATGGTAACTTGTGAACTTTTCTCAGTATGATGATAATTGAAAGAAATATAAATGTATGTATGTATGTATGTATGTATACATTCACATATGTCTATACAGGAGGGTATATATGTATATGAATACATATGTGAGTGTGTGTTTATGTGTGTACATAGACAGAGGGCACAGGATCAATTGAATAGGAAAGAATAACATTTTAAAAGGTGAAATTGAGAGGTGGGACAGGAATAGTATGAGAGGAAACAGGGAGAGACAGAATGGAAGAGGCAAGGAATAATTGTTATAATGGAGGGGAAGAACAGGAAGGCAAAAGGGAATGGGTCAACCTTACTCTCACTGAAGCTGGCTTAGGGAAGGAATGACATACACTCTAAATTGGGTATCTTGCCCTACAGGAGAGTACAGGGGAAGGGGATAAGAGAGGGGAGGAGGGAGGAGAGGGGAGCTTGAGGTGGATGATTGTTAGAAGTACACACTCCTGTAAAGTGACAGGGACAAAGTGGAGAATAGAAGAAGTAGGGGGAAGAATAGGAAGGAGGGGAATATACAGGTACTGGGGTAGGAAGATCCATCTTGCCCAGCTGGAAAGTCAGAGGGGTGATGGGGGAGGATATAGGAAAGAGAAGATTGGGGAAAAGGGTATACAGCAGGATCACTGTTTTGGCATGGTAGGTAGGGGAAAAACAGGGAGAAAATTTGTAAATCAAAATCTCATGTAAATGAATGATATAAGGTAAAAATAAACAAAAATTAAAAAAAAACAAGTTGATGACGGTGGAGCAAAACTTTTCTGAGCTCAACTCCAACCACCTCCAATACCTGTAAAATATGACTCTAAACAAATTTTAGAGCTACCGAACCCATAAAGTGACATAGAGAAACAAATCTCCCTCTGAGGGCAACCTGGCAGACTGACAGGAAGGGTCTATCACACCAAGCTGGGAGCCGAGCATAGTCCCACATGAGCCACACCCCCTGAGATGACCCTGAACCAGCAGCACAGACTGGCCAGACCAGACTTCAGGAGAGTGAATCATCAGCAGCTGTGGCAGTTTCCTGACTTCTCAACCTATAAATGCCAAAGAGAAAGTAAAAGTTCAGTGGGGAACTCTGTTGGAACCTGGTGACAGAAAAGCATGGTCTGGACCTGCTCCCAGGGCAAGAGGTAGCAGAGGTTCGGCAGCTGCAGCTGTTGCCATGTGGTTGGCTCTGGAGCTCCTGGCCTGCAGATCATAGGGGGACCAAGGGATCATTCAGAAGGCAATCACTCTTGCTTTGACCTGCTTGGATATGGATCATGGTCTTGGGTAGTGGTCCTTGAGTGTGTGGTTAGTGTGCCAGAACTTGGAGTGTCTGTAGAGAGAGCACCCTCCTCATAACTCTGACAACATTTGCCCCAGCAATTTGGGACATAGCTCTCTCCACTCTAGAAGCAGAGGTCTACCATGGCAAAGAGCTCAAAAGTCAAATAATAGGCTGGCAAGATGAACAAGCAGAGGAAGCACAATCAAACCATAGAATCCTTTTGGGGGAACGAAAAGGATCAAAACATGGAAGCAGACAAAGACAACACAGTCAAAATTCCTGCATCAAAAATTTCCAAGAAAAATATGAATTGGTTACATGCCATGAAGGAGCTCAAGAAGGATTTTGAAAATCAAGTAAGAGAAGTGGAGGAAAAATTGGGAAGAGAAATGAGAATGATGCAAGAAAATCATGAAAAGCAAGTCAACAGCCTACTAAAGGAGACCCCCAAAAATGCAGAAGAAAATAACACCTTAAAAATAGACTAACTCAAATGGCAAAATAGGCGCCAAAAACACAATGAAAAGAATGCCTTAAAAATAGAATTGTCAAGATGGAAAAAGAATTTCAAAAACTCACTGAATAAAAGAGTTCCTTCAAAATTAGACTAGACCAAAGGGAAGCTAATGACTTCATGAAAAATCAAGATACTATAAAACAGATACAAACAAACGAAAAATAGAAGGCAATGTGAAATACCTCGTTGGAAAAACCACTGACCTGGAAAATAGATCCAGGAAAGATAATTTTAAAAAACTATTGGACTACCTAAAAGCCATGATAAAAAAGAGCCTAGAAATCATCCTTCAAGAAATTCTCAAGGAAAATTGCCCTGATATTCTAGAACCAGAGGGCAAAATAGAAATTGAAAGAATTCACCAATTGCCTCTTGAAAAAAATACCAAAAGGAAAACTCCTAGGAATATCATAGCCAAATCCCAGAATTCCCAAGCAAAGAAGAAAATATAACAAGTTACCAGGAAGAAACAATTTGAGTATTGTGGAAACTCAATCAGGATAACACAAGATCTAGCAGTGTCTACACTAAGCAATCAAAGGACTTGAAATATGATATTCTGGATGTCAAAGTAACTAGGATTAAAACCAAGAATCACCTACCCAGCAAAACTGAGTATAATGCTTGAGGGGAAAATATGGTCATTCAATGAAACAGAGGACTTTCAAGTACTATTGATGAAAAAAACAGAGCTGAACAGAAAATCTGACTTTCAGATACAAGAAGCAAGAGAACCATGAGAAGGTAAAAGGGGAAAGAAACCATAAGGAAATTTTCAAAGTTCAACTACTTACATTCCTACATGGAAAAATTATAATTGTAACTCATGAGACTTTTCTCAGTATGAGGACAGCTGAAGGGAATATATATGTGTATATGTATATAACGGTATATGTGTATAGTGAGTGTTTGTATATATGTGTACACGTATGCATAGACAGTGGGCACAGGAATCAGTTGAATAGGAAGGGATGCTATCTAAAAAATAAAATTAAGAGGTGAGAGAGGAATATAATGAGAGAAGGAGAAAAGGAGACATAGAATAGGATAAATTATCTCATATAAAAGAGACAAGTGAAAACTGTTACAATGGAGAGGAAGAGGCTGGAAGGTGAAAGGGAATGGGTCAACCTTACTCTAATTGAATTTAGCTTAAGGCAGGAATAACATGCACACTAAATTGGGTATCTTAGCCTACAGGAAAAAAGGGGGTACGGGATAAGAGAGGGGATGATAGAAGGGGCTGCAGATCGGGGGAGAGGATAGTTAAAAGCACATACTTTCCAAGTTACAGCATTAAAGTAGAAAATAGAACAAGTGGTGGGAGAGAGAGGATAGAGGGAAATATAGTTAGTCTTTCACAATATAGCTACTATGGAAATGTTTTGCATAATTATACATGTATAACCTATATTAAATTGCTTGTCTTCCCAGTGGGGGTAGGTGAGGAGGGAAGAAGGGAAAGAATCTAGAAATCAAAGTTTTAAAAACAAACGTTAAAAAAATATTATTTTGTACACACAACTGGGAAATAAGATACACTGGCACTGGGGATAGAAATCTATCTTGCCCCATTAGAAAGTTAGAGGAGTGATGGGGGAGGATAAAAGAGAGAGCAGATTGGAGGAGGAGGTATTCAGTAGGACTGCTATTTTGGGGTGGGGGGTTGGGGAAAGACAGGGAGAAAATTTGGAACTTAATATCTTATGGAAATGAATGTTGAAAGCTAAAAATGAATTTAAAAAATTTTTAAATGTCAGCATGTTCAGGAGGTGCACAGTAGAGGACTTCAGGAGTTCATACTTGGCTTTAAGCTGATGAAAATTGTTTTCAGTGACTTGAACAAAGACATAGATGGCCTATTCATTCAATTTTCAGATGACACAAAGCTTGCAGGGACACAGAATACTAGATGACCAAAAATATTTAAAAGCTAGAGTTTCAGGCTGAATCTAGTACTATTGATGAAAAAAAAACAGAGCTGAACAGAAAATCTGACTTTCAGATACAAGAAACAAGAGAACCATGAGAAGGTAAAAGGGGAAAATGTAGGTCTTGTATTTGGGAACAAAAAGAAATCCAGCTCCCATATATCAAATAGAGGAGGCAAAAGGGGACAGTAATTGTTCTGGAAAATATCTGGTGATCATATTGGATGGAGAGTTTAGACTGTTAGCATTTAATGTAGCAACCCCAAAAGCCAATGTTATCTTGGTTTGTATTGGAGGGATGGTGATTACAGGAATAACTATGTGATAGACTCACCTTTTTGTATCCTTCCCAGATCTCATCTGAAGCATTGTATTAGATTCTAAATATCATAGTTGAAAAAAATTAAGACAGTGATAAGCTGGAGAGTATCAAGAGAAAATCAGTGAAGGTCCTTTAATCTATGTCTTATAAATACAGGTTAAAAGAACTGGGAATGTTTAGCCCACAGGAGAGTCTCTTAATGGTGAACGTGACATCTCTCTTCAAGTATTTGAAAGGTTATGAAGTAGAGAAAGGATTATACATCGTAAAAAGGCAAATTTAGGTTTGATTTCAGAAAAAGTTTCTTAATAGTGATATGTCCAAAAGTGCAACAGATTGTTTAAAGATATTAGATAGTCCCCCTTTTTAAAAGTCTTTCCCAATTCTCCAATTATATGATACAGCTGGAAAAAAAAGTTAGAGATCTAACCCAACCCTTTAATTTTATAAATTAGGAAACCAAGGTCAGAGTATCTTGACCAAGGTCACATGAATATTAAGTCTTAGAAGCAGAATTCAGATGGATCTGACTCCAAGTCCAGTACTTTTGTATTCCCAGTGCTTCATTGAACTAACTTTTAGAATTATTAAATAAAATGTGCCTTTGATACACCTTATTCTTTTACTCAGTGTATTTTTAAAAAGTGATTTCTATTCATCTTAGTTCATACCAGGTAGTAAGTCAATTCTGGGCAAGGCACAGAAGCTATCAATGCTCTAGGCAACTCTCTAATCATAGCAAGAATTTATATAGCATCTAGTATCTTAAAAGCATTGTACTAGTGCTTTACAAACATTTCATTTGATCTTCATAGTTCTGAAATATACCCATCCCCTCTCTGCTTCTATGATGCCTTGATCACAAATTTAAATATTTCAAGTTTATTAAGTCTATAGAACATCTATTTTAAATTTTTTTCTTAAATACATAGAGCTGGGCTTTGCCAGCAATCCCTAAATTAATCCAAATTAGGAAAGAACCATAAAAAAATGAATTGTATTCTTTTTAAAGTCTACCATCCAAAATTGCTCGTAATAGAACATGATGTTTCAGCAAATATTAAATCAGAGCCATTTTTTTTTCAAATGGTACAAAAATGGTAGACATCATGATTGAACCCAAGGAAGAATAAAAACAAAACAAAATAAAGAGATGGCTGCTGGTGCTATGAAAATGTTTTAACACATACATGTTAAAATAGCTTAAGCATATGGACAACTGAATAGTGTTACTTTTCTTGGTGTAAAAAAACTTTTGAAGTTTTCTTTCTTTTTTGTCCTACATAAGTCACTGTTGGTCTGCTTGACCAAACATCTAGTCTGCACAATGTAAGCTTCAGAAACTGTGATAAGCTTATTTTGCTTTCCTCTGTGACTTTAAATTTTGATCTAAGGTGCACTTGTTAACCTATTTCTTCATAATCACCTAAAATTAAAAAAATAAACAAAAATCTTTAGAGCTATCATTCCTAATGTATTCTTTGTTAAAGGTCTTTTCTGGATTCCACAAATAGAAAAAGTGGCCTTGTTGCCTCATTATCTGCTTTGCGAAACCTTATGCCAAATAATCAGGAATACTAGTGGCAGTCCACTCTGACATGCTTAAAATTTTTCAGAATGTCTTATAACAAAGTCTCTAAATGTTAAATCTTTTGTCTTAGGCTATATTTGTAAGTGGGCTATTGTAGTGACAGGAACATCTAATAAATGTAATGAATGAATAAGTGATAGTCAATCTTCTCTTTCTTTTTTAAGCCCCTTAAAATGTTTATTTGGTCTATTATTTCTTAGGTGCTAAGTAAAAAGGCTTGTCTTTCATTCCTCTCTCTGTTACTGAGTAAACATCCAGACACCTAGAGTAAGAGGTTTGTATCATAGTATAATAAACTGTGCCCTTCTTCTGAGTTAAACCAATACTCTGAGGGGACTGGAGTATTTTAATAACCTATGTTATACAAAAAATCAAAGCTAGAATACTGGCCAAGTGTCATGAAAGAACTTTATTGCAACAAACTTGTTCCTTCTGCTATTAGATAAGGCTGTTCTTCAATTTAGCCCAATCCTAGTTATATACTTAAATGATAAAAATCCTTGTCACTAGAGACTTACAAATAAGAAAAATGACAATTGATCAGTCTACATCTACACATGCAGTTTTTCTCAGCTCCTTCTTCCTAAATGATGGCAATAGTTTGGCAAAGAAGGAAGAAACTTAGGAGAAGGGCTTATCAGTATTTGCAATCATATATTTTCATACCCTCTGACCTTTTTCTGATTGTACTGTTTGGGGATTATGAAGGTTCCAGCAGACAATTTTGAAGGTTAGTGCCAGCATTGTCTTAGGTCCTTCCAACAGGGTCATTGGTCTTACTATTAGCTCTGACTGCCTTTGCCCATAGAGTACCTTTTTATAAGACTTTGAGCACTTGAGGGACTCTCTTTTTGTCTTTGTATCTCCTGTCTTTAACACAGTACTTGGTACATAGTAAGTGCTTGATTAATGCTTGTTCACTGACTTCTTCTAACTTGATGGTGGGACACCAGATTAGAGTTTATATTTGCTCTGAACACTTCTCCAAGTACAGGAGAGTATAGATAGGCAGTACATTTGCAAAATGCCTCTTAAATGCACAATTGTCTTTACCATAATATCTTTGAATAGTTACAGACATTGTAATGGTTATTAAAATTCTAAACTTTTGGGGTGGCCAGGTGGTGCAGTGACTAAAGCATTGACCCTAGAATGAGGAGGACCTGAATTCAAATCTGGCCTCAGACACTTAACACTTTCTGGACATGTGTGACTCTCCACCCAAAAATCTAAACTTTTTGTTTCCCCCTTTTCCTTCTTTAGAATTGTGTATATTTATCATCTCTATGTGACTTGTGGTCAATTCCCATAGGAAAAGGATAAATAGAGGAAAGCAATAGAGCACATTTTCAGAAGTTGAATACATTATCAAATTTTGTTACGTAATAAAATATAACTTCTTAAGTGTCATAAATTAAGAAACAAACTTTTTCTATTCTGAATTTGAAGCAATTTTGATTTCATGCAAATGAAATTAAATGACTGATTTCATGTAAAAAAATGAGGCAAAGAGCGAATTGGACTAGACCTTTAAGGTCCCTTCTAGCTCTTCATTTATGGCCCTATAAGTAGCATTTAGATGAATAGAAGAACTATATCTAGAGATAATCCAAAAGATCACTAGCCTGAAAAGGGGAATACTTTTGCCTAAATCTTATCTGCCACTAACTCTGCATGTGCATCATTGAATGTATCATTCAAGCTCTCTCAACTTCTATTATTTCATCAGCAAAACTGAAAATGAGGTTGGTTTGATAGTCTATATGGTACCTTCTAGTTTTAACATTCTATCATTTTAGTTTTCTCCTGATAGTGACCAATGGATATCATAGGTATTTAGTAACAATCTCCACATGCTGAGGTTAATAGAAACAAAATGGTGATATGCAAAATGTAGTATGTAATATAACATGTATTTGGGATCTTTTTTTAGGTATAAAAATTCATATTGTCCACTCATTTCCAAAAAAATTCATTTTACCCAGAAAACAAAACAAAACAAATATTGAAGTGGCAAAGAGATAAAATAACGAAGAATTGCTTAACATATTATGGATGCTCAGTATTTATTCAACAATGACATATACTTAATTAGATATGATATATCTCATCATCATAATGAGGATCAGCAGGATAGGGAATAAACCTGTGATTTTATCAATAAGGAAATCCAAGAGGAGGAGGTTGCCTTTTCCCAAGCATACTGACACCTTCTCTGCAACTCATAGTCTTAGTTATGTAGAACACTAAGAGATATCCTACCCTGTATCACATATAAAGTATGCAAAAATATTATAGTCAGAGTTTTCTAAAATACTACGAAGATACATTATGTGCTCAGAGTCACACATCCAGTATATGGTGAAAGCAGTTTATTTTTCCTTGATATATTTCATTTCTTACATGACCATAGTTATCTCAAATATTCTTCCTCTTACCCCTCCCAAAGACCCATCCCATATGACAAATAGTACTTTTTAGAGAGGAAAAAAGGACAACTGATTGATGCATTGAAAAATCCAGAAAACATAGACAATGGACCTCCCACCAACATGAAGAGGTAAACTGGAAGTATTGCCTCTTATCTCTTCATTCAAGTCCTGATTAATATTTATAATTTTCTTAAATGTATTTTTGATTTTTTGGTGTGCAGTTTTTTTTCACCCTATTTACATTGTTTTAGTTACCATGTATATTGTTTTCTTGGCTCCGTTTACTTCACTCTGCATCAGTTCATATAGATTTTCCTATACTTCTTGATATTCCTCACGTGCATCATTTCTTACAGCACAGTAATATTCCCTTATATCCACCTATTACAATTTTTATAGACATTCCCCACTTGATAGATATCTACTTTAACTCCTTAGCTAGCACAAAAAGTGCTACTATTAACATTTTGGAGTACATGGAGATTTTTTAAATTAATAGCTTCCTCAATATTAGTTCAATACTAGAGCTTCAGATTCAAAAGGTATCAACATTTTATTTTATTTTTTCAAAATATGTGCTTTATTGGGTGGACATTACAGTACTAACATTTCTCCAAATCCTCCCCCTTTCCCATCCTAGTATATCTGCCTTAAATTCTGTACAGGTCAGTCAGACCATTTCATGTTGTAGAAACATGAAACAGCAGGCACAGGGAGCCTGCCTGCTCTCTTTCCAGTTGAATGCCCCTTCATTTGACTGCAAAGTTCACAACCCTGCTCCTCTCTGGAAGACATGTATATTCTGAGCCCAACTGTACCAACATCTCTCTTAGTTGAGCAAGAATGGCCAGGACCTGTACTCATGCCAGGGATGCTGTGGAAGAGTGGCTAGCCTACAGCTTCTGAAATAGCAAGTGGCCAGGAACTGGTTGGGCTGTGGACTCGGGATGGGGGTAGGTGGGCTTGCCTGGGAGCAAACCTTGGTGGTTTTGTTTCTTTCTTCAAGACCAGGATTTGAGTACCAAGGAATTGTTTTCACATGAGCAGTGGTTGGTCTGATAATCAATTATGTTGATTAACAACTCAGTTGGGGTAGGATGGTATATAAGAGCCTGCACTTCCTGTGTTGGGGGCTGCTCTCTCTTTCTTTTAATTGGCCCTGAGGCAGCCCAGTATTCAACTGCTAAATTTAAATATTATTAAAAGCTCCTAAAAAACCTTTATCCACACTGTGGTCATTCTTTAAAAAAACTTGCTATTACAACTGGAGGCCCCAGCGAGATGGCCCTTGGCCATCTCCAGTGACCACCTTTCCATCTGCAAGAGGGACTGGACTGGAAAGTTGATCCAGGGGGCAGCTGCTGAGAGATACTCCTCATCCCTGGATTCACTTCCTTGTCCTAAGTCAGACTGTAGACTGCAAAGATTCCCAGATTACCTTAACAATTGGCATGCAAGGAGCTTCAGTTTCTGTGTAACCATTTGTAACCCCTATTTAGATCCCTTGGAATCTCTGTTCAGATCTCAGGTCTTGAGATATCTGGTGAGTACTCTTTTTAATATGGTAGGTGGCCAGCTGGACACAGCGGTAAAGTGCCCCTACTGGGTTTTTGCTGGGATGCTGCTCAAAAACCCATGTTTTGTTTCTGTAGATCCCCTGCGCAGTGGGGGGGAAACCTGTCTTGTCTCTGTGGGTCCCCTGACCAGTGGGGGGACCCCTGTCTTATCTTTGTGAGTCCCCTGACCAGTGGGGGGACGCCTGTCTTGTCTCTGTGAGTCCCCTGCCTAGTGGGGGGACCCCTGTCTTGTCCTTGTGAGTCTCCCTGCCTAGAGGGGGGGGCTCTGTCTTGTCTTTTTTGGGTGTCCCAATCTTATGTGTTTGTCTCCGTGATTCTAATTAAAGAGGTATTTCATGTGGAATTTTAAAGTCGTTAGATTGGAAATCAATGGTTTTTATTTCAAAGTTTAAACCTTGTATCATCTGTGTTGTAAGAGAAACATTTTCTTCTGTAATATTTGAGAGTATTGTATTTTGAAAAGTCATATGCTTAATTTTAAAGACTGTTAACAAAATTAGTTGGACAGCTGTTTTAAATGCTAAAACCTAAAGTTGTTGATTGGCACTGTATGTAAGAAGGAGGAGACTGATGAAATGTTGTTCTGGGCAGTCATCCTGCATTTATGAGAGTTGAAAGGGAAGGGGAATCATCACCAGCCCCTCCCTAAAGACCCTTCTATCTATTCTTGTGTTGTAAAATTGCCAAGGCCCCTGGAAACGATCTCTACTAGGCAAGGTCAATCCACAAGAGAAAGAATGGTAGTAAATTGAATCCCTTGCATTTGTTAAACCTGGTAAATTTTATTGCTCACTGCAAATTCATGAGACTAACAGATAGAAGCTGGCTTTAAGCTGTGATTGGTGAAAGTTGTTGTTTAGGGTGGAGGGCATTTGGGACAATAATTGAGTTTTGTTTGGAGTTTGAATTTGGGTATAGTTGCCTGCATAAATCACTAAATGCCACAAGCTACTCAGAAGGGATGTGTTGTGAACTGGTGGAAGAACTAGTGGAAGTCTACATTCAGGAAACAACCAGAGGCACAATCTCGGTCTCTGTCTGGGATGGGATCCCTCTAGCCAGCTTTTCCTGTGGAGTTCCTTTGGAAGGGAGTGTTTCCCACCTATTCCTGAGTCTAGCTGGGAGGTGGTGCTGATGCTGCATGGTTGAATGTCTGTGGCTTTACCTAAATTTGGACAGAGCTAAGGATTTTTTGTCCTGTCATGTTTGGAATGTTGTATGTCCCCTGTTTTCTTTTCCTTCTATGGCAGGTTTCTGTGATCTATGGCAGGAGCAGGTGGTCAGTGAAGAATGTGAACCATCTTGTTTTGTGGTTGGCAAATTAGCGGGAAGGCTGAATAATCTGGATAATAAGCTTAATTGGAAATTTGAAAATCAGATAGGACAGTTCGGGGACAAATGGAATTGTGTCCAAACCCCTCCTGTCTCTAAATAGTTGCAGTTTTATTTTCAGAAAGCAGAAAAATTTGTAACTTGATCCTAAAGTTTGAAGGAGAGCAACAGGATCAGATTCATTCTTCTAAAAGATATATGTGCATCAGATTGGCTTTCAAGAATTTATTATGGAAACACAAATATTGAGCATGTTTGATAATGAGATCATGGGTTTGGGTCTTTGATGCAATTTTGTAAACCTTTGTGTAACTGTTGAGGTGTTTGTGCCTAGCCCTGTGTGACTGGGAAACTGGATTGTTTCTATGTCCCCTTGGTGTTCAATTGTGTTTCTGTGAGCCCCTCTCAGGTTTGGCTAAATACTCCAGCAATGTGGAGACCCCTGCTCTTGAGTGAACAGCTGAGCTAGAGGACCTGGAAAAGATGACATAGGATGCAGACAGCTTTTCTAAGAATCTGAACCAGTCCTGCACAAGAACTGTGACAGCTTTAACTTATTGCTTTGTATTCTCATAATTCTCATGAAAGTGAAATACAGCCTGCCTACCTATCCAAAGTGGGAGGGATGTTTTTAAACAGCTCTTACTGTGTTCCTGAATGATGGGCCCCTATGAGGCAGGGCCAGCTCTACTCCCTTTCTCAGCATGAAGCAGCCTGGAACTGAGACCTTCATCCCTTGTCCCCAAATGATTTTGGGTCCCATCTGTTTAAGGGGGGAATGATGGGGAGCTGGGGTCCCTTTGGCAAAGGACACAGGTTCCCATTTTATGAGAGGCCTCAGACCCAAGCCCGACTTTGAATTATTAGTTAAGCCAAATCCTTTCCCAGAGTCCCCCATCTCTGAACATTTTCAATGGCCTTCCTTGGGGACATGACCTACGCTAGCCAGCCCCAAGGTAAGGAGGTGGAGGAAGAATCTGACAACAGATGCTGTCCAGAGGAATAACTACATTTGTTACACCTACAGGCCTGATGGGTGTTTTTGGCATCATCACCAAGCTAGCTCTGGAGAGTGTGGGCAGGGAGGAACCATACCACTCAAGCAAAACCTCCCTGCACCTCCAAAATCAAATACTGAGCCACAGTCCCATCCCCAACAAAAAGAAAAGAGAGGAGACCCAAACTGGATCAGGTCCCTAGGTGTTGGGGTGCATTTGCTACATTGTTGTAAGTTCAGTTTGTATTTGTAACCTTGTTTGTAACTATATTTGTAATCTTGTTTGAAACTGCATTTGTAATTTTGTTTGTGATATTGTTGTAACTTTAGTACCTGTAATTGGCATTCCCCATCCCAGGTCCACAGCCCAACCAGTTCCTGGCCACTTCACTTCAAGTGTCCTCCACGATTGTGCTGAGGGGGCAGAGGGTCTCAAAGGAATTAAGAAATCTCACTTTGCAAACTGGTTCAGGAGCTTGAGATACACCTGGTGCCAGGGAGCAGCGGCTGGAATGAAATAGCCCTGGGGGTTGGAGAGGGTGCAGGTGCCAGGGAAGCTGCCAGCTATTTGGAGGCTCTGCTGGGCAGGGATAACTCTGTTAGTCTCTCCCAGCACATGAAGCAAAGGCAGGGACAGGGGCTCCCATAGGAAAAGAGGGGTGAATTTGGGGCTCCTTGGGCAGAAACCAGAAATCAAAATGACAAATCTTGGGAGGGGGAAGTCAGGGTCTGTGGCCTGCCCCAGGGCGCACACCAGGGCTGCCAATGCTGCCCCTTAACTAAACCCAAGGAGTCCATCCACATGGCCATGTTCAGCTAGTGTTTGCCCAACCTAAAGCCGCAGCATTTGGCTGGCTCAAGCCTGAGAACCACCAGGCTTGATGTTCTTCCTCCAGATAATGGGGGGGGGGTGGCACGAGCTCTGCAATGGGGTATGGGTCGAAGGAACTCAGCACCTCAGTGCCTTCCTCAGAGAGCCAGTTTTATCACAGAAGCCGTGCTTGCTCTGCCTAAAGCTGGCCGAACACAAAATCCACAGCAAAGGTCTTGGTTCAGACATGGCCACACCCCAGCCTCCACAACTGGAAATTCCTGGGCTGGGAGCAGAACCAGAAGTGACTGGGGGCGGATTGAAGCCAAAGGACGTGGCCAGCTTGGCCCAAGGTGTTATATTTGCCTTGATAGGTTAGGGGGGCAAGGGGAGAAGCCAGAATGGGACCCAAGAAACGGGGCCTCCAGTGAAGGGGCACTCATTCAGGGCTCGGGCTAAGGCTCTGCCTCCTTGAGTGAGGTGCAGTCATTGCAACCGACGGTCGACCTGGTAGTCACATGCCCCTTCACCTTGTTGCCCACGCCTGAGGACAATACCCACTGCAGCCCTTTCTGATGGCTTGCGTGGTTCCCTGCCCACGGCCCTAAAGAGTTGCTCGCATGGAAGTCCATGGGAGAAGGCTGCTGTCAGGAGATGTCCCTCAAGGCCACGGCTGCCTTGTAAGGGGTTAGCAGCGGTTTGGGAAAGGCTGTGCCCCAATCAATGGAGAGGCATGGACAAGCCTTCTCTACCTATACATGGACTTCTGGGAATATGCTGAGCTTGCTGGGGAAGATCTCTGAGAGCATCAGCCTGAAGAATAAGAGCCCTGAGTGGCAGAGATGTGATTCCAAATGCCCGAGGATCTTTTCTTTGCTTCTAAGTTTTTTTAATCTTTTTAAAATTATATATATATATATAAAATCTTTTTTTAACCAATTACATGTTGAAACATTTTAAAAAAGTTTTGGACTCTAAATTGTATCCCTTCCTTTTCCCTCACCAAGACAATAAGTAATCTCACATAGTTTAAACGTGTGCAATCATGTAAAATATTTCCATGACTCTATCACAAGGCTCTACCACAAGTTGACACAAATAGTCCACATGAATAATTAGAGGGGAAATGCCTTTAAATATGCTTCTTTCATGTTTCTTTTGAATTACTGCAATTCTGCTTTGCTCATAGAGCACAGCACCTTCTTTGATGCACGCACACAATGTTAGGTAACCACTGTGACAAGTGTCTTACATGTCTCATGACTGATTTCAAAGTTCTTCAGAGAGATCTCAACAGTGTTCTTGTAACACTTCTTCTGATCTCCATGTGAGTTCTTGCCGTGTATGAATTTTCTATAAAATAGTCTTTTAGGCAAACATACAGAGGTTGTTGTTTTTTGTCCTTATTTCTCAAAAAGAACCATGACATCAGTGAGGTGATACCATGACATGCTAGCGAATGGCATTTTAAGTGAGGGAGGGTTAAAGCCATGTACAAGAAGATTCCCAAAAGAATGCTACTGTGAAGAGCTTTTAAGGTTAAGATTACACAGTAATAGTGAACACTCTGTTTATTCCATTACAAATGAAGTTTAAGTACAATATTCACAATATAATATTCACAATATAGGGTTTATAACAGCTTAACATTAGAATGGTCATACAGTTTTCACTACAGTGGCCACAATATTTAGAACAAAGAACAAAAGAATAATCATCTGGTTTCCTTAAGGGGGAAGCCCTCCTTACTTAATCATTCAGTCAATTCACAATACAATAATCAAACTTCCACTCATGGGGCAACCATTAACTTAATCAGTCACTAGTCTAGATTCACAATTACTAAATATCATTCATCACTAGTATAGTTATTAGAAAAGCACACAAACCCTCCACTCCCTGGTGTCCAGCAAACCTCCAATTTGTCCAAGGGGAGGCCTTTTTTTTATCTTGACTCTGGGTGATCTCTCTGATTCCCTGGATCCCCTCCCATGGTACCAGCTCCCTCCTGAATTTACCAGTCAGTCACCTGGTTTCAGAAGAAGACAGCTGCCAGGTTTTTGTCCAGTCCTCAGAGGTAGGCAGCTCCCAGGTCCTTGTCGAGTCCTCAGGGCAGTCCCTGCCACACACTGAAGTTCACAGGGTCCAGCACATCTCAAAACCTTCACCACTTCTCTTGCCTGGAACTCAAGGATCAGCCAGGCCGTGAACAAACAAAGTCTTATCCTGGTCATGCTTCTTCAGTCCTCTAGCAGTTTAGCTGGCCCTAGGACTCAGAAGGAATATTGGCCTTCTGGGTGGCCTTCACCAGATTCTGGTCTCAGGAAAACTCCATCTCAGGTCTCAATCAGCTCTCTCTCTCTCTCTCTCTCTCTCTCTCTCTCTCTCTCTCTCTCTCTCTCTCTCTGTCTCTCTCTCTCTTTCTCCCCTCCCCATCTCTCTCTCCCTCTCTCCCTCTCCCAGATGCTCTGACAATCCTGCTTCCTCCAACAAGAAAATTCCAATACTATCTCTGTCTCTGGAATTCTTGCTTATATACACACACTGGCCTTCTCTCTCAGATAATACCCTTCTTCCATGTCAACAGGGGAGTTCATTCCTTCTCAACAGGGGACAGGGCTCACACCTTCCATACTTAGCCCTAAGTTGCCAAGTGCTAAGTGTCTGCTAAACCAATTGCTGTTACAAAGGGTTATGCAAAATCATGACTCTTACTTTCTCCTCTGGAGTTATCTGCATCCAGTGGCAAGAAATAGATCAGGATGACTGGAGATGGTCCTGTATGTAATGGGAGACTTTAATTTTTTAACTAAGGTCTTCCCCAGACCTCAGTTTGTCTGAGGCAACCTTCATTCAGTGACTAAGGCTAGATAAGAAATGAAAAAAAAGAACTCTTTTACCTAGTCAAAAAAAAATACATACATTAGGCATCTGAACAACATGGCCAACCCATCAGAGTTGCACTCTCTGCAGTACAGTTTGAATACTTGGTAGTTCAGTTTGAGAAAGGACCTTAGTGAGGAAAAGGAAGTAAAATAAGAACAGCAATAAAACTCTAGAATCCTTTTTGGTGGACAAAAAGGACCAAAGCATGGAATGGGAGGAAGACAACACAGTCAGAGCTCCCACACCAAATGCTTCCAAGACATTTGAAGAATGCTTAGAAGCTATACATAAACTGAAAAGGACTTTGAAAACCAAATAAGAGAAGTGCAGGAAAAATTGGGAAGAGAAATGAGAATGATGCAAGAAAATCATGAAAAGAGAGTCGACAAGCTGACTGAAGAAAATACTTTAAAAAATAGATTAACTCAAATGACAAAAGAGGCCCAGAAAGCCAAT
>CM053596.1:170698497-170754932 GCA_028646575.1 Pseudocheirus occidentalis
AGTTTCCTTCTTCCCCATTGTGAGTGCCTATGTCCTGGATTTTTGGAGTGGATATCCACTTCTGGGGTGCCAGAGTCTTGAGCTTCTCAGGCTGAGAGGTAGGCATTTGGTAGCTGTAAGCTCTGAGTGTGTAGCCTGAGGCCAAGACCAAGACTCTCAATGATTCCCCTGAGTTACCCTGAGGCTTACAGAGTAACTTGTGGAGGTGGGACTGGTCCAGCTCCTTCAGGTTTCCACATCTATGTCTCTGAGCTACAGCTCAGGCAGGCTCAGAGCCAGCTACAGCTGAAGGCCCAAGGCACAGCTGTTGCTTGCTGATTGGTGTGGTGGTACTAAACACCTGGGATTTTCTTGGTAGGGCTTGCTGGCTCCACTCTACTGGGCTTAAACTCTGTACTGTCTTCTTTCCCCTTTCTGTCAGCTGTGCCCAAGCCTGAGGCTGTTTCCACTAATTCAAGATTTTACTCTGGGTAGGACATTTAACTCTGGACTTTTCTGGATCAGGGAGGGGGGATCAGAGCCACTAAACTTTATTCCTCCATCTTGGCTTCTGGAAGTATGGGTGTATAATTTTTAACATCCAGTTTGCCCCAGGGAGAGCCCCTGACTGCTGTTGGCCCCGAGTTTTTTCGTACCTGGTTTGATGATCCTCTGTCCTGTGGTGAGATGGCCAGGCTGGGTGAGTCTCCTGGCTGCCTGGGGCTTCTTCTCTGCTGTACTCTGCTCTCAGCTCCACATTGGTGTGGCTCCCTTGTGCTCAGTGTTCTCCTTACCCCGACATGAGTAGGCACTTTTCTGGGCTGGGAATCTGCCATGCTCAGTCTCACAATGGGTTCTGTCACTCTTAAATTTGTTCAGACTCACTTTGTAGCCTTAAGCAAGAGAATTCCACTGACCTTTTTCTTAGCCTGGCTTGATAGGTGTGGAGATTGCCCCCAGGTGTTGCTGATTGTCTCTCCTGTAGACTCTGGCTGGGGCTTGTCCCAACCGCCATGGAGCCAGGCTGCAGTTTCAGGAGGGCCAGCCTTGGCTCTCAGCCTGTTGCGATGAGCCCTTCCTGCCAAGCTGCCTTCAGCAAGAGATGTGTTTTCTGTTTTTTTTAATGGGTTTTGGAGCCCTAAAATTTGTGTAGAGTCATATTTTATGTGTATTTAGGGTGACTGTCGGGGAGCAGCAGAGCTTTGCTGCTTCTATGCCATCACCTTGGCTCTGCCCCCTAAAATTTTTTTAATAGGAATTAAAGTGTAAGTCACTGGCCCATAGGTTAAAGAGTCTAATGCACTCCTTTTTCCATGAAATTGGGACACTATTTGCCCTTTCCTAATCTTCTCTTACCTATACCATCTTCCATAATCTTCCAAGTATCACTGATAGCAGACCTGCAATTGCTTCTGCTCATTACTTTTAGGATCTGAGAGTGTAGTTCATATGGGCCAGGTGACTGAAGTTCATAAAAAGATAGCTAGATCCTATCACACTGTCTCTTTGCTTATATTTGGAACCAGTTCCCTATTTGTCATTTTTCTTCTGTCATTTCTAGGGTTGAGGTCTTATTCTTTTGCCGAGAAATGGTAAGACATGAGCAGCTCAGTTTTTTTTTCTTTTGTCAGTTATCACCATTCCATTTACCCCTAGTGAAAGGCCCGACTCTTTTTTGATCACCCTTTTGTCTGAAAATATAGCTAAACAAAGAAAAACATTCTTTTTGTTGCCTAAATTTATTTTTTTCCATCCTCAGCTAATTCTGAGTTTAACACTCCTGACATTACAGGACGATATCACACTCATATTATTGGTTGACCTTACATCTATATGCTCTAAATATTTTATCCAAAAATATAAATTTGCTGATGAGTCCCCTGTGTATCCACATCAGTCTTTTCAGACAAATATCATTTTTTTCTCCTCTCTGAAATTGTTTCCTTTTGTATCTCTAGAATTTACAGAAGTCTTCCCTACTCTTTGTAAAGTGACTTCTCTTAAAGCATTTTTTCTATGTGGGATCTGAACCATATTTCCACTAAACCTTTTGAAATCTGCTCCAAATCTATGATCTTATGAATTTATTAGTGAACTAAATGTATACTAAATTATTCTTTAGATTGCTTAGTTTTTCCATTCTAAATTATGTAGAACCAGACCTTAATTTAGAAAGACACAAATCTGCCTTGTCATACCCCCAAATACAAAGAAAATTATCAAGTGGCTACCCAGTTTCCAAATTCAAAATAATTGATGTATTTGTGCTGGGAACATGATGAAATATTTCAACAAATAGAAACAAATAAGAAATGAGGAATGGGCGCTAAAATTGGGACTAGACAGAAAAAAAAACCACAAAGAAAATCATTCCACACAGCAGCTGAGAAAAAAAGTCATTTTTCCTACATGGGGAATAGAAATTAAAAGAGAAAAGCATTTGCAAAATGGTATGGAGATGTTAATGGTGGCTTTGCTTGCTCTTCTGTACTATTCAATAGGGCTTTCAGTACAATTCCTCTGTCTTGACACAGTGCCCTCCCTGTTCTCAGCTTAAGCTCTGTTGCCATTTGTCAACACAAAATATTATATTCATGTCTAGACTCAACAGAGTTCCCATTTGTGCCAGCTCAAGTCCCACAGTTTGGATATCGGGGCATATCCTTTGCTCCTGAGAGTCTGCAGTGCCACCAGTCTAATTATACTTTTTTTCATCTTGCACTATATTTTGAAAAACCTGCTTAGGTTTTTGTCGTGGAAATTTCAATTTTAAAACTTTAAGTTTTATATTTAGCTTCTACTTTCATTACTTGAATAGCTGAAATGTAGTTAGGAAGCCCACTGGGCAATACCATTGTTTAATATGTTCTATAGAGTCCTGTTCATTATTTGCACTCTAAAGAAATGTTAAATGCAGAGACTTATCCTTGTTCACTATCTTTTAAAATGCTCTTACCTCTGACACTCAGATAATATTGAGGTGCTTTTACTCTCTATGTAAATTCAGTAGCATTTGCTCAACATTTTTATTTAGTTGCCCACACATCCTCTAAGACTATGTATATCTGAATCAACAATTGTTTGGCTCAAGTGGCCAGCTTAGAGAACAATTATGTTCATTCTTCAAGCCATAAACATGTACAGAGCAACTACTGTGAAAGTGGAATACAACACTACAATCTTTACGAAAAAGTTGAGGAAAACAGAGATCTTATAGTATACAGATCTTATGCTCTGTATACTCTAATGCCCTTGAGGGCAAGAAAAATTGCATTCTTAAATTTATAACCTCAGCACCCCAAATGCAGTGCCTAGAATTTAATATACTGATTGACTGTTTGAGCTCTGAGAAGAGAAGGCACACATACATGAAATAATTAAAGAATATAAATTAATAAAGGAGAATGTAGATACCTAAATGCTGAGGAAACGTGATGAAGCAGTGGTCAGGACAGGCTAGCAGTTAATTTATTCCAGCTTTCAGCTGAATTCTAAAGAAAATGTTGACTAGCTATTGATAAAGAGGGGGAAGGAGAAGCATTTTAGTTTGTGGGAATAAAATGTGAAAAGGCATAGTGTTTTAGGAGAGGAATCATTAAGTAAATATATTTTGAATGCATAAGTGGGAATTTTGACTCAGCTCAAATGTCTTCTCTGTAAAGAATTTCCTGTTCCTTCCCACTGGAAATGATTCCTCCCTCATCTGATCTCCTAGCACATTATACTGCCTTTATGAACCAAAGTATTCTAATTTGTATTCTAGTTATCTGTGCTCATACTTTGTCATATCTACTAGATTTTTAACTTGAGAGCAAGAATCATGTCACTTCTTTTTCAGGTTTAAGTTGGACTAAATGACCTCTGAAGTCCCTTCTAATTCTGATATTCTATGATTCTATGATCATTGCATTTACTACCACCAGGCACAAAATGTTGAATCATGGGCATTTAATATTCTTAATGAGTAACAAAAGTTACACTATATAAGCATGTGTGTCCATAGGTGTATGTGAATGATGGCTAACTGCCAGGTCTTAGAATTCATATTGTGTTTGACAAACAATAGGAAGATTCTTAATCAAATCTTTTAGAAAGATGACTGTTGTAGCTGTGTGTTGGCTTGAATAAAACAATAAGGTGACTGGACTGAAGGAAAATCAGACATGAGGTAATAAAGGACATGGACTAGGTAGTGGCTTTAAATTGGAAAGAGCAAAAGATCTGAGAGAGAATGCAGAGGAAACTTTCAGGATTTGGTAATGGACTATTTAACTGTCCTTTCCAGTGACTCATATAGCACAACCAAATACTCAGTGAATGCTTTTGGATGATGATAACACACACCTAACAAATGTATATTTTGCAATACTCTATTAAATGAAAATAACATCAGCAAGTCTTCCATTCCAATTAAATGAATTAAAATGTGCTTGCCAAATCTTGACTAGGTTTGCCAAAACATTAGGAAAATGAATAGAGAGGTGTCAGTCTATGTACCTTTATTGAAAGGAGCATGAAGATGATGAAAAGCGAGCTGTTATTCCTAAGAGACTGACTCCTAGTGCCATCTTGTGTTCATAATGTATTTCTTCTACTTTAGCTCTACTTCGGTTTGTTTTAAAAGATGGATTTTCCTGATGCCAAACTCTAACTCAGAATGAAATATGGACACATCTGTCAACATTCTAAGCCAAATGAATAGCTCCTATGAAATAAAAAATATTTTTAAATATTTTAAATATCTCCTAGCTGCCTATCCAACATGTTATTTGTAGTTTCTGTGTTCTCTCTTTTGCTACTAGTGCACACTGTTTTCTGCCAAAATGTGGTCAACAGCCAAGGGTCATGGGAAGCTGTATTGGGAACAGATGGGCTCTGTGCTGAATTAAGAACAGAACTAAAGAAAGCCTGTTATCTTAAGAGTAGTGATAGCTGGAGGAGGAGAATGGCCAGAGTCTGAGTAGGGGAAATGAAGTTGTATGTCTAATTATGCTCTTGTTCCTAACTTGCTTTGGGCATTGCAAGTTGTATCCATACCCACCCATCTGAAAAAAAGTGTGTGTGTGTGTGTGTGTGTGTGTGTGTGTGCATATGTGTGTGTGTATAGATAGATAGATAGACAGACAGACAGATAGGTAGACAGACAGGCAGACAGACATGTATATATACATGCATACATGATACACATACACACACTTATGTTGAGGACAAATTTAGGTAAGATAAATGTCAGTAAAGTTAGATCTGGATTTTAAATTACATCATTTTGGGATATGGTGGTGAGAAAAAGTTGATCCCTGTTTCTGAAAGGCAGTCAAGTTGTGTCACTTCACAAACACACACACACATACATATCCCAAAGCAATTAGACCTCCAGCTCAGGGAAGAGAACTGGGGCTAATAGGCTACCAGTTCTATTTCTAAAGCTATGGAACATATTTTCTAGATCCTTACATGTCCAAGGACACTTTGAATTGAAGGCTTTCTCTATTCATAGAAAAACCACAATTTTACTGTGCTAGGAACAAACATGTTTGGGTTACCTTTTTGTACATTCTCTTTCCCTCTCATTGAAGAATTCTTCTCTGAAATGATACATATGTACACAGATAATAGGCCTACCCATGGAACAGGTAGGTTACCCTCCCAATTCAACATATTTGAATCAGAATAGCCCTTTGTTAATAAAGTATCAATCATGCCTCAGGAAACTGTATTGCTAATAATAAAGCCAAATGAACTGATATGTTTAGTTCAGCATGAGCAGTGTTTTTCTTTGAAAAGTCAGTTATTCAAAGTAATGAAATATGCTGATAATGCAAATACATATTCTATACTTTCATTACTATGGTTGATGAGACTCTTTAATGCCCAACAATAATTAATCCACAGGGGAATCATCTGCTTAATAAGGATAGTTGTTAAATTCTATATAAACTTTAGAATAGACAATATCTTCCACTTCAGCCTCCAAGTCAATGAAACTTTTGTTTCTGGTGAGTTACAGCATATTAATTAAAATTTCATACCCCTATGACCAATTCAACAATAAGCTTAATTATTGTCAGTTAAAAGAATATAGCCAGCAATTCCCTCCATAAAAACATATTTCATATATGACAAACAAGGAATTCATTGCTAGCAATTACTCAAAATGTCATGTCATTTCTTTTAATCATAAGCATTCATTCATTCATTCTTTTGGAGAATACATATTTTGGTTGATTTGAAGTACATTATTTAAGGGAGGGGGAGGGAAGGAGCTAAATAGTAGAATAGAATTCTGGCCAACCAGGGGAGATCTTTACAATAAGCCTGCTACATCTAATTATAAAAGATGAAGGTTTTGAAATTTGCATAATTGCAAGTGCTGGTAGAGGTCGGTAACATATTTGCATTATCTACTTATGTTCCATACCAACACTTTTAAGTACCACTTATCAAAAATAAGTCTACTAAGTCAGATGCTTGTAGGTGTCAGAATTCTGTAACCTACAACATTGGCAATGTCTTTTTGTACATATATCATTAAGGTTTCAATGGCTTTGTAAAATCAATTTATAGGCTTTGGTACATCTCATCTGTGTTTTCGAAAATAAATGCAGATCAGTGACTACACCCAGAGAGAGAGAAATGTATTTGTAGGTCTGAGTCAAGTCCAAAGTAATCATTTATCCCCTTTGCAAATAATCATTCAGTTTGTCATAATTCAGCATGACTAACAACCTTTATAAAGATGACACTTGAGTTTTGAAAGTGTGTGTATACTCAGTGATAGGAGGGAGTTATACTGAAATCAGGGGAAATCGTTGATTCATTACCCAAAAGGATAGTAAGTGGAACAATTAGTGTTTTGACTAGTAAATAAATGCAAATCATCACTTAAGTCATTTACTTAATTAAAATATATCAGGGTTTGCTTTTTAAAAAATAATACAAGACACAAGGTAGAAGTGGATAGAGAGTTGGATTCAAAGGCAAGAAGACCTGTGTCTGTCACCTCTGATTGATGCTAGCTGTATCATCATGAGCAAGATATAACTTCTCAATGCTCTAGGCAACTTTCTAAGACTATAAAATGCAGAGAAATTGCCAAACTTCACCCAATAATTTCTTATTCCATTGAAATTGTGGATCTAGTTCAGTTTGATAATCTATTCTCTTAAATTAATTTTCACTCACCACAAGCATATTGAAAAAGTTATGAGTCTTAAAGAAAGAACGTAAAGGTTCACTTAAATCCTATGAATATTTGTTAAACATCTAATTTAGGAATGGCTAGATACTGGGACATGAGAGAAAAACAGTAGGGCCTGCTCTCAAAGAGCTTAAATTCTACTTATATTTCAAATGACCCATCAAACAGTTAATGTATATATATATTTTTTTCATTGCTCCTTCCCATTGTCCTTTCACCTTTATCATGAATGTCAACTTAGCAATGGAAGATATTAAGTGATTTTAAAGAAAAGAGCTCTGACCCCATCAAGTCAAAGGGGAAAATATTTTACACAGAGATGCTATATTTACCACAAGGATTTCCAAAAGACTTGTGAAAGAGGACCACTGAGTGAAGGATTCAGTGCAAAGCTAATAAGATAAATATATACACACACATCAATAAACAAACTCACATACATATATTTAGAGAAAGGAGGTGAGATGCAATATCAGAAGGTAATCATAATGCATTGGTCATAGTTATGACTGTGCATTTAAAAGTATTTTGATCAGAATATGTGAAAGCACTTATGTACATAGTTTTATCACTAGAAATGCAATAATTATAGAATCAAACATTCATATACTTTTGTGATGATTAGTAATTATATTAAAATTAATTTTAAAATTGGTAATGGAAACACATTGGGTTTCAAATAAAGGGAACAGTTTTCTTTCTGAATACAGCAAAACAGTTAAGCAAATAAGCAAAACTAGTTAAGAATTTTGTGCTGCTATTACTAATAATAGGTAGCACTTATATAATGATTTAAGGTTTGCAAAGCACTTTAGAACTATTTCCTTTTCTATGTACAACTCTGGGATGATGCTATTATTATTCACATCTTATAGATAAGGAAACTGGGGTAGACAGATTAAATACTTTGCTCAGAGTTATATGTAGCTGTATGGTCAATCCATTTTAAGACTATCTACTTGATTTGGTGGGGAGAGAAGATGAGGAGGTGGAAGAGAGTGGTTGGGACCTGTGATTTCATAGCTACAGCAAATTCCCAATGTGTAGACTCCCTCTGCCAGTCTCAGTGTTAGAGGCAGCACCTGAATGAATCCATGTTAGTCATCTCTCCACTTCACTGCACTGTCTCTTGGCTGCTTCATAGAATTTAGTCACATCTAATACTATTTATAAATGCACAACACAACATAGCCTAACGGTTCAAAAGAAACATATTGACATGCTGATAGTTATTCTAAATAATAGTTCCAGAGTGTCACATAGAAGCTTATTAGGTCTGAGGACCACTGGGTGCACAGAAACAGTTGCTAGAAATAGCCTTGTTGTCAGAGCCACCAACCTACATTTCATAGACTCATAGAATTTCAGAATTAGAAGGGACCTTAGAGGCCATCTAATCTAACCCACACTTGAACAGGAATCCCCCCACAACAGCCCTGCCAAGTGGTCATCCAGGCTTGCTAGAAGAGAAGGAAAGAGTAAACTCAGACTGTTACAGCCTGTGTTCTAGGCACAATGCCTTTTTAAAATAAAGCCATCAAAATTTAGCTATTGTCATCTGGCACTCTTGCTTCATATTGAGTTCTTAGTCCAATAAACCCCTAAGATCTTTTTTTACATGAATTTTTGTCGAGTCCTGTTGCCTCAATCATATATTTGTAAAATTGATTTTTTTAACCCAGGTGAAGGGCTTTGCATTTATCTCTATTCAATTTCATCTTATTAGATTCAGCTCATCATTCTAGCCTGTCAAGATCGTTTTGGATCCTGAGTTCATCATTGAATATGTGAGCTATCCCTCTCAACTTGTGTCATCTACAAATCTGATAACTGTGTCATTTAGACCTTTTCCCAAAAACAGAGCCTCGTATCCCTACCACATTCAGGTGGCTCAGTAGATAAGCACTGGGCCTAGAATCAAGAAAACCTGAGTTCCAATTCATCATCCAACACTTCCTAAATATGATCCTGTGGAAGTCACATAAGTCTCTATTTGCCTCAGTTCCCTCAACTGTAAAATGAGGGTAATGACAGCTTCTACATTGTAAGTTATTGTGAAGATCCAAATAAAACATTTGTAAAGGGCTTAATACTATTCCTGGCACACAATATCTGCTATATAAATGTTTGTTTCCTTCCCCTTCACTCTATGAGAAATATCTTTCCAAGTTTACATTGGGCAAGTAGTACTATTCATGTGATTCAATCATTCAACTAACTCTGAATCTTCCTAACTCTGCTACCATATAGCCCAGATCTTTTCATTTTGACCATGAGGACAACATGAGAGAATGTTGACTTTGTTGAAATACAGACAAAGATTGGAAGAGGTCTTAGAAGTCAACCTCTCTTTTACAGATAAGTAAATTGAGGCCAAGAGAAATTGAATGAATTCTCTAATGTCACAGAGGTTTTAAGTGTCAAATCCAAGATTTGAACTCATTTGCTATGATTGGAGATACAATAGGATCAGTGGGTTCTCCCCCACACACACACACTATGGTGCCATGTGTTCTGTTATTCCCTTGATTTACTAGTGTGCTAACTTTCAAAAAGAGAACTGACATTTTCTTGACATAACCTACTATCGATGAAACCATTCTTGATTTTTGTGATCACTGTGTCTCTTTCTAGATGTTCTTAAGGCATTCATCTAATAGTTCATTCTATATTTCTGCCAGAAATTTGTCCTGTAATTTATAGAAGTTTGTTTAATACATTTATCTTTCCCTCCCTCCTTCCTTCCTTCCTTCCTTCCTTCTTTCCTTCCTCCCTTCCTTCCTTCCTTCCTTCCTTCTTTCCTTCCTCCCTTACTTCTTTTCTTCCTTCCTTCTTTCTTGCCTCCCTCCCTCCCTCCTTTCCTTCCTTGTTTGTACACTGATTTGAATTAATTAAAGCCAGCTTGACATCTTCTTATTACCTTTTTACTTATTTTGTGTTCTACGTGCCACTTCCCTTTTTTTGCTTTGTCCTTCCCAATCTGAAGATAAATTTCCTTAGCATAAAAATACTCAATATTCAAACAGATCAGTGACCACATCAACTTGGAAGTTCCTTCTAATTTTACAGATTGCAAACCATCCATATCTGTTCATCCTGTGTAATTCAAGTCCATATCCTCCCATAAGTTCACCACAGGGGATCCATCCAATATCTGGAAGCCTTCCTTGCCTTCTCCTGATATCTTGATGTACCTGTTCATCTGTTATCCTACCTCCTTGACACATGATCAGCCCATCTTCTCTTCCTATCATATGATTGGTTCTTTAAATATATGATTTACTCTTTTTCTTCTTCAAAGTTATCTTTGGTAATATGGTGCAGGCTTCTCATACCCATCATGTGTCTTTTCATTGTCCTATATGTCGCATTCAATTTTAGTCCTTCAGAGACTGATATTTTCTAAATTTTGCTGACATACAGCATGGAAAAAAGGAAATGTGAAATTTGAATATTACTGCCTTGTTTCCATTGCTTGTTCTCATGCTTTTGCCTACACCAAGCAGCAGTCTTAATCCTTCTTCAAGAGTCCTCTTTTTTCCCAACATAATTTTTTTTTGCTTTTTTTTTTTGGAGGGCAGTTGGGGTTAAGTGACTTGCCCAAAGTCACACAGCTAGTTAGTATGTCAAGTGGCTGAGCCCGAATTTTAACTCAGGTCCTCCTGACTCCAGGGCTGGTGCTCTACTTACTGCACCACCTAGCCCCATATTACAAATGCCCTCTGTGCATTTACAGAATGACATAATTATTTCTTATCTGGCCATCTATAAGATCACAGATACATGGCTATCTATTCTCTACTTTAACATACCCAGTGACAGAAACTCACTACTTTGCTATGAAATTCTTGTACTGAGCTGAAATACTCTCACTGTAAAACGTTTATCCAGTGAATGCTAGTTCTGCCATTTTAAACAATTCAGGATATCTGTTCTGCATTTCCCCTCAACATAATAGCTACTTGATTTTCCAACCTGAAAACCTAGAATTAGACAATCACAAACTTTCAGAAGGAAGACTTCCATGTCTTTACCTAAAAGAAAGAGAATCTTTCTTCCAACTAGGTACATATTAAGTTGATCCCCATTCGGATTTTCTCTTTGATGATACATAGAATCAAAGATAGGTCCCTTTGAAGTAATCAAATCCAATCCCCTCATTTCACCTACAGGGAAATGGAGCTTCAAAGAGGTCAAATAACTTATCTAGTCCTAAACAGATAGTGTATGTAGTTATATATGAAAGCATGATTAATCCTAGACATATTCTCTGGAACAGGGCAATTTTGTCAAAATATCTACTGTGTCTGAGAGATGTCTATCTAACCTAGAACTTTATTTTTTTTTATAATGAGTGTGGTTGTGCTTCTGGAGTCTATCATTATCCCTTCTTATTTCAGTGTGCCTAGGGAGAAGAACTGAGGGCAGAAATGCCAAGGGGCAAATTCACTTCAAAATTCTCAGTTTGAGGTTCTTTCTGCTACATTATGCTGCTTCCCAATAGTGGTTTCTGACATGGATGATGGTTCAGAATTGTAATTGTTCTTACAAGTGGAGTCTTCTTGCTTTGTGAGTTTTGGGTTTTTTTTTAAAGATCATCATATCAAATATAGACTTAGAAATAAGACCTGAATCTAGTCTAATCCTCTCATTTCACAGATGGGAAATCTGAGTACCACAGGAGTTGTGACTTGCCAAGGTCACACAGATATTATGTAAAGAGTTGGGATTTGAACACAAGCCATCTGATTCCAAATCTAAAATTCTTAAGAGAGATAAGTCTTACCATAACAGATAACAAAGGTTATTTCAGGGATGTGGGATCACCTAATGGAAAGACTTGGGGCCAGAGAGAAGACAGTTGTTTTCTTTTGTTTTATAAAGGCATGGGAAATGGTAAAAAATGATGTAGTATTATAATCAGACTTTTTGGTGGCTTAATGATATCTACTTGCTATCACATTAATACATACACATAATTCAAGGTGACATATTCATTTATAACAAAAGATTCCAAAACACGATAACAGAGATACCTGTTATGTTACTAGATAACTAATGTTACTAGAAGATTTGTTTCCTCCTAGTTCAGTACCTTGAAGTATATTGGCAGTTTCCGATAATCATTGATGCTGCAAGAAGCCTGATCACTCTTGCTATCTGCAAACCCACACAATTCACATTTACTGGAAACCTCAATATGTTCACTTCTGATCCCTAGGTTCACTTTAGTTTCTGGCCTCTGAAGGTATCTTTCTAACTCAACATTTGCTGTAACTTGATTCCTCAGTGTTTTCCAGGAATAAAGGGTATCCCTGGTCCTCTGTTTATATTGTTAACTCTTTGGTAACTGAATAAAAGCATCACATTATTTTCAGACTTTTTAGTCACAGTAAATGTAGAATGTAACATTGCCTAAATTTGTATATTGAAGGTCATTCCTTGTGAGGAGATTTTATGGTTTGCTTTGAATAAGCACCACACCAATAAAAAACTGACAACACAGTGGGTACCTATTAACTGAGAAATGGCTCAAAATACTACTATGAGAATTGCATAGAAAGCCATTTTACCATAAAAAATATGAATAAGAGGAATTCATTGAAACATGTGAAGACTTTTGTGAACTTGTCTGGAGTGAAGAAAACAGAACCTAGAAAATAATATGCAAAATTAATCAAATGATGCAAATGAAAAGAGCAATAAAATGAAGCTAAACATTTGGTCTTAAAAGATAAAAAGCAGGGCATTATTCCTTTTTGGCAGAGAAGTGGTGGACTATGAGTATGGAATGTTGCCTATGTTAGACAATGATTATTCTATCTGGTTTTAATTACTTTCTATTTTTGTTGAAGGCAAAGGTTCTTCTGGTTGATGGGATGATATATGCAGATATGATTGTGACATGAAAAATGAAAGACGTCGCTAAAACAAATTTATTAAATGAAATAAAAATAAATCCCAAGCACTATTCCTTTTTGTTTATGTGTGTGTTTCTTCTTCTTCTTCTTCTTCTTCTTCTTCTTCTTCTTCTTCTTCTTCTTCTTCTTCTCCTCCTCCTCCTCTATCTCTCTCTTTCTCTCTCTGTCTTTCTCTGACATCAGCAATAATACATCTTCAGGGAGTATGGTGCTGCAGAAATGTTTCTCTTTCACTGCAAATACTGATTTGATGTTTTCTGAGCTCCTAACAAATTTGGTGACTTGGCCAATCCACTTTATCCCTTCTTTGTTTGGTCATAGTCTTTCCTTTGGAGGCACCACTTCCCCATTTTCAGTGACTTGTGAAAGGGTCATTAGGCCTGATTTCTCTCAGCCTTCTTACTTCCTCTCTTTTCTTCTTTTCGTCTCCACATTGGGCTCTGGGTGTCTTTTGTTTCTCAGGTCCCCTGTAGGTTAAGCCTAAGCTCTCCTCTTCTGTTCTCTTTAACTCACAGTCAGAATTGGCGTCTGTATTCCTTAACCCACCAGATGAATAAAAGCAGGTAGAGTCCTTCCAAATCTCAAGCTTTGGTTGGACAATCACTTTAAGAAGGAGTCTTGTCACAAGATCACATCATGACAAAATAGCTCCGGGTGACTGCAACTTGAAACAACTTTGATCCTCAAGGGATCAAATTGTAAAGTTTTCTAGGTTCATGTAATCCTCCGTTTAATGAAACATGTAATAACTATCTGAATTAAAGTCAATTAAAGACATATATAAGACACTGATGAACAAAATATAATTCTGTGCATGTTTGGGAATAGTTAAGGATTTATGTGGCAATATCTCATATAAGGAAAGAATTTTGAAAAATGTTCTATTAGTGACACTTATTTTTTTACATCATACCTATTTCCTAATATATCTTCTTCTTCCTCAGCAATTATTCTCATTAATCCATCACTTTGAACAAAACAATTAAGAGAGAGTGTGTTGTGTAGTAAAAAAAAAAAAAACCTCTGAAGTTGCAGTCAGAGGTCCTCAGTTCAAATTCTAACTCTACCATTTATTAACCTTGTGACTTTGGCTCAATCACTTCCACTCTCTGGGCCTCAGTGTATCTTCAATTCCAAAATGATGGGGTTCCTTCCACCTTTAAAACTATGGTTCTGTTGAAGGATATTCAAAAACTATCTGAGATTTAGCCCCTGGTCCATACCAGTGCATGGGGATTTTACCAAAGGGATCATAATTAAATTAATAATGGAGGTTGATCATCATGCTCATCCTGAGTTTAGCCCCTTTTTGGAACTAAATTTATTTATATTGTACTCGTTATGAATGATGTTTTGGTTCTGCTTTATTCCCTCAGTTCATACCTTTCTGAATTTCTCATACTTACATTGTGAATAGCTCAATAATACGTAAATACCATTATAAAATATATCATTACATTCACATCAGAGTCAACAAGGTGACTCAGCACTGGGCCTGTGAAAGGAGGACCTGAGTTCGAATCCAACTTCAGACACTTACTAGCTGCATGATTCTGGTCAAGTCATTTAATGTCTATTTCTTTCAACTTTCTCATTTTTAAAAGAGGGATAACAATAGTACCTACCTTGTTGTGAGGATCAAATGAGTTAATAACTACAAAGCACTTAACATAGCACCTGGACCATGGTAAGCACTAAATTAGCGGCCGCTAGGTGGTGAAGTGGAGAGAGTGCTGAACCTGGAGTCATGAAGACTTAAGTTCTAATTTGGCCTTAGTCACTACTTGTGCGACTGTGGACAAGTCACTTAACTTCTATTTGCCTCATTTTCCCAAATGTAAAATTGGAATTATAACAATACCTATTTCACAGGTCATTGTGAGGATTATATTTAATTTGAAGCTATAAAGTGCTTACATAATGCCTGACATTGTGTAACTACTTATTCCCTTCCCTTGCCTTACCTTCCTTCTCTTCCCTTCTTTTCTCACATATGGAAATTTATTTTAGCCTTTTCTAAGTCAATCAACCTCTGGTTTGGTTCCAGGTATTTTGCAGGCCCCAAAAATGTCCACTACGAATATTTTGTTATTTCTTTCTGTCTTCAACTTCCTTTGTGTGCTTAGTTGTAGGATTTTTGCATCAAAGGTTATGAATAATTTGGTGATTTGTTTGCATAACTAAGGAAAGATGTTTCATAGAACAGTCTCCACGAGGATAACGCATTTCTGGAACTCATTTCATTCTACACTTGTGATAATGATTTATATTTTCCATGATTTTCACTTATCAGTGTTAAGCAGTCATTTAAAAATGCTTTATTGTGTATTTAACTTATAGAATAAAACAAACATTTCCAGAACATGGTATAATAAAAAAGATGATTACACATAAAACTGCCATTATAAGTACACTGTTCCTTTAAAATAGATAATAAAGTTATCAAAATTATCAAATTATCAAATAAAATTATAAATAAGTAAAATTATCCAACACTTTTTTTTCTCCATTACCTCCCCACCCCTTACTGTGTGTGTGTGTGTGTTTGGGGGTGGGTGGGAAATAAAGAACAAAACCTGAGTAACAAATTTGCATAAACAAATTCCCATATTGGCCAACTCCAAAAAAAAGGACAGAGTATATTGAGTCTATAACCTTCCTGTTCCAGGAATCTCTGTAGCTCATGATTACATTAACTTTTTTGGCTGCAACATAAAAACACTAACTCATTCTGAGTTGGCTTTCTGTAAATTTCTCCAGATATTTTTCAGAACACTTACTGTCTATCCATGTCCCTCACCTAGCTTATCTGCATGAAGTTGATTTTTTAATGCCCAAGTACAAAACTTTACATTTGTTACCATTGAATATCATCTTATTAGATTTAGTCTGTCAATTACCTTCAACCTGTTTTAGCCTCTCTACCAAAACAATTTTACTGGAGTGTGGCTTCTGTTCATGTGATAGCTTCTTGGAGCCACAGGTAAGAGTCTGGTGAACAGACCCATCAGTGAGTTAGGGGAATGTATAACCCAAGCATGTGAAGAACTCCACTGGCAGAATGGGCAAATGAGAAGAATTTGTTCCAACTGCCATGAAGGCAGCTGAAGCAGATATTCTGGAGTCTGGTCAAACACAGACGACACCAAGTCCATCCACTCTATCCCAAACTTTATGCCAGTTGTACTGACTTTTGTCTTGCTACTGGATTTCAGTGACTCAGGAAAAGAGAGTGAGGTTAACAACTTTGTGCAACCCTGCCTCACTTAAATCTAATTCATGCACAAGTCAGTATATCACTTCATGATATCATTGGTCTTCTTCAAAAAATGAAGGATGAACAAGAATTAGATTTAGCCCAATGTTCTAACCTGTGAAGATATTTCTCTTTTAAATTCAATTTCATTTTATTTTCAAGTCTGCATTCTGTACCTCCCAACTTCCCCTCCCAATTTCATTGAGAAAACAAGTAAAACAAGACCAGTTATAAACATGTTTAGTTCAAGAAAATCAAATTCCTATATTGACCATGTCCATAATACACGCACACACACACACAAATACAAATATAAACTGATCAGCACAATAATCAAATATATGTACATATATATGTATATGTACACACACACACAATATGCCGCATCCTACACTCTGAGTGTATCTGTTCAATACCTTGAGTGGGGTAGTATGCTTCATGAGTTTTCTGGAATTATAGTTGATCGTTGTTGATCAGAGTTCCTAAGTCTTTCAAAGTTGTGGGTCCTTACAATATTATTCTTAGATAACTTTTCTACATCAGTTCATATAAATCTCAGTTTTTCTGAAGCCATTACCTTTATCATTTCTTATGGTATGATAATATTCCATCACGTTCACATATTATAACATTGAGCCAATCCCAAATTGGTTAGCATACGTTCAAATTCCAGTTCTTTGCTACCTCAGAAGAAGAGTTGCTATAAATATTTTTGTACATATGGGTCACTTTCTTCTTTCTTTGATCTCTTTGGATATATATATATATATTTATATACTACTACTACTACTACTAGTATCACCGGAACAAAGATTATGCACAGTTTAATACCTTTTGTGGCATAATTCCTAATAGCTTAGCAAAATGACTGAACCAGTTCATAACTCCTCCAATAGTCTGTTAAAGTATCTGTTTTCTTATAACTTCTCCAACATTTGCATTTTCATTTTTTGTAATTTTTTCCAACTTGATAGGTAAGAGGCAGAACCTCAGATTTTCTAAATTTATTTATTGTATTTCTTTAATTATTAGAGACTTAGAGCATTTTAATACAGAAATCATAAGTTGAATTCAACCTCCAGAAGCTACCTGTTCATATAATTTGACCATGTATCTATTGTCTATAACTAACTTATACTCTATTGGAGAATGACTCCTATTCTAATAAACTTAGATCAATTCCTTATATATTTTGAAAATGAAACATTTACTTACTTGCTGTAAAGATTTTTCCCAGTTAATTATTTCTTTTCTAATTTTAGCAGCTTGTATTCAAGGATATCAAAAAATCTGACATTCTTAGATCTTTATTAGAGCAGTTGTCAAAAGGATGGTGCTGCTTCCACTTCCATCTTGGTGTGGTCTCTTAGATGGGCATTTGTTTTCATTTTTTATATTGTGTTATTTCATTACTTTGCCATAGACCTTGTTAACATCTCAAATATCATTTAAATATTTCCATTTATTTCAAAATATTTTTCAGAAAGTTATAGACCTTGACATTTAAGAAAATAGTGTACCAGTTCTTCAGATTTTTAAAAATTCAGGTATTCCTGTGTTTAATTTAAAAAGTACCTTTCTGGAATAATCTTCTTTTGCTTTATCTCTGTTTTGTTCACTCTCTGTGGCTTCTTTGAAATTATTTTTTGAAGCAATTTTATTGGCAACTTTTGTTTTTGTGTTGTCTATATCCCCTCTTCTATCCTTACCCTTCACTCACCCAGTCATCCAGTATAACAAAGATTGTTTTCAAAAAAGGAAAGGAGGAAGAGAAGAATATAAGCAAAACCAACCATTATGTGGAAAATGAAATCTGATAAAGTAGGCGGTTACACAACCATGAACCCCTCAACTCTACACAAAAGGTGAAGGAGGTATCTCCTCATTTCTCATCTCTGAGGTCAAACTTGTTCCTTATAATTTCTTAACATTCATATGGGATTGTTTTGTCCTTTTCATTTGACCCTCCCTCATTTTTGCATTAGTTCATGTCTCTCCATGTTTCATTGTTATAGTACAATAATATTCCACTACATTCATATACTACAATTTGTTTAGCCTTTCCACAGTTGCTGGGCAACTACTTTGTTTCCAGTTTAATGTTACCAGAAAAAGTGTAGTTATACATATTTTGGTGAATCTGGAGCCTTTGTTTTTTATCAATGACCTTCTTGGGATGTATGGCTTGAAGAAGAATCTCTGTATTAACTTTATTTTCCAAATCACTTTCCAGAATAATTATGATCATTCACACTTCCACTGTAAGAAATTAGTGTTATAATCTTCCCACAACCCTTTTAACATTAACTATTACCATCTTTCATTAGCTTTTGAAATTTGTTGGATCTGATGTGAAGCCTCAATATTATTTTGATTTTCATCTCTCTAATTATTAGTGACTTGGAGCATTCCTTCATATGATATTGAAGTTTGCAATTCTTTTTTTGAGAAATGGCCCTTCATATCATTATCCCATTTATTTTTTTTACTGGGAATGCCTTTGGATCTTATGTGTTTTTTGTCTATATATCTAGAACACCAAACTTTTATCTGAGAAACTGATACAAAGGTTTGTTTTCCTCTAGCCATCTTCAACAACATCTCTTCTTATCATATTGATATGTGTGAAAGCCTTTTGATTTTATGACTGTCATTTGTAGTTGCTTTTATCTCTTTTTCATATAAGAATTAATCTCATTTGTCTTAATATAGAGGAACTGAGGGAAATTCTTCTTAGTTCTACTTTCCTGCCTTTCCATCTTTAATATGAAAATGAAAGGGATTCTCTCTCTTCCGGCCCAGCCTCATGCATCAACATGGGTAAGACATCCTCTTATGGGGCACCCCTTTCTTCCTGGGGGAAAGGGAATAAATTCCTCTTCTTATCTAAGGCATCTCTGTGTTTACTTTTCTAATTAAATTAAGAATAATGGGTATTTTTATACCACAAACAATATATTTATATGAAAATTAAAAATTAAAAAGAACACTGCAGACAAAAAAAAAGAAAATGAAAGGGATTAAAATCAAGGGATTAAAGGATCTCTGACAGGGTCTTACCAATAGGACACATTCAATAAAGACACATGACATCTAGGGGACCAAGTAAATAGAGCATTGGGCCTGGGGTCAGGAAGAACTGAGTTCAAATCCAGCCTCAGACACTTAGTATCTGTGTGATTCTGTGCAAGTCATTTAACCTCTGTTTACCATATTCCACTGGAGAAGGAAACAGCAAATCACTCCAGTATCTTTGCCAAGAAATGCCATGTACAATATTTGCATGTATAAACAACTGAACTACATTTAAGTACTTGCAGTAAGAGGCATAGCTAAGATTTGAACTCAAGAGTCAAGACTTTTTCAATTGCCCATGATGTCATGACTATCTAATGCAAATGAGACTTACTTAACTACTGTAAGATAAGAGACTATGTCTCTTCACAATTTCAAAGTGGATTTCTTTCTGTATCTTTTTCAAGAAATAAGGATTGTTTGGGCAGTTAGGTGGTATAGTGGATAGAGTACCAATACTGAAGTCAGGAAGACCAGTATTCAAATCTAGCCTCAAATACTCTTTAGCTGTGTGACCCAGAGCAAGGCACTTAACTCTGTTTGCCTTAGTTTCCTCACTTATAAAATGATCTGGAGAAGGAAATGGCCAACTACTGCAATATCTTTGCCAAGAAAATCCCAAATGGGTTTAGACAAAGAATCAGAAACACAACTGAAACAACTTAACAATAACATATAATCTTCACCACCACGGAAGCAATAGCTTACACATGCATAGAGGCAGAATTCATTGACTCCAGAACAAACTTTTGAAGTTTATCTGTGGAACCTTCTCACCTTTTTTCCCTCCTTCTTTCTTTCCCTTTAAATCCCCCTCCTTATATTCCTCTTCCCCTAGCAGGTATGCGCTATTCTTTGCATCTTTCCTTCTCATTGAAACTTCTCTATAATATATATATTCCTTTCCCTTAGGGTTTTGTAAAATAACTAGAAAATATAAAAATATATTAAACCATTAATACCAATAAACTAATTTATGCTAATTAATGGTTCAGTATGCTACCCTTCTCAGGCATATTCCTATTTTAAAAGTCAGGAAATACAATGCTTTAACCCAAAGTAGCTTGTCTCTAATGGAAGGTATTTTACAGATCATGGAGGACCGGTAATGGTTGGGGAGCTTAGAATCATTGTGTTTGAACAATGCTTTCATAAAAAAAAGAACATAGGCCAACACTCTGCTTTCTGAGCAGAGAGGCTAGTGATGAAGACATATTACTTGCAGTACTTGTAATAACTCAGTGCCTTCAAAAGTTTGAGAGACATATATCCCTTTGTGATCTCTAACCACATTCTTGAAACAAGTACCTGAAGATCTATATTCTGCAATATTTAAAAGTGACTGTCCAACAGGAATTCATAAATGTACTTTTTATTTGGTAATCTAGTCAAAAACAGAAGTAATGTTAACATCCCTGCCTTTGAATTTTGAATTTGAGATGTGTAGCAACTTGAATTCCTTACTGTACAAGGATTCTAATGATTTGATAGTCTGCATAGTTTTATATAAAATCACCTCTCTTTCTCATATGTCTCATATTTTATATATATAAATATGCATGTGTATATATATGTATATGTACACATGTATTATGTATGTATCTATATATATATATATCACATGTTATTTTAGGGAAGTGAAAAATAGATAGTAATACATGAACACCAAATATTTTATTCATTATTCTATAAAGATTATAATTGATTTCTTCTTTTCTGTTGTTTTCCTTCTAATTTTCTGAGATGGGAAGATGGGAAAAATAAAATCAAATTTTCTTGAGAGGGGTTAAGGGTGAAAATGAGGCTTTTCTTAATTTTTTTTCCTATTCCTATTCCTTCATTTCTCTAGCTAGTTTTAAGTAAAATTTTGAAATAGGAGACAAAATGTGTGTTCGTCCTCTTTGAGCTCCTATGGTAGAAGGACCATTCTCAGGCCTCCAGTGTTCTCAAGCTTACCATTAGACTTCCATACCTAACTTAGAATGTATTCAGTGCTACTCTTATGGTAGATTCCTTCAGGATAGCCTACCTGTCCATTCCCTTAGTGACTGCACACCTCTAGCTGTCCTAAGTAGTAAGGAGATAATCAGATAAATTAGCTAATCCCTTTCCACTTCAGATAATATGCCTTGACCCAATTAAAATTCACATGGCTGCAGGAGTCCATTAAAAGGCAGAGTCATAAAAATTTTTTGGCAAGTATTAAGGATATTTGAGACTGAAAGGGTTTTTCTGTGTTTCCTAAATAATATTATAAATGCAACTACTTACTTCTCCATTCTGTGTGCTTTTCCTAAAGGAAATGGAAGACTAAGTTTACAAGTATTCATACTCAGGAGATGGTTTTGCAGGTAAGAGAGCCAGAATGGAACCTGGAGATAATTGAGACCAACATTTTCATTTTGCAGATGAAAAAAATAAGGCCCCATAAGGTTATTGGGCATCTTGGTGTAATGGAAAGTATCTTGGATTTAGCATCAGAAGAGAAATGGGTCTAAACAGTGACTGTGAGAGTTACTAACTTGTGTATGACTTTAAGTCATTTAACCTTTTCAAGTCTCAGTTTCCTTATCTATAAAACAGGGACAATGATAATTTTTATGCTTATTCACCAGGGGTGAGAAAAGAAGTATTTTAGAAGGTTTAAAGTAAAAAAAAATGTAATCAAGTCACTTTTTCAAGGTTCTAGGGTTAGTATGCAGGGGGACCAGAAAATGGGTCAATAAATCCTAGTTCCAATGCTCAGTCTACTAAACTATGCTGCATAGTAATGTATTTACAAAACATTGCTAACCTATCATTGGGCTGTTTTGAAGTTTTATAGTTGAAGACACTCAATTTCCAAATGGTTCTATATCGACTGCTTTGAAAAATATTGTACACTTTAAAATTGTTATTTGCTTACCAAGAAATGTTTATTGACTAGCATGGGAGGTTAGTGGAAGGCATAAAGGAGGAAATGCCCAGTTCCAGAAATATAAATTCTCAGGAAGGATGCAGGAGCAAACATTTGTACAAAGATCATATTCATTTCTGAGATATTTTCACATAGATATTCAAGTCAATTAAATAAATATTTATTAAGAGAAGGTACCTTATGACTTTCATCCCCTATTGGGATCAGCATGGCCCTTAAAAGAAGGTGGCAAGTTCAGATCTTATTCCAGCTGCACCAAAGGAACTATTTCCATCTCTTCCAGCACAAGATAACTTCTACTTTCTGCTGCCAGGCATATCTCCCAATCCAGATGTGGAGAACCCTAGTAAAAAGAGGAAAGAACTTCCCTTTGACCTCAGGTCTTTTGTCTCCTGCTATGCACTTTTCTGCTTCATCTACAGCCTTTGGAGGGAAGAGGAGGTATGAAACAGGACTTCCCATATGACCATCTGGCCATGTGCCCCTATTTTGTACTCTTCTTGGAGAATATAATGTGATCAAGGAAGAGTAGTACCTCGGGTATGATGGCTTGCTTAGCCCTTTTCACAGCTACTCATTCATCTTTGGTGTTTCCCTTTCATCCTACACTCACCTGTGGCTCCAAGAAGCTATAGCACACATAGCAGCTAGAGTAAAGTGTCTCAGTAGACATGCAAAACCACACTGAGGGTGACTGATGGCTCCATCAGTGAGTTAACAGGATGCCTACGGCAAGCATGTGAAGACTGACTGCCCCTGGCAGAATATGTAGATAAGAACAATGTGTTCCAATTGCCATGAAGGTGGCTAAAGTAGATTCTATGGAATGTTTGGTTAGACATTGAAGATGCCAAGGTCAAACACTGAATCTTGGGATTCTGGGCCATTGCCAGCCATCTTGGCTTTTGTCTTGCCACTGGACTTTGTTGACTGAAAGAGAGAGGCTGAAGACTTTGTGCACCTCTGCCTCATTTATATCCAAATCATGCACAAATCAAGGCATCATCCTATGATGTCATTGGTCTTCTTCAAAATGAAGGATGAACAACAACTGCACTTGCCTCTACTGTGATCCTCAACCTATTTTGGGAAGTGGAATCGTTCCCTTCACTCAGTGATGACCATTCCCACACCCTTCATATCCTACTGATTCTATACCCCTAAAGGTCATTATCCACACACAGCTCCCCACCCCACTTTCATTTTCTTTATTCTGATTCCCCTAAACTCTCTTACCTCATAATTTCACCCAGATGCCACCCCAACATTCCACCATAGGCAGCAAACATCCTTTCTTCATAAATCATTTCCTCTCCCGTTCCTTCCATCTACTAGCTGTTACTAAAAAATCTTGCTCCTTCTGATGACACAGCTTCCTTGGATACCCTTTCCTGGCTATTCCATAAAAAAGAAACTTCATCCCTAGGCTCTGGCATATTCTCTGGGGGATGCCCATATTTAGAATGCTCTTCCTCCTCAACTCTGCCTACTACATTCCTTGGTTGCCCTTAAGTCCCAACTAAAATCCCACCATTTATAGGAAATCTTTTCCAAGTCACCCTTAATTCTAGTGCCTTGCCTTTCTGAATTATTTCCAGTTTTCCTTTATATATATTTTTTGTATATGATTGTTTGCATATTGTCTCTCCCATTAGATTGTAAAGTTCTTGATGGCAAGAACTGTCTTTTGCCTCTTTTTGTATCTACAGTGCTTAGCACAGTGTCTGACACACAGTAGACACTCAGTAAATGTTTATTGATTGATTAATTGAAGAGACTACTACTAGAAAGTGAAAGAGTACTGAATCTGGAGTCAGAAAAACTGAGGTCAAATTCTGATTCTTATATTTATTAACTCAGTGATTTGGGGCCAAATAACCTCCCTAGGTCTCAGTTTCCTCACCTGTAAAATGAAAGACTTAACTATGATGGTCTCTCATATCCTTTCTAGCCATCAATGCTAATAATCATGACAATAATTGTTAACATTGTTAGCATCTACAATGTGCCAGACACTCTGTGACCCACTTTACAAATATTATCTCATTTAATCCTCAGAACACCTCTACAAGATAGGTGCTTTTATTCCCATTTTACAAATGAGGAAAATTGAGACAAATAGAAATTACTTGCCCAGGATAATACAGTTGATGAGTGTCTGAAGCTACATTTGAACTCACATCTTTTTTTTTTTTTGCTTTTTTTGGAGGGCAGTTGGGGTTAAGTGACTTGTCCAAGGTCACACAGCTAGGTTTGTGTGTGTGTGTGTATTAAATGTCTGAGGCTGGATTTGAACTCAGGTCCTCCTGACTCCAGGGCCGGTGCTCTATTCACTGTGCCACCTAGCCACCCATAACTCAGATCTTCTTGAACTCAGATTTTGTAGTCAATGTGCATGGGCATGGAAGTACATGAGCATATGTATATGTGTGTGTATTGTTCACATACATACACAACTGTTCCAGGATAAAGAATAAAAGAACATTTTGAGAATAAAAAAGTGAAAATCATTACTTACCTTCAAAAAGCTTACATTCTTCTGAGTATGAAGGAATTAGTATCAGCATCCTGAAAGAGTAGAATTTAAGTAGACTTACCAGTCTTCATGACTAGAGAAAAGCTATGGCATTCCAAAATTATTTAAACAAATTGTTGTAGGAGTGTTGGGATCTTTAATTGTCACTAAAATATTACAAGAATGTTAGTGGCTTTTTTCCCCCTCATTTCACTGTTTGATATTTGTAGCCCATAAATACATGTTCTCATTTCATTAGGGATTTTTTTTTCATACCTATCAAAAATCAGCATCTGGCAAGGTAGACATGAAAAGCAATACTATAATTAACTTTGGAAATGAAAAGTCTAATTCAGAGGTGGGCTGGAGAGTGGAAATGGTTATACTCCACCATTGTAGGCAAAGTATGAGTCTATAATTGAAACTATTCCCTTTAAAAGGATCTTGTGCTCTTCAGACTGAAAAGTCCTGTAATAGTGACATCTGGTGGCTCTCAGGTAATGTTACATTAGAGTAATGTTTTAAGCAGAAGCTTTTCTTTCATTGAAATTAGGGGGTTAGGGGGAACTAGAGAGAACTGAATTGCTACTTTCATGTAAATTTAGCCGTATAAATTTTCATTATTCCTTTACTATTGAGCAGGAATACCCAGAAACTGACACACAGTAAGTGCTTAATAAATCATCTGTCTATCAGTCGGGGTGGGGCAGTGAATAGAATGTTGGATGAAGATTCAGGAAGACCTTAGTTCAAATCTATCCTCGGATATTTACTAACTGTGTGACTCTGAACAAGTCACTTAATTTCTGCCTCACTTTCCTCAAACATAAAAGGAGTATAGTAATAACACCTACCTTGCAGGGTTGTTGTGAGGATCAAATAAGAAAATATTTGTAAAAAGTACTTAGCACAGAGCCTGACACATTGGAGTTCTATACTAGTGCTTATCCCCTAGCCTTACCTTCTCTTCCCCCTTTTCTATCACTTAAAGGAGAAAAGTAACATCTTATATTGGTTTTATTTTTAATGTGTACAGGAATATAATACACATTTTCTTTGGCTAAGACAGCCTGTGTTTCTGCTCTGGGCCTTCTCCTAGCCAGCCAAATGTAGAATGGTCTTATGCCCATACTGCTTTGGTTCTATTTTCTTTTAATTTTTAGTTTACATCATTCATTTCCACAAGATTTTGAGTTGCAGATTTTCTCCTTGTCTTTCCCTTACCTACCACCCCAAAACAGCAATCCCACTGTATACCTCCTCCCCCAGTCTGTTCTCTCCTATGTTTTCCCCTATCACCCCTCTGACTTTCCATTACGGCAAAATGGTTCTCCCTACCCCAGTGCCTGTATATCTTATTTCCCAGTTGCATGTACATAATACTCCTACTAATAATATATGTTTATATATATATATATATATATATATATATATATATATACACACACACACACACACTTATATATATACACACATACATATATATGTGTATATATATGTTGTGTATATACATATATATACACATATATGTGTATATACGTATATATATGTATATATACATATATACATGTGTATATACATATATATATATATATATATATATTTAAACATTTGATTTTAAAACTTTAAATTCTAGATTCTTTCCCTTCATTCCTCATCCCCTGACCCCACTGGGAAGACAAGCAATTCAATGAAGAGATGTGGGCTAAATCAGTCAACTTAAAAAGACATAAACTGAGGTCCCCATGCTGACTGTAATAGCAAGCAAGCTAGCACTTTCCTGCTTGTTTCTGCTATTCAAGTGCCTTCGAGCCTCAAATTTGATTTTGTTAAGTCATTGTTGGAAACAGTATACATTTGTGTTGCCCTAATAGACCTAAAGGATTTTGGAGACCTTCTCTACCCTTAATAGACTTTAATATACACATGAAGCCCACGGTAGGAGGAGCTTGCCAAAAGAGTGAAACAGGAAGGGTGGAATAGGAAGGGTGGAACAGGAAGGAGCAAATCTGGAGCTTGAGCATGAGCCCCTGGGACCAAGCAGAACTGAGAGGGAGAATGCTTGTGATTCTGGCACTCTTTCTATATGTTCTTTCTGTGTTGATGTTACTTTGTCAGAATGAAGCACTGTCTGTTGAAAGAGGACTTAACTTGAAGTCCTGGAAGAGGACTTTACTGCAGATTCAGAAGCCCCAAAAGAGGACTGTACTGCTGTTTACAGAAGTTCTCAAAGAAGGCTTTACTGCCATTTACTGAAGTCTTGAAAGGGCTTTACAGCTAATTACAGAAGTCCTGGGACTTTACTGTTGATTTGTGTTTAATTTCTCAGACAGATGCTGCGTCTTTTAGTTTGTGTTATTTTGTCAAACAGGGAGTGAATTGAGATGATAGTGCCAGCAATGTGTGTAAATACTGTTGAAGCTCTGTTAAGCTTTGTCTTCCTAGAAACAGAAACTGTGAAGGGCTTGGAGAGAAATAGTCCCTGTGGGCTGAGATATAGAACCAGAGCAGAGAGCTGTCTATATGTGAACCCAGGCAAGAACTGGGAGCATGGAAGAGGAGCCATGGGGTTTGGAAGTCGGCCTCAAGTTAATATGAAAGAAGACAATTCTTAGGTACTCAATGCTGACTGATGATATTGGAACTTACTGTGACTTAGGGTGGATGGTGCTATCCCTTAAGGATGATTGACTTAAGGTTGATTGGAAGCCAGCCTCCAGTCAAGATGGAAAAACACTTTACTTGGGTACTCTATATTGATTGAGAAGATTGTGACTTACTGAATTATATGTTTTGTTTAAGACTATGTGGCCACCTTAGTAATAAGTTGTTACATTGCATTGTTGTGAATGCTGTGCTCTAGTTTCTTGAATGTTTTGCTTTAGTTAATTGCTGAATAGAGAGTTCACTATATTATGTAATTAGATCTTTAAAGTTATTCACAGCTGCAGTCCTCAGGAGAGCTGCTCATCATTAGCTTTACATTGACTTAGAAAACCAAAGTTAATATGATCTATGTTACATATATACATATATACACACTAGATGTCAGGCCAAGTACTTTCCAAATATTATCTTATTTGATCCTCAAAAAAATCGTCAGTAGTTGCTACTATTATCAGTCTCATTTTACAGATGAGGAAAATTGAGACAAATAGATTTTTTTAAGTGACTTGCCCAAGGTCACAAATCTAGTATTTGATCTTAGATCTGAACTCTGATCTTCCTAAATCTAAGCCCAGCACCCTGTCCAGTGCACCAACAATGGGATAGGCTGCTTTAAATGATATTAGTAACCCTCCCTGAAAGTCTTGAAGCAAAGTGTTAGATATTGTGATATGATTTTTTTTATTTTTCAAGGTTTGGACCACATGACTTATAAGATCCCTTCCAAATTCTAAAATTCTGTAATTCTATGAATACCACTTCTTCCATAAAGCCTTCCTCATTTCTCCAAGGAAATAATAACATTTTTCTTTGGACTACCTATAGCACTTTTTTGTCTTGGTCATGTGATATTTTACATGCGTTCCCTGAATTTCGACCCTGTCTGCTAACTACAATGTAAGTTCTGTAAGGCCTATAAACATATCCTATTTCCCCATTCTATATCCCACAGTACCTCCTAAAACCATGCACATTTATACGTTTAGAAAAGATTTGTAGACTAAATTAATGAATGCTACTAAAGAAAACAACGTTCCATAGCCAGTTACTATATCCAAAGCCGTTTTTATAGTCGTGTGAACATATTTGTGTTTACCTGTATGTTGAGTTCACCACTCCAAATTTACTAGCAGCTGCAGAGTGTGTGGAAGAAAATATTGTGCTGGTCAGCATCAAGGAATTTGGCTCAGTTGAAGGATTGAGTCTGACACTAATTTGGATCAATATGGATGGAAAAAAGAAAGGTAGGAATCATAAGCACTATTTCCAAAACAATTGACAAACCTCCAGACAACTAGGGAGAAATTGTCTAATTATTATCTAAATGTCTAAATTAACAATAACCTAAATCATTGTCTAATTTATCTAATATGCAAGTGTTAGTCAATTATTCTAACCTCAGTTCCTATTTGAACCTGATGTTCTGGTGGATCCCTCAGATTAAGGCTATCTCAAGTAAGGCTGAAGTTACTTTGACATAGATGTATTCTATAAACAGATAAATATCACAGTGGGCTGGGAGGTCATTCTATAATGACAAAGAATAATAGATTGCATGCGTCTCCTAAATAGAATTGACCTACTATATTTTCAGGAAGACGACCTTTGTCTCCACTGAAATAATACTATTCCTGCTGGTTGGATCAAATTTCAGAATTAGAGAATAATTTCATTGGTTTTGTCCCTACTGAAATTCAAATAATCCCAAGAAAGGCAACACATTAAACCTTATCAGTCATTTGGACCTTAGTAAGTCCGTAGTTCAGTATAAATCACCTAGCTATGTTCAGCCTCAGTTTCCTAATCTGTAAAGTGACAATAATTTATGCCACCTACCCCAATGGATTTTCTTTTCTTTTTGGGAGGATATACAAATATTTATATGCATTTATAAATATACATATATCTATATAATGTTTTTCAAACCTTAAAGTATCATATGGACATGAATATCATTTTTCTTCCTACACTGAGAAATATCCTTCTAATACTTATAATTCTGTTCAATATTCAGTTATTCCATGAAACCTTTCTAGGAATTTGTCTTCCATTAGTACCATACATCTAAGCATGTCTTAATCATTCATGCTTCCTGTTCTTGACAACATGTATGTTTATGTGTACTTATTTCTGTCTCGAGATTATGCTGGTATATGGAGAGCTAGGTGGCAAAGTAAATAGAGTACTGGGCCTGAAGGCAGGAAGACTCATCTTCCTGGGTTCAAATCTGGTCTCAGACATTTACTATATTGTGACCCTGGGGAAATCACTTAATCCTATGTACCTCAGTTTCCCAATCTGTAAAAAGAGGTGGAGAAGGAAATGGCAAATAATTTCAGTATCTTTGCCAAGATAACTCCAAATGGGATCACAAAGAGTTGGACATGAATGAAATAACTAAACAACAAATTTTGTTTAAAATATAGAAAGTGATACAAAGTGAGGGAAAAACAACCAGGAAAACAAAACATAGGTACAATGACTACAACAAAGTAAATGGAAAAAAAAACAATTAAAAAATCAATTCTATTTTATAGAATTCTATTCTATAAATAAGCCTGGCCTCAAAGAAGAGATATGAGAATGTACTTCCTTTTTTGGTGGACATGGGAGGCTAATGTCAGACTTTTTCAGTGTGTTATGTGGCCTTTTTAAAAAATGTAACCTATTCCTCCACACATCTTCATCTTCATTATAAGAGAGAGCTCTCTGAGAGAGGATACATTGGAAGCCCAACCAATAAGTTTATTTTTAAAAGAAAGAAATGAAAATAATAACAGGGGTATGATTTTGGGAGCTATAAAACACAGTCAGAGGCTGTATCACCAGATCAAGTTAGTGAACTGCCAAGGTGGCAGCTGGAATGAATGCCAACTGCTAGAAGACAACTGGATTGTGGGGAGCATCAGAGTATAGCTAGATAACAGAAAGAATAGCTTATGGACATCAGAGGTAATATTGACAGAACTCTCATGATTTAGGAGTGAAGGAAAGTTGAAACAGAGGGGCAGACAGCTGACAGGAGTTGCAATGGGGAGAAATAAGGAACATAGCACAGATAGGCTATGACAGCGAATAACATGGAAGGAGAATCCATCCCAGTTTCTCTCAATTCCAACACTGCTCAGTGCAGACTGAAAGTCACAGAGATGGCAAGGGTATTCTGGTAGAAGTTGTTCAAATTTGGTGTATAAGTTCAGATCCTAGCTCTATCTTCATTAACTTGCAAATAAAATTCCACTTTAAGCTTTATTAATCAATCATTTGTACCTATGTATAAATATTTATGAAAGATTTTATTAGAAGCAGAGTTTTATGGAGGATGAGGGAAAGCACTGGATGAGGAGAACAGGGATGGGGAAGGAAGGAAGTGTCACTGAAGAACAAAGTTCTCCACAGCACAGGTAATTAATATTGTGTAGATTCATGTCCTCTGTGGGCCCTTCTTGTGAGTCTGTGTGCTTAGAAGGGGGGATTTGTGGTTCCCTTTAGACAGTATCAGATAATGAAACTGCCAGATTATCTGAATGAGAGCAGCCAACCATAAAAGCTAAAAATTCACCAAAGGGTACCTCTAACTTTTTATGCCAGGAGATAGACTCTCTGACACAAGGATTTTAATATGAATGCCATGCCCCCAAAAATGTTCATAAGGCTCTTGTTGATACTTGGTTTCCCTATAGAAACAACTGGACGCTAGACTACATTACAATAATGCATAGATTACTAAAATATATGTTTGGGTACTTTGAATCTTGGCTCAATGATAATATACTGCAGTCATTCTAGGACTAGACTGGCTGTTTGGAGAGCTTCATTGCCAGAGGGTTGGCTTCCATTTGATTAATTTGTTTAACCAAAGAAACTCACAAAACTTAGTAACTAAGGCATAAGGCACATTTCTGGAAAATGCCTAATATATAGTTGCACACTAAAAACAAAAAACAAAAAACAAAACAAAAACTCACAAAGTCCTGAAGTAATGAAGACTATTTCAGCAACAAATTGTCATTGTTTATTATATTGCTTCTGTGGGGAAATACATTACACCTTCTAACTTGTGAGTATGGGGAAGTGATGAAATGAGGTGCTGTAATTTGTTAACTGCACTATATCTGCATTAAAAAAATAACTCCATTAAGTGGGCAGCTAGATGGCACAGTGGATAGGAAGACATCTTCCTGAGTTCAAGTCTGGCTTCAAATACTAGCACTATGATCCTGGATAAATCACTTAACCCTGTTTGCCTCAGTTTGCCTCAGTTCCTTTGTGTATAAAATTATCTGGAACAGGAGATAGCAAACCACTCCAGTATCTTTGCCAAGAAAACCCCAAATACGGTGATGAAGAGCAGGAAACTACCAAAAATCAATGAACAATTCTATTAATCACTTCCCAGATTTTCAGACTTCAGGAAGAAAGTTAAGGGAGGCAGCAAAACTATGGACTTAGATATTACTATGTGTTTTTATGTACAAATAATACCTAAGTCAGTTGTTTCACATGTTAGAATCTTAAGATTAAGAGTTTATCACCAACTGTACATGTAATCAGAATAACATAAATAAAAACTACACTAAAAAAGTAACAGAACTCAGACCAATACAATGACCAATCTGGACCAAGGGGGACTTAGTAGAAAGATGGAGAATCAGGGCTTCATTGTCTCCACAGGCAATGTATCAATTTGTTTTGCTTAATTGTACTTTTAGGTTGCAAGGTGGGGGGTTCTATTTAAGAGAGCAGATTATTGAGAAACGACATTGATATTTGAAGAATCAATAAAACTTTTAATGAATAAAATAGTTTGTCAATTCAAATAAGTTAAATCTCAAGAGATTTCCTTGACTGGCTAAAAAAAATCATAAAGAAAAATATAAAAAGGGGAAATAGTAAGGAATGTATTTATAGCTTAGCAATTTTGCAATTATGAAATACTTCAGTTGTTTCTCTTTTTTCTGTTATTGTTTCTGATTATATCCCCAAAGCAGATTACAAAATGAATTACCCTGTCTCCTCTGAAACTCATATTCACATATGATATGATTAATTGCAAGTGAATGGGTGATATCCTTGAGTTGTTAATAACAAGCTGTTATTTTTTTTAAATATCGGCATTGCCAACTTTCCCAGCCTAATCTCTTGTTGGTATTGTGTTGTGGTTCATTACACAGCCAAAAACAGTAACTAAATGGTGTCATATCCCATGGAGTTTTAGACTGTTTAAATCTTCAAAACTTGGCTCCATACTGGAGAATAAAAGGTGTTTTTAAAATGTCTGGGCTCTTCCCAAACTCTAACAGCATGAAAGGAGCTCCTGCAGAGTAACAGAAGTAAGTTAAAACTCCTGCGGATTTAGCCCACCCATGCAAAATTCTAATTGGCCAGCTTTACAGGGAATTTGTCAGTCAAGTACTGTGCACCCCCGCCATTTCCAGATTAGCTTAAAAATTCAAGCACAATCTACCACTGTAACCATCTCCAAATGAAGTTAACATTTATTTGTTAAAATTTCTCAAGATTTTTCCTTCATAATGTTGGCATTCCTTTGAGAAGTGTTAGTTCTATGTGTATTAATTACCCATTAATAACACTTTAACACAATTTTAATGCTTTTTATACTTATACATAGTATTTAAGTGCATACTTGGGATAACAATTCTGAAAATTTGAATGTGTTTTTGTCATTTTAATTTTGGGCTTCTTGGGTAAGGATTTTTGTTTTTGTTTGTTTGTTAAATGTAAAATATTGCAAAGCTCTAACACGTCCCAGGAAATGGAATAGATAAAAGAAAATATTCCCTTGAAATTGGTAATTGTGAGAATGAATTCCATACCTTTAGAGGATCTCAAGAACTTTGAAATAATCTACTTAAACCTCACCAAATATATTCCTGTAATATCAGTGTCATTTTGAAGACTATATGAATCACAAATACTCAGCGACAGTAGCAGAGCCCAAAATAGAACCAATGAATCTTGACTCTCAATTTGGAGCTCTAGCTAAGCACATTAACTGGACAATTTTCTTTCATTTGAGTATTATTAATAACATAATATGCTGTGACACAACAGATATAATAGCCTCTATGGAGAATTACCTGAGAGTTATGCGGTCCACATTTTTAAAGAACACGTTCCATGCAGATATATAACTTATGGACTATCACATAATTAAATAATTAGAGGCTATCTAGCTGAGCATTTTTCATTTGGGGTCAGCTTAGTTTTATAAATAGACGTGGGCTACTTACAACAATGATACTATCTTGACTTTGAAAAGTAGACTTATTTCAAAGAAACTCAAATGATCTCAAAATATTCAGAAAATTCAATGGGGAGTAGGATAGAGATAAGCATCATTTAAAGGTAAGGAAACTGAGGCATATGGAGACTGGTGAAGTGAGTTACCCTGGTAACAGCAAATTTGTGGTCAAGAAAGAAAGATCAAGAACCCATAGTACCACAGACATGAGCTTGAACTTTGAGTCAGGAGGACTTGTATTAGAATTCCCCCTCTATTACACTCTCAGTGTGGAAAGTCATTTAAGCTCTCTCAGCCTCTGTTTCCTCATCTGTAAAATAATCATATGAAATATTTCCTGAAGTTGTGGTAAGGCTCAAATGCATCATAAGTGCATGATTTGGATATACTTTACAGCAAAAGTAAAATAATTTTTAAAAAATGATCACAACCAAGCCCCTCCCCTCCAAAAATTGTTAATATTGCACAAGCAATAAAACAGGTGTTAATCCTAGTCCTTTTAGAAAGGAAGTTCACCTCTAAGGAACATGCTATATATTAATGTAAATAAAGCTTCAGATACTTGTAAATATGAAGGAAGTACTAATACAATGAAAAATATTTATGATCAAATTGAATTAGATTGGCTATTAATGCTAAATGGTTAGGTTCATGACCTGAACCTAATGGGTCCTTTTAAAGTTGTAGTGGACAATTCAATGACTCATTGGTGAAACTGACTTTGAAGAGCAGATTTTTGCCTCCAAGCAGCTTTCAGGATTTAGATTTCACTGTATCATGTTCAAAAAGGTCAGCACTGGCCAGATGACCACTCTGAAGCTACAGATGGCTGTATTGGTCACCTGACTACTCTGGGTTTCCCCCAACCTGCTGCAGAGGGCTCAAGTTCACTAAAAGGTCACCCATGGCTGTGCATCACTGCTTTGGGAACAACCATTTTTCTGCAACAACCTCTTTACTGCATTATATAAAATAAAGCAAATACTATTTCCAAGCCAGAGGTGTGATGAGAGATCACAGACATAGCAGCTGCAAAGTTGTTGTTCAGATGGTGAGTCCCAATGTGTCAAAACCTCTCCTCTGGTGAATTTCCAAGCTGCCTTTGAATGAAACATTTAAACAGTTATTAAAATTAGGCTAGATCCTTCTATTCCTGATAGATAATCCTTTCTACATCTTTTTTCTGCATTTCCCTCCTGGTGTTATAGTAAAGATATGAGATGATATTTTCAAAGTACTTCACAAACATTATAGCAAAAGATAAATGCAAGCTCCTATTATTATTATTATTATTATTGCTATTATTGTTATATTTATGATGAACTTCTTAGAGAACAAAGAAAAATTATTTCCCATGTAAGGCAGTGATAATTCAATTTGGGAAGAGGATGGAAACTTGTTTCAGCTCATCAACAAGCTTATTTCAAAAAAGCAATGTATGTGTTCATAGCAAGCCAACTTGAGAACAACTCTAATTATTCAGTCTTGCTTATGTTATGTATTTCTTCTGTTTCCAACATAAAGGAGTTTATTTTCACTTTGACCATTTCATATTTCTCAAAGAAGGGTTGGAGATGCATATGGTAAATAGGAAGCATTTGGTTATCTTTATTAGGAATTATGGTCGTATTCAGAAATGTGAAACCCTGGGCAGCAGAACTTCTGAGTGTTCCCAAACAAGATTAAAACATAATTGGGAAATATTTAGCAAAAATAAATAAGGACATGATACAACCTGAATAATGTCAATTTGTGATTTTCTAGGTCCCTGTGTGGTCCATAGGTATCCATTTCTATTGAGTTTGATAGCACTGGTCTTACTGATATATTACCAAACTCAATCAGTTCACAGCTTTATGGATTTAGAACTGGAAGGTCATCATCTAGTTCTATTCTTTCATTTTATAGATGAGAAAACTTGCAGAATTCAAAGGCAAGTTCCTTGCCCAAGTCAGGCAATTCCTAGCAAAACTAGGATTCAAACTCATTTCCTCTGACTTTAAATCTAGTATTCTTTTTCACTGGTATTATCCCATACTCCTAATTTATCAGTATTAGAGAAAAAAATGTTGGCTATGGTGTCAGGGCTTTAAATTTGGATTTATATTATGGCCCTTCCATTGGCTTCCTATTTGATTTTGGTCAAGTCATTTCGCATCTCGTTCTCTGAGTTTATCTATAATGTGTGTTTACAGGGGGGATGAAAAAGAAGAATTGGACTAGATGACCTTTATGGTCCTTTCCAACCTTAAATCTATGATTCTATGATAATTGACTAGAATACTGGGTCGGCTGATCAATAAGCATTTATTAAATACCTACTTTGTACCAGGTACTGTGTTAAGTGCTGGAAATACAAAAAGAGGTAAAAGAAAGTATCTACCCTCAAGAAACTCACAATTTTATCAGATTAATGATTAAATGACTTCTCTGTGCAGAGGACTACGTTAGACCTTGCAACATAGGAGAACCAATGTGAAAGGCATTTTTGAAAGGGTTGGATTCCATTCCAGCTATTATTGCAATCTCTATACTGTATTACACTAGGCATAAGAAGCACTACTTAGGGACAATTTGATTATGGGCCTGTGTACCCTTAATGGACAGCTAGATGGCACAGTCGATAGAATGTAGTTCCTGATGTCAGGAAGATTCATCTTTCAGAGTTCAAATCTGGCCTCAGATACTTAGTAGCTGTATTGTCCTGGGAAAGTCACTTATCTTTGTTTGCCTCAATTTCTCATTTGTAAAATGAGATAGAGGAAGAAAGAGTGGCAAACCACTACAATGCCTTTGCCAAGACAGACAAGATTGAAACAACTGAACAACAGCAAGTACCGTTAATTCCATTGGGTTAACAGAGGAAGAATATGTCTCCAGTAAAGTACTTGGCTTATGCTATTGGGAATGCAAAAGCAGGCCACACAGGTGTTGGATTCTTTAACTGTGAGCTAGTCTTCTTTGAAAACCACTTGGGAATCATCAGAAATATACAGTCTCCCACGGTGCCCCACCGGCTCCAGGTGACAATCCCCCATATAATGCAATGACTTCAGCAGAACTTTGGTTACCCAACACATAATTATCTTGTAAAACAATACCTACTCCCAGAGAATAGACAATGTCCTGGTTGTGTATGCATGAGTGTGTTTTACTTAAAGTTTCGTTGTTTTTGTTTTAAAATCAAAAGGAGGTTATGAAAGGCACTTTCCTTTAAAAAAATAAAAGAAGAAAAAAAAACATATAGAGAAATACAGAAAGGTCTAGATTTCAGAATTTGCATTGGCCCTTTCTGATTCTGTCCCTATCCCAGCTCCCCTGATAGCTAATTCTAAAAGAACAGAGGCTTGTGCCTGTAGCCAAATGAGAACTCCCTGAGGCTTCCCATGAAAACTAGCCAGGAGCACAATAGAAAGGAGTGGCCAAGTTTCATCTTTCAGGCCTGCAGTGGGTTCTGCTGTAGGTCTTGGGAAAGTGTGCTCATGCTTATTTGCATGGCTGATGAGGATCAGAGAGAGAAGCTGTGTGCCCACATTGCTTGTGCCTGAGTAAACATTTCTGGTTCTGTGGAGCTGAAGAGAAAAGGACAATAAATAGATCATCTGTCTCCTAGAAACAGTAAAACTAGAATTTTCCCTTCTATTTATGAAAGCTTTGTGAGGCAAAGAATAAAGGATAAATAGAGGGATGGAACACAGTCTTGGAGATGGAAATAGACACTTGTTGCTATTTCTTTGAAGGGTCTCCTTTTAGCATGAGGGTAGGAAGCTTTCAGGATAGTTACAGTCCTTCTAAGACACCTGTTACCATATTAATTTCTGAGATATGTGCTCACGCTCATAGATGGATTTTTCTCATAGGTGAGGTATTTCAGTTCGAGGTATTTTGTATCACTACTAATGTGGGCAGAGACTCCCATCCTATCTGCCTGGAGAGGTCTGGATATCACTTCCTTCTCCCTTCCCCATGGAGCCCCCATCCACACACATTGCTCTCTCCTTCAGGCACTCCTTCTGCACACAATACTTCACATCTTTGCCTCATCTACCCACAGCCACCAATTATTTATCAATGTACTAACTGGTGCTAAATACAACTTAATTGTGCAAATTTGGAAAAATTAAGAGCATATGACATCAGGAACCTTCTCACTCAGTGTAACTTGTCCCATTTTCTAGAAGAAATTTCTTCCCGTTCCACATTATGAGCATATCTTGTGCTACACACAAAATAATGATATTTGGTGTTATGCCTGTCTAAGAGAAGTTGTAGAATATATATTGTGTTCATCATTGTTGTTCAGTCACATGTTATTCTTTGAAAGCATGTGGACCACACTGTCCCTGGGGTTTTCTTGGCAAAGATATTGAAGTGGTTTGTTATTTCCTTCTCCAGTGGATTAAGACAAGCAGAGGTTAAGTGACTTGCCCAGAGTCACATAACTAAGCAAGTGTCTGAGGTCAGATTCGAACTCTGAGCCATCTAGCTGCCCCTAGAATGGTTTTCATTGCCATCAGGCAAATGTCTACTTCAGACTACTTAACAATATTTAGTAGTTCCAGGAAGGGAAAGATGGTAGCTATCTGCCTCACTAGCCCTCCATATCATCAATAACACCTCGAGGTCAGAGAAGTCAAAATAAGTCACTAGCTCCTGAGGGGAAAAAATAAAACACCCAAGACACAGCCTAAGAAACACTACTGCTCCTCATTGGATATTTTTTCTTACTCTATGTGACCCCCTCCCCCCGCCATAATCAGCTTCAACATCTGACATAATTATTTAAAGTCTATCTCCTTCACTTCTTCCCAGAGAGGAGGAGGGACAAATCTACCTCAGTGACTCTAGAGAAGGAGGGAGCCAACTGCTGTTTTTGAATTGCCTAGTGAGAAATTCTAACTGTCTTTTGGAATATGTCTTCATCTAACACTTCCCCCTTATTTAGCAGTTTCCTATTGTCCCTCATGAGAAGTTGTTGATAATATGGGACCAGCCTAATTTTAATCATTTCTTTTTTTTTTTAGGTCTCCTTATTTCCAGTTATAAGGCTTCCCCTCCCCCCTTCAGAAAGGCAACTGAATGCTCTTCCCCATTCCTGGACCTTAGCTGGAAACTATTAGATTTCTTGGTTCTGGTGACTGTGAACTGAACATTTCATCACTACCTCTGTGCATGTTTCTACTCATACTTCATGCTTAGAATGCACTCCCTTTTCACTTCCACCTCTTGGAATTTTTATCTGACTTCACAGATTGACTCAGGTGGCACCACTTTCTACATTTCCCTAATCGTTAATGTTCTTTATTTCCTTTATACTTTGCGTAGTATACAAAAAATACAAAATATATATGTATAGGTGTGTATGTATATACACACATACATACATACATATACACATTCCTTCTTCCCAGACCCAAATAACTAATATACAAAGAATACAGGCAGATAGATGGATAGATAGTAGATAGGTAGAGAGATAGGTAGATATATATAATAAATAAATAATACAGACTATATGTGCATGTATGTATATAGTTATGTCTGAATTCTTTATATATTAGACATTTATGTATCTGTGCATGTATATGTATGTATGAATGCATGCATGCATGTGTGCATGTAGGTATGTATGTATTGGTTATTATACATTCTCAAAGAGGACCAAAATGACATCGCTATATTAGAGTTAAGTTACAGTATGTCCAACTGTGGCTGATCAGACCAATACAAGCTCCGAATGCTCTACTACAGGTCAGGCACAAATAGTCCATGTACATAAATAAATGGTACATAAAGTATATATGTATGTACTATATATATATACAGATAGATACACATATAGATGCAGAGGATACAGATATAAGAGTAGATATACATATTCACATACACATACATTTACATGAGAGGTGAATGGCAGGATTGTATAATGGATAGAGAGCTGGTCTTATACCAGAAAGATCTGGTTTCAAGTTTTGACTTTGAGATATACTGGATGGTGTGACCTTGGGGCAAGTCACTTATTTGCTCAGTACCCAGGCCAGCTCTCCAAGACTGTAATTACCCAGCAGGTGTCCAACGACATTGTTAGAGGGAGTGGAAGTCCTCATCAAGAGTTACCTACACAATGAAATTACTGATTTGGCACCCTCCCCTGTTACCCCCCAAATACATGCACAGACACACACACGCACATATGAATGAGTATGCACACACTGAATTCTCACAAGAAGTATTTAAGTTTATTGGGGGTACCTTCATTTTCTATCTTCAGCTCTGCTTGGTTTTGACTCTAGAGAATACCATGCCTCCCTCAGGATAAGGTGATTCCCTGAAATATCATCAGCAGGCTGATTGTCTCTACTTTTCCTATGCAATGCTTTACCAACTCCCTCAGCATCCGTTCCTCTTTGATTGTAGTGTTGGAAGAGGGGAGTGGAGTAATAAACTCCTCCCAAAGTCTTCAATTACATAAGGCTCAGATTAGAACTTTCCATGTAACTCTCCATTTTCCATAAGCGGCTGTGCTTGGTTTCAATTCCATGGAAAATCTCCCCCTCCCTGCTCAGTGCTCTAAAAGTCTCCCTTTCCCCCACTACACACACACACACACACACACACACACACACACACACACACACACACATTCTTTTTCAGTTTCTTTTCATGTTTCGTCTTTCCCCACTAAATTGTATTTTCCTTGAGGTCAGGACTCTCTTTTTCTCATTTGTAACCCCAGCACTTATCACAGTGCTTTTCACATAAAGGTGCTTAATAAATGCCTATTGAATTGAACTGAATTATTTACTGAATTGAATTGTCTCACTGAATAAGAACATCCTTCAGAGATATCAGTATCTAAGTTACATGGAGCCCACATCTAAAGAGATTTCTATTCTTATTTATTTATATTCTCTTATATTCTTATTTATATTCTCTTTCAGTACTCCTTCTTCCATACCCCAATAGCTTTCAGATTCTTAAATGTATGCAGGTACTCCAGCAGAGGTCTAATGCTCAGTATCTATCCTCCTCTGTCCCATATCCCAGGAAGATAAGAAAAAAAAAACAGTTTTCTAAACTCTACCTAAAAATGTTGACAGTTTATCAACAAAAAATAGTTCTCTCCTCCTCAGTATATTCTCCAACCTAGAAGTACCTATGATCTACATTATCAATAGTTGTTAATTTGCAAATGTATGGACCCATGTCTTAAATATTAGAATAGGAGAACAAAGTGGGATCCTGGGACTCTTGGTGTTCCACAAAAACTTTATAGGGAGTCCCAGAGGTCAAAATTATTTTCATAATAATACTAACATGTTTTAATTTCTAATCTAATAAATATCAGTAGATATAACTCACAAAAGGAAAAAGCTCTTTGTGGTGTTCTTAATAATTTTTTTAAGAGAATAAAGAGGTCATGAGACAAAAAAGTTCAAGAATTATTGTACTATTTGAAACTGTCCTAGAAATTCCTGCCTTTTCCCACTTATCCTAGAAAACTAGTGGGAAAATGATCACTGGTACCTGAAAGTTCACAGGAATTGAGGAAAGGGATGATGGCAGCAAATAGAATGACAAGAATGGGCTAATTCTCTTGCTCTAAGAGTTTAGTGGCATATCTATGGAATGACTAGTGTTATTCCCTTAAGCTCAGCAACATCCACACTACTCCCTTCAAAGTTACAGAGTAAGGGAGAGTTATTTTTATGGTAATACTGGTGCTATTGTCACAAAATTGTCACTTATGGTCACCAATACCCCATGACCCTTTGTGTCTCTTGAGAGTTCTCGTCCCCAAACGACCTAGAAAAAGATCCATAAAATATTCAAACCAGATAAGTGGTATGAGACCAAATCTTAATGATAACCTCAAATCATCATTCTTCCATGTGAATACATAGAATGTTTGGTGGGGTAAACAAAAAGGAGAATGGGAAAGGGGAGGTGACACAAAGACCCAACTCTCATGCACAACATATGTAAGAGGCAACATGGCCTGGAAGAACAAAAAGCGAGCTTTTTAGGAGAGGGATCCAAATTTCCATTTTCATCAGTGTAGGGACCTCTCAGTCTGAGTACCATCAAGTACTTAAAAAAATTGAACTGAATTCCCAAGTTACTTTAAACCCTAATATATTATAATTCTACAACCCTATGTTATTTTTATATTTACAACATGGCTTATTCTATTCATCTAGAATGCCAGTCCAGTAAGATTTAATTCTTTCATATAATTGATATCAATTATGTGACTGATTGAGCCATATTTACAATCACTGCCAACCCAAAAAAGAATACAATGATGACTATGTGCCCCATTGAGTCTTGTATGATATAACAGTACCATTTAGAAATTAGAGGTCTTGAAGATCCACAGGTTGCTCATAAAATAATCACGTCCTTATGAAAAACCTGTTTCTAAGTATCGTTGCTTTAAATATATTTTCAACATTCCTCATTTCTTCCTCATTTTAAGGTTTTTAATTTGAACTCCATTCTGCAAGCAACAAGACAAAGATAAATGTGTGTGTGTGTGTGTATCACTGGGACAACAAATAGTTAACCAATAGTAAGTGATTTGTTTTGTTATTGCCACTTAGTGTTTTTCATGATGTCAGCTTCCTCTTTATTAGAGGTTGATTTGCAGGAACTCTTAATTTGATTAGCTGCAATGCAGTACAGTTTGTCCAAAAATATACTTTGCAAACCACATTTACTATTGCTTTATTTAAATGCATGGAGTAGAGTGACATCTATAGGAGACTGTCTGTTGTAGCACTAAGCTATAATCAAACTGGTGATTTTTGTGGGGTAGCAGGGGGAGGGAGCTTTTGTAGTAGAAAAAAAAATGCCCTAAAAACAGAGTAATCCAAATTACATATAAGTCCTTAAGTTTGGTGGAGTCTCCTTGGGGAAGAGAATAGAATAAGAATGAATTCCCTAAAACAGCATTGGACAAGAATAAAGAATAAAATTCAAAAGGAAATAATTGCTATGGTAACCATATAATAGGAATTAAATAGGGAAAAATAGAAGAAAAACTGAGACTGAGACAATGATTGGGAATAATAATAATATATCTAGCTGGAAAACAAATGGTGGGGATGGAGGTGCATTTTAGCTGAAATATCAATGTGACATGCTATTTCACTCTAGTCAAGATAAGATTAAAAAATGATCTTTTTTGCTATGCATATATATGTGTATATATGTACATATATACATAGTAATGTGCGTGCATATGTAGTTTTAATACTATATATAAATGCATGAAAACTGCATGCATAGTTATATATACTGTATAAAAATAAACACATATGCATACATATATACATGCATATATATACATATATATGTGTGTCTATACATATACATACATATATAGTTATTTTACTATAAAGCAAAGCATGAGGGCTTGCCAAGCCTTTTCAGGGTTGCTCATTCACCTTTGTTGTCTTGTCATCCAGCTCTCACCTGTGGCTCCATGAAGCTGTAGCATGCACAGTAGTCACACCCTAGAAAAACCATGTTTGTGCACTGGGATAAACCAGGCTGAGGGTAACTAACAGGCCTCAGACCCATCAGTGAGTTAGGAGGAGGATGCCTACATGAAGCATCTGAAGACTTCCCCAGGTGGAATGGGCAGATGAGAATAATTTGTTCCAACTTCTATGAAGGTGGTTGAAGCAAGCACTGTGGAGCACATCAGTCATCAAAGATGCTAAGGTTTTCCACTGCATCCCAGGCCTTTGCTTGTTGTCTTGACTTTTTTCTTGCCACTGGATTTTGATTACTCTGAAAGAGAGAATGAGGCTGACAACTTTTGAAGCTCTGCCTCACTTAAATCCAATTCACCTGCAAGTCACAGCATCACCCAGTGATGTCATTGGTCCACTTTGACAAAGGACAAACAACAACAACATATGGTAGATATATACTATATATTAAAATAAAAATATAGTAATAACTATGTAGTTGTCATACTATACTCTATAGTATGTAGTATAGTGTGAAATATAGTGTTTATGTGATCTGTCTGTATATTTATTCATATGATACATATCTCATGAGATAGTTTTAATACATAAACATGTATATTACATATGATATAGAAGTTTACCTCCAGCTCTAAAATGTCATGACTGTCATGAATCTCTGAACCATATTAGCCCAACTATATCTTGAGAGCCTAGTGAATTAAAATCATACATATGATCAATTAGGGTCCTATAAATTAATCTAAAATGTCAATGAAATATAAAGTATGTGGATTAAAAGTACCATATACTTAAAAGGTGTATAATTTCACATGCTCAAACATGTCATGGTTTCTACTTGAATAAAACCAAGCAGTGTGTAATGAATCCCCTAGGAACGATAACTCAATTTTAGAGTAACTGCTACATTTTCCCATAACTGCAGAGCCCATGCTTTCATGCATATGTCACTTTCAAGTTTGCAAAGCACTTTTAAAATGTGAGTATTTTATCTGATTTTTTAGAACAATCATAAGAGGTAGGTGCTTTTACTATACCAATTTTATAGATAAGAAAACTGAGAGGATGTTAAATGTTTCCCAGTCACACAGCTAATTAGTGTCTAAGATGATTCAAATGCCAGTCTTCTTGACCCCAACACCAACAAGATTCAAGAGTATCAAAGAAAGCAAGTACCTCCCATCAATGCCCTCAAAGGTTCCCAGCAAAATTGATATTTGCATGAAAGAGATCTTCAACTATATTTCACTACAACCCATCCAAAAACTTGGCAAAACCGTCTTAATATCTTTCCTAGTTCTGCTTTGACTAAAATGTTTATCTAGCTTGTGAGAAATGACCAAACATTGTTAGACTCAACAAATGTGCAGTGAAATTTCAGTTTTGTGCCATTAATTTGCTGTTTTCAAATGTTATTCTTTCTGTTCCAGTCTATTACATTTTCTTTGCAATTAACTGAGAAGAGGCACCTTCTGACATTTGAGTTACAGGAGAGTTTAGCTTACTCTTTAATATGAGACATTCCCAGAAAGAAAAAGAATAATTCAAATATCATGAATGTCCTCACACACTTTAGAAAATGTATACATATACTTCTGTTTTGATATAATGAAGATAATACGTAGAAAAGATCTCCATATGGCTTCTTATAAGCGATTTTTCTAAGTAGAACAAAATGATTCATCCTAATTCACTTTACCCTGCCTGATTAAGTATATGGATATGAGTTTTACAAGTAATAGTTCACTCATTTGGATTTAAAACAAAAACAAGCATTATTTTTAAAGACTCAGAACCCTAGTTCTGATTAGATGTGAATGCTTCTCTGTGTTCTATCCTACAGGAAACGTAATAGCAGCTAATATTGATAAAGCACTAACTGTGTGTCAGACATCATGGTAAGTGCTTTACAGATATTTGATCTCACTTGATCCTCAACAACTCTAAAAGATAAATGCTCTTATTATCCCATTTTACAGATTAAAAAAATGAGGCATAAACGGTTAAGTGATTTGCTCAGGTTCTCACAGCTAGCTAGTGTCTGAGACTGAATTTGAACCCTCTGGCCCTGATGCTGTATCCACTCTGCTGTGTAGGTTGAAATAAATGGAATTTGCATTTGTGTGAGCAAAATTAGAAGAAAGAGCCAGGTGACTATTTGTACTTGTGTTAATTAGTGTGGATATTCTTTCCACCAATGCAGACTGCTTTTTTCCCCACATACTTCTTACTTATGTGTGATTTTTATTTGTCTTTCCTTAAATTCTCCCTTGGAAGCAACTATATGGCTCAGTCAATAGAGAGATAGGCCTGGAATCAGGAGGGCCAGACTTCAAATCCATTATTAAATACTTACTAAACTATGTAACCCTAGGCAAGTCATTTAATTTTTTTTAATCCACTGGAGAAGAAAATGGCAAATCACTCCAATATCTTTGCCAAGAAAACCCCATGGACAGTATTAATGTGCTCTGGTCTATAGGGTCACAAAGAGTTGGTCACAATTCAACAAGGACAAAATCCTCCATAGAAGATCTATCCAATTTCCTAGAGGCATGTTTTGGTTCTTTTGGTGTCAATACTGTCTTTATTTTACTATATAATCACCCACCTCTTTTTTCTGATCATGAAATTATTACCTTGCAATGTGTCGCCAATTCCAATGTTTAGCATATGGCCTAGGACATAGTTACTTGCTGATTAAGTCATTTACCTTCTATATTGATCTCATTTTTCTCATTTGCAAAATAAGAGATTTTGGATCTGATGATATCCAAGGTCCCTTCCAACTTTCAATATAAGATCCTATGATTCTAACAATGACTCTCATGCCCCCTTTAAATATCTATATGTGAACTAGAAGAAAAAATTTCAAGAATTTCTATTTTGTTGGGTTTTGGGGGGGGGTAAGAGGTTTATTTTTGCTTGCCTCTTTCCTTATTCAATTTATTTTATGTGTATGGTCATAGAATTTCTATATGGAAAGAACCTTAGAGATTAGCTGATCTAAGTTATAGATAAGGAAAGTATGGCCTGGAGAGGAGTAATTACTTACCTAAAGTCACATAGGCATAATGTGGAGGAGCCAGGAAATAAACTCAAGTCCTCTGACTCTACATTTACTGTTCCTTCCATCTCTCTCTACTGTCCTTCCTTTCCTTGCCCATATTGTAAGGATGATCACTTTTGGAGTAATTATATTAGATAGCTTCAGATTACATTTTGTTTGTGATCTTTTGAACACATGGTAATTATCTGAAGTAACTCTGGCTTAATTATAAATGAAATGCCTGCATATCTTTTTTTGTATATGACACATTGATTTAAAAAAACAGATGGACTTTCCACTCTATATAATATTATTGAATCAGAATTCTTGGGTTGATTCAGTTTTAGTCTAGATCTAACTTTGAGAACAAATCTTCCTGAAACATTATGCTTTCTCAAGTTACTTTCCAATGCATTCATAAATAGCATATATTCAGAGACATTGGGTATTGTGAAATACAACTTAGGCACATTAAATAAGGTGAAAAAGAAACTAAATTAAGCACCCCATTCATTTAGGCAATTGACACAAAATAATCTCCACTTGGTCATCCTCTTGTTTTCCAACACACTCTTTAGGTGTGCACCAGGAGAAATACTGACCACATCTTCCCATAGACTAGAAAGGAAAAGGTGAAAAGCATCAACACCTCTCATCTAGTACTTATGAATTAGAAAGGAAAAGTCAGAGAGGGGTTTCTACTTCTCATCTTTGAATCATGTACTAAAAAGGGAAAACAGCTCTCTTCTTTCCTGGAGGTCTAATGACAAGGTCAGAGGAAGAAAAAGAAAGTTACCAATAGTGATTGGTAACCATTGAATCTGATTCCGTTATTAAGAGCATAAAAGTAGCTAGACTGAATTCACTATTGCTTACTTATTTTTCAACCATTATTAATTTTTATTTACAATTGACCTTAATATCATTGGTTCCTTAGTATAGAACGGTCACGACCTGAGTTTGACCCTTTTATCTAGTCTTAAACTGCATAAATTTTGGTGACACTATTGTTTGTAGTCATTACTTTAGTTATAGTCCACATCTTGGCAGATGGATAATTTTTAAGTTTGTTTTGCAAAATAGCCCTCCCATTACTATTGCTCCATCCATCTGTTTGTCCATCTGTCTGGCTATCTGCATGTACAAAATATGCATGCGTATTTCAAGACCAAATGTGGCCATTCGAGAGTTACTGTGATGGCTCACTAACCACAGGTACACAAAGCTCCATCTGATTTTCTAGTTTTATTGTACTCTTTTACTGTCTCTTCCCTGTTTGTTCCTAGAACTATCAGTAAATTCAATACCCATCCTAGTCCTGGTCTTGTCCCCATATCTTCTAATAATTCTCCCTATAAAAAACTTGCAGTGCTGTGTGTTTGACTCAGGAAAATATAGGAAGTCAGGTTTAGGGAGCCAGCTGTCTCATCCATATATGACATTTATTATATATACTCTCTTGGTATTACATTTATGTGTATACACATAACCTGATTTTGTACTTTCCCTCTTTTCTCTATGAATTGTTTTCCTCTGGACCTGAGGACATGATTCATAGAGAGAGAGAGCTTGGCAGAGAAATCTCTGATAATCCTGGCATGAGTAGTGGGTGACTGCCTCTCCCCTCATCTTGTTTCTCAGTGTGCTTCTTGTTTGAGACAGGGCAAAAGTCAAATGACAGGATAAAGGACCACCATCTGTACTTTACAATGTCTTATTTTCACTTTCTTTTTCTTCCTCTGACCTTGTCATTAGACCTCCAGGAGAGAAGAGAGCTGTTTTCCCTTTTTAGTACATGATTCAAAGATGAGAAGTGGAAACCCCTCTCTGACTTTTCCTTTTTAATTCATAAGTACTAGATGAGAAGTGTCGATGCTTTTCACCTTTTCCTTTCTAGTCTATGGGAAGATGTGGTCAGTATTTCTCCTGGTGCACACCTGAAGAGTGTGCTGGAAAACAAGAGGGTGACCAAGTAGAGATTATTTTGTGTCAATTGCCTAAATAAATGGGGTGCTTAATTTAGTTTCTTTTTCACCTTATTTAATGTGCCTAAGTTGTATTTCACAATACCCAATGTCTCTGAATATATGCTATTTATGAATGCATTGGAAAGTAACCTGAGAAAGTGTAATGTTTCAGGAAGATTTGTTCTCAAATTTAGATCTAGATTAAAACTTTCATTTTTCAATATTTTGAGCAATATTCTCCTTTCACTCCCAAGGTTAAATTGGAACCTAGTTAGACTCTCTTACAGCACTACCTGTAGTCTAGACTGAATGTTGTCTAGTAGCTATCCGGAATACTGAAGTCTCATAGCAAAGGTCAATCTTTTCTGCATTTTCTAAGGAGTAACTATCAGGGCAGGGCAGCTAGGTGGCACAGTAGAAAGAGTGCCAGGTCTGGAGTCATGAAGTTTCATCTTTCTGAGTTTAAATCTGGCCTCAGATACTTACAAGCTATATGACCCTGGGCAAGCCACTTAACCCTCTTTACCTCAGCTTCTTCATCTGTAAAATGAGGTAGAGAAGAAAATGTCAAACACTCCAATATTTTTGCCAAAAAAACCCTCAAAATGTCACAAAGAGTGAAACATGGCTGAAATGTCTGAACAACAAACTATTAAGGCCTGGATTGGTGGCTCAAGTAAAGTGCTATCTGATGAGCAATTCAGATGTTGCATTCACTAACTAAACATCTGTAACAGTGTGACTCGCTGCCTTCTTCTAGGCTTAACGTATGTAGCACTTGAACCACATAAACTAATGGCCACATGTAGGACCCACATCACATACAAGTCATAGTAGGTATTTGAAGAATGGTAATTGAATGCATCAATAAATGAACCCCTCTTGGGGAATTAATGGGTAAAGAATCAAAAACAGTCACAGGACTTACCTCAATCTCTGAAAAGTGGCAACTCTGACAAGGAGAAAGAACTGAATGTCTAGATACAGAAGACAGCTGAAATGACCTCACACCAACTTTTCTCATAGTCATGATTGGAGGAAATATAAGTAGACAGAAATAAGTCTTAGTTGAGTATTTAATTACTAGGACTAGGTGTCCTAGATTTTCTAAGAAAGATGATTTCAAAAAAAAGAAATTGTATATTTCATGAGACTCTGCAAAAGGTTTGTGATAGAATGTTACAGCTGAAGGGGAAGTGAAAAATTATCTGGCTTAGTCTCCTTTGTTATGGATGAGGAGACTTAGGCCCAGAGAAGTCCAATGGCATTCGTAGGCATTTGGGTGGGGAAGTTGATAGAATACTAGACCTGGTTCAGCAAGACTTCAGCTTTAAACCTGCCTCAGAAATTGATTTATTATCGGTGTTACCCTAGGAGAGTCACTTAATATCTGAGGGCCTCAGTACCCTCATTTCTAAAATGCATATAATAATATTCCCATTCACAGAAATTGTAAATAAAGCTATAGGTCAGTCAAGCATTTTGCTCTTACCAAAAACATTTTCATTGGTTGCATTACTTTACCTAGAACAAAAATAACAGCATATAGGGGCGGCTAGGTGGTGCAGTGAATAGAGCACTGGCCCTGGAGTCAGAAGGACCTGAGTTCAGATCTGGCCTCAGACACTTAACACTTGCTAGCTGTATGACCTTGAGCAAGTCACTTAAACCCAACTGCCCTGCCCTCCCCTCTCCAAAAAATCAAAAAATAATAACAATAGCATACACATAAAGCACCTTGCAAACCTTAAAGTGTTATATTAATGCAAACTATAATAATTATTAGAGTGGCTAACTATAATAATAATTAATAATGATATTAGGCAGCTAAGTGTTATAGTGAGTAGAGCATTGGACTTTGAGTCAGGAAGATCTGAGTTCAAATCCAGATTCCCAACACTGGTTATGTCACCTTGGGCAAGTAACTTAATCTGTTTGCCTTTGTTTCTCTATCTATAAAATGGGGACAATAATAACATCTACCTCCCAGGGTTGTTGTGAGGATCAGATGAGATTATGACTATAGAGTGCTTAGGACAGTGCTGGGACTCAGTGAACATTATATAAATGTTACCTATTATTAATATCATCATCATCTTATTCTTATTCTTGTTATGTATAGTCACACAGTAAATGGGAAAACAGAGATTGAAACCCAAGTCTCCCAAATTTGGCTCATGGAATACTGTTACTATATCCAAAGACAATATTCCCTAATTTGTTTCCCGTGTAGCAAATATTGATAGAAGAAAACAGAAATACTTAGTTGAATGTTCAAAAATATAATGAAATATGTTCATAGCTTGTTATGCTACCACATTTTAAAAGCTCACAAGGTATCAAAGTTTTGACTGTTTTAAGGAATATAAACTGGAAATTTGGGGGATAATCAAAGAGGCTCTAAATAGTAAATGGGTTTGGAGCAAGAATAAAATCTTCCATGGAGTTACTGGGAAAAAAATAATAGGAGAAAGGAAGTAGTTCCTAAAACACCTGTTAGGTGGCAGGTGTGGTAAGTTATTCCTGATAGAACAGAACTATTTTAGAGGCCATGGCAAGGCAGTTTAAATTTTAGGGCAGAAAGCTCAAAAATGGTGGCTTAGAATGAGTACTTACTTGGTAGATTTAAAAGGGTATGCAGGCTGAAAAACAGGTACAGAAAACCCATTATGTATAATTCAAACAGCTTAAATGTTCATAACTAGGGCAGGGAAAGCCACAAACTCTTGGACACTCCAACACAAATACTCGGCAGGAATTTCTTTGATCTAAAACAGCCTGAAGATTTCTGGTCCTAAGACACATTCTGAGGTAAGTCTATAATGTACCTCTCTGAGAAAATACCAAACTTTATAGGCCTAAATAGCAAGTGAAAACAGGTCACAGTAATAGGAAGTATATTAAGATTTTTAAGACTTAAGTTTCTTTTAGAATCTCGCTTCAATGTATTTTGTCCATTGTCATTATTTGTTTTACTATTTTTATACTATAATTTAATGAATTATGTAGAACAAGTCACTGAATTTGAGTTTATCTTAGAGGGAGTTTCTTAAATTGAGTTGCATAACTTTTTTTAATTTAGATAACTATTTCAATATAATTTGTTTATTTTGTAAATCTGTGTATTTTATTTTATGTGTTTAAAAAACATTAATCTGAGAAGGGGTCCATAGACTTCTCTAAGGATCCTAAAAGGGTCCATGACCCAAAAAGATTAAAAACCCTCTAGTTTAGAAGCACCACTGATCATGTCTGAGGAGAATTCTTTATCACCTAGACTGCATTCCATACCAGTCCTTCCACTACCATCTGGTTGCAGTTATATGAACTGCAGACAGTAGTCCTAGGACAAGCTAAGCAATGTCAAAGGGATCATTCCTGGCCAATTTAACTCTAATTTGGTAATAACGTGTCACAAGTTGTTTGCCCTTTGGACCGAACACCCCCATAATGGTAAACATTTTTTAATGTAGGTTCATGATTTTTTTTAAATTATAGTTTCTACTATGGAATAAGTTCTTGCCAACAAATCTAATACATATAGAATATGGTATTTCATATGAGCATAGTATAGTTGGGTAGAATGAGGACTTGCTCATGGTCTATTGTCAGGGATAGGATTTGAATGAATGAGTGAACCACAGAAACCTTGCTAGCTACTGGGAGTACAAATACAAAAGTTAAAAAAATGCCCATTGATTGTTTATTTCAGTGTGGCAATTTACACTTCAGCATTTGGCAAACTATAGACCAGGGTTTGATTTGTTGTTTAATAGATTGTAAGGATTTAAGAAAGTAATACATAAAATATTTGAATTTTGGATTTTTGTACCAGTTTAAATTCTGAACTGTCTCACTCCCTCCACTCTCTGCACTAGAGAAGGTCATCTTTTTACATAGATGTGGGTACACACAAAAAAAAAATTCACAACCATACTGTGCATATTTCTATTTATTAGTTCTTTCTCTACAAGTGGATAGAATCTTCCTTCTTACATCTTTTATAGTTGATTGGAATATGTATAATGCACAGGATGATTTGTTGTTCATGTTTATTCTTCAAACAATATTGCTGTTACTATATACTGTTGCTGTATTATCTTGGTTTTGGCCATTTTACTCATTATTTCACACAAGTCTTTCCATTTTTTTCCTTACCTAAAATCAACCAGCTTATTATTTCTTAAAGCACAGTAGTATTCCATGATAATCATATACCACAACTTTTTAGCCATTCCCCAATTGATGGGTATCTCCTCAATTTCTAGTTCTTTGCCACTACAAGAAGAGCTCCTATAAATATTGTTAAAGATATAGATTCTTTTGTTTTTTCCCTGATGACCATAGGAAACAGACCCAACAGCAATACTTGAGTCAGTTAATGAGACAGATTAAATTTAGAAGTATTTTTTTCTATAGATTCCCAGGCTGATAAACATTTACCAGCCCACCTCTGTCCATGCCCACTAGGCCTTTATTTAGGCCCCACTAGGACCAAATTATACTTAAAAGGAAGTAGAGGCCAGGGAAGGGAGTTATGTTCTGGGGAGTTATAGGAATGGGAAGTAAAGTCATAAGGTAGTCAACCACCATGACCTTATCAAAATAAATTATATTGATTGGATTACTGTTTTTAGAACCAGAAGTGGAAGGTCTACCTAGTCAAAGAGCTGGCCTCAGAGAAAGGAAGTCTTTATTTTGAGAGCTGCCTCTAATACATACTGGATTTGGAACTCTGAACAAGTAATTTACCTTTTTATTTTTCTAGGCAAACTGTATTGTCTAAAATTATAAAATGAGGACCTGAATCAATCAACAAAAGGACTTTGTGTATAAGAGAGTTTCCTAAGCCAGTTAAATGAGAAGTCCAGGCTCTGTTCTGATTTTGTTTGTAATCAATATTCAATTTATAGAGCACCCATTCTGTAACAGGCATCATGATACATGCTAGGGATATGAAAACAGATGGAAATAATCCATTCTATTAAAGGACTCACAGTCTAATTGGGGAGACAACATGCAAACAACTGTATACAAAATATTTGTAGAGGAAAAATTGGAGATAATCAATAGAGGGAAATCACTAGCATTAAGACATCTCAGGAAAGGCTTTTTATAGAACTTGTGATTTTATCTGAGTCTTGAAGAAAGCCAGGAAAGGTTGGAGTGAGAGATTAGGAGGGAAAGAATTCCAAACATGGGCAACATCCAATAAAAATGACTGGAGATGGGAGGAACATCTAGTGTGAATAACAGGAAGGAAATCCATATTACAAGATGGCAGAATATGTGGTAGGGAGTAAGGTGAAAGAAGACTAGAAAGATGAGAGAGATGGTGTTGTAAAATACAAAAGAGAGGATTTTATGTATTTTCCTGGAAGTGATAGGGAGCCACTGGAATTTATTAAATAGGTGAATGACATGAAGAGATCTCTGCTTCAGGAAGATTAATGTGATAATTGAGTGGAGGACATACTGGAATGAGAAGAAAAGGAGACCAACCAAAAGGCTATGGCAATAATCCAGGTGTCTGGAAATGAGGGCATGCACCATAGTGATGGCAATTGCAGAAGAAAAGGGTCATCAAGACGTAATGTTAATGGGAGATAAGATCTTCCCTGCCCCTTAATAGGCCTCACATGGAGCCCATTAAGAGAAGCTTGCTTAGGGAAGGCTTTTACACCTTTTGTTACTTTCTAATTAGACACTGACTGAGTGACAAAGGTTGTAATGCCCTCTGGCTCTAAAAAAGGGTATATCTACTCCAAAGCTAGCATTTTGCTTTGGGGCTCACTCATTTGAACAGTGTTCTTGTGATTTAATCAGATGAGACTCTGGGAAGATATTAAAGGGCCCCATGCACATACCCCTGGCTTTGAAAAACACAGATGTTGGTGCTTCTTTGTCTGGAAACTATGTATGTATTGGCCTGGTCAGACAGTTGGATCTGTCTGTTGATCTGTGCTAATTTCTCAGAAAGTTAGAAGCCCTGTCTGTCTTTATTTCTCTGCTTGTGTTTTCTGTTTAAATTTTCTCCGAAGTTCAGGGTGTTGACTTTTCCCCTGAACTAATTAATGTAATTTTAAAAAGACTGTTAACCCCTTTAACCATTATCTTTCCTAGTAAAGCAGATCTAAGAAACAGCCATCCTGGGTATGCCAATGTGGTTGCTGCTAGTGAGTAGAACCAAGAAAACAGTGTCATAAAATGGAAATAGAAAATGTTCAGGAAGACATGACCAATACTGCCACATACTACACAGAATTCAATAAGGTTGAGGACTGAGAATAGGCCATGGGTTACAACAATTCAGAGATAGCTCAGCAGTTTCAATTGTTTTTGGAAGTCAGAAACCAGATTTTAATGCAATGAGAATTGAGTGGTAGAAGAGTTAGAGGCAAGGAGTACAGCTGACTTTTTTCAAAGATGCATGAAAGGTACTAGCTCTAGTAGGATTACTTAAGGAAATTACATGGTCAGGTGAGAGATTTTTAATGATGAAATTCACCTGGTTCTGTTTTAAGATAGCAGAGAATAAACCAGTGCATAGAGACAGATTGAACATTAGAGAAGGGGCAAGGTGGGGAGATGAATTGAAGGGAAATTTCCCAAAATCAGATGAAAACAAGGACACAAGGAGAAGTGCTGGCCTTGGTGAAGAAAATGGTAATTCTTTCACCAGAGACTGATGCAAAAAAGACATGACTTCCCTGTGAGGTAGGCAATTTATTTTATAAATAGGGAGCCTGTGTCCCAGAGAGGTTAAATAGCATGAATGATCATACAACTAGTACATGCCACAGGTAATATTGGAATCCAGATCTATTCAAATTGAGATCCTGATCCCAAATCTAGCACCTTTTCTAACTGCATAGGTTCAGTTAAAATGCTGCAAGTAAGACAGGAGGAAGATAATGGTGAGATATTTAAAATTAGATATATTTCTGTTGTTTTAATTTATTAACAATTTTTAAGAAAAGATTTTTGCATCATTTATGAGGAATAAGGCAGGAGAAAGTCAAAGGGTAAAATTGGGCAATGAAAAACAGGGTAAAAGAAGCTACTAGAAGAGTGGAAGATGGGAAAAAAAGAAGGAAAAAGAAAAGAAAAACTCAGAGTAGATCAACAAACTTCAGAAAAGAAATAGTATGGTATAATGTGTATAATATGGGACAAGAAATTAAATGAATAAATGGATGGATGGATGAAAGAACAAATGAAAAATCATTTATTAAATAGTCACTATGTACCAGGTACTGTGCTGAGCTCTGGAGACACTAATATAAGAGAGACAGACAGTCTGTATTCAAGGAACTTGTATTCTCATAGAGAAAGACATATAGACATATATATGAGTATGTATATAAAATATTTTACATGTATACATATATGTGTGTATGAGTGATGGTGGCTAAGGAAGGGAGCTTAGGTTTGAGAAGTCACAGAGATATATTTGACAGTCTTTACAGAAGTAATGGTGCTATTTTTTGTTTGGTAATTAACTTTTGTTTATTTTTAATTTGTGTTATTCATTTCCACAAGATTTTGACTTACAAATTTTTTCTCCATCTTTCCCCTATGCACTACCCCAAAACAGCAATCCCACTGTATATCCTTCCCCCAATATGCTCTCTTCTATATTCTCCCTCATCACCCCACTGACTTTCCAGCAGGCCAAGATGGATCTCATTACCCCAGTGCATATATATCTTAATTCCCAGTTGCATGTAAATAATGATTTTATACATATATATATGTATATATGCATGTATATATATACATATACATATATACATAGATATTAACATTTGATTATACAAATTTAAATTATAGATTTAGATTCTTTCACTTCCTCCCTCTTCACCCACCCCAAGACAAGCAGTTCAATACAGGCTGTACATGTATAATTACACAGAACATCATCACAATGGACATATTGTGAAAGATTGACTATAATTCCCTCCTTCCTATCACACCCCTGTAAAGCCAATCAGCAATAGATTCCTGAGAGAATGCTACTGTGAACAGCCTTTAAGATTTGGATTACACACTATTAGTGAACATTCTGTTTATTCCATTACAAAATCAGATTCAGTACAATGTTCACAGTTTCAACAATTCACAAT
>CM053596.1:170755432-170817435 GCA_028646575.1 Pseudocheirus occidentalis
GCCCTCCAAAAAAAAAAAGAGGAGGCTGCACCGAATGACATCTCTAAAAAAAAAAAGTCCTAAATATTAAAATCTATCCTTACATCTGTTAAATCAAGTATCCAAAGGCTGTACATAGTGTTACACTGTATATTGGATAATATTTTTTAAGTTTAAAATCTTGGGATTTTTTAGTCTAAATTTTATTGGTACCAAGAACCTGTTAGTATAAAAGATTATAAAATTCCTTAACACACACACACACACACACACAAATAACTTTCTGGTTTGTCTAATTACCTGTTTAATGATGGTGAAATAACATAGAAACTTGATTTTCAGATTCTCTCTTATAAGAGGCGGCACCACAAGATACATTTCTGAAAATACACTTGCATTATAGTTCTAATTGCCAAGTAGGTGAAACCACAGGCCACTTATTATTGAGTTCCACATCATGTATCAATCAATGGGTTAACAAACACTTATTAAACACCTATAATGTACCAGGCATTGTGCTAGGCACAAGGGAGATGAAGCCAATAAGGAAACACTCCTTGTCCTTAGGGAGCTTATATTCTATTGGTGGAAAGAAAACATACATGTCTAAGCATATAACAATATGTTTAAATCAAATACAAGACAAGTGGAAGAGAGGAAGAGACTTATACCTGGTATGACCCATAAAAACTTCATTTGCAAGGTGTCACTTGAAGGGAGTTTTGAAAGAAAAAAAACCAGAATTTTAGGAATCATAGTTTAGAAGGGGATCCTTCTAGGCATGGGGTATGGTCAGTACAAAAGCACAGTGCTTGGAAAAATGTAATGAAGGAGGACTAGCAGGAACTGTTGGCTGGCTGGGCTATAGAATATTGGAATGGCAGAAATATTTAAATAAGATGAAAAAAGTAGATTGATGTCAGGGTAAAATGCTTTAAAAGCCAGTTGAGTAATCATTAGTCCTAATGGTTAACAGGGAACCCTTAGAGATTATTAATATATGTGTTTTTATCCTCTTTATTTTTATTCTTCATGTATTTCTAAATTTAGTTATTGTTTCTTCTACTAGATTAGAATATCTTCCTGAGTTTCCATTGTTATATTTTTGTTCTATTTAAATATATATATATATATATATATATGTACATAGCCCCTAGTTCAAACACTATCACTTAGTAGGTATATAGAAATTATTTGTTGATTGGTTATGGAATAGTTTAAAGACAAGTTCAGACCTGCACTTTAGGAAAATCACTTTAACAACTTTGTGGAGAATGGATTGCAGAGAGAACACAATTCAGGGAAAAAGACAAATTAGGAAGATGTTGAAAAGTCAAGGAAAATGGAGGTGAGTACTTGAATTAGGATGCTGGCTATGTGATAAGAGGGAAGAAGACAAATGTTGTAGAGGTAGAAAAACAAGATGTGACAATGTGCTGTATATATGGGAGAGGGAGAGTGATGAGTTAAAGGAAACACCAAGGTTTTTTATTTCAGCTATGAAATTGACAAAAATAGGGAAGTTTAAAAGTGGGCAGTGAGTTTTGGAAGAAAAAAATGAGATCGATTACAAACATGATGAGTTGTAAGCTCAGGAAAGAGACTAGGGATGGAACTATAGATGTGGAAAACCATATACATAGCAATTGTAATTAAATTTACAGGAGTTGATGGGGTCTCATAGATGACATAGACAAGAGAAAAATGCAAAACAAGACTTAGGGCACAGCCACCACATTTCTGGTAAATTATTTAGATGACGGTTCAGCAAAAGAGACTGAGAAGGAACCATCAGAGAGGTAGCGGAATGACCGAGAAGTAGAGCAGCATCATGAAAACCTACAAAGGACAGAATAACCAGGAGACAGATGGGATCATGTGTGTCAAATGCTTCAGAGAAGAAAGGAAATATGAAGACTCAAAAAATATAATAAGATCTGGCATTTAAGAGATTATACGAAATTCTGAATAAAGTAAATTTAGTGGTATGGTAAGATGGAAAGGCAGACTGCAAAGGGTGGAGAAACAAGTGAAAAGCAAGGAAACAAAAGAAACATGTACAGTCAGAGATGAACCAATGATGTCAAGGGATTTTGAAATGTAGAAAAACACAAAAGAGGGAGCTAGGATTAATTGTCTATGTTTTCTCAGAGACTAATGTGCACTGTAGGGTGCTGGTGTGAGAGACTTGAGGAAAGAAGAAAAAAGTTGAAAACTGTCTCTTTGGGAAGTTGAAAAAAAACTCAAGGAATAATTAAAGGATTACCTTGCTGTGATTAATACCCAGTTGAGATTAGATATAAATTTGTAGTATGCCCAGTTGGCTCAGTTGTGTGATTCCTCCAGTTCTATTCAGCAACACATGAGTAGGAATAGAATAGAAGAATTGTATGAATAATCCAGGATTGGAATTTGGCAAGGCATATGTATCAAGAATGCATGGATGCAAGGGATATTAAAGTACAGCATAGTATAGAACTGATTTAACCCTAGATCGAGATAGGATAGCATAAAGAACAAAGAGCGTTACTAAGGTATTGAAAGCATATTCAATCAACTATTGTGGGCATTGTTTTGTTCATAAAAAACAAACTTTGTATGTAGTCATTTGCATGGTAGAAATGACTATAATTACTGCATATTTCCCCTCTCCTACACCAGAAATGAGTCTTCTTTTTCAACAAAGAAAAAGAAATGAAGAAAATAAGCAGTAGGGCAATGACATATTATGTTGTATGTAATATCTATCTCTGCCCCTCCCCCCAAATCTCTTACCTTTATGAGGAGGCTTATATAATTTTCTATTCTTTGGGACCAAAATTTGTTATCATAATGACTCAGAACTTGGCTTATTTTTAATGTTCTCTTCATTTAAATAATTTTAGTCATTGTGTATAGAGTGGTTATTTTACTTTGTGTTAGTTCAAATTTGCATTCCTGTGGTTCTCTGTCGTTTTGCCATTTCTTACTACATTACTCTTCTGCTGTATTTAATGTACTGCAATATGTTCATTCAACATTTGATGGGCATCCACTTTGCTCACAGTTCTTGGCAACCACAAATTGACACTTTCACTCTTTACTAAATAGACTGGCTGAGGGGCAAAGGAATTGGGCTCACTTCTAATCATCTTCCTATCCTTGATCCTTCCCTCTCCTCAGGTAAGGATACTCTTTTGACTGACATATCCTTTGATATAAGCTCCATTTGTACTATGAACTAGAATGAGCTATTTTTGATTGGTCCCATATAGAAGACAGTCTTCTTCCTATTGGAGGATAGGTGAAAGTGGCTAGAAGGGAACTTTATTAGCTAGCAACTTTTTTTGCCTTTGAAGCTAGTAGCATATTTTGTTAGCTGATTGTATTCTTATGAAAACTATTACTCCATGGTAATATTGGAGGGCAGGAACATATTGCGAGTCAAATATGGTAAAAAAAAATTATTATTAAGTATTCTGGTTAACAGTTCTTGTGATGTATTAACATTTAATAACAATTGCCTAGACAATTCTTTCACTACTACTCTAGTTTCAATGTCATCCCTAATATAGGGGAGGTTTTTAAAATTCTATTTTTGCAGAATTTTTAAGTATTCCTTCCAGTACAGTTGCAAATGATACAAGCAGAGATTTTCTGCCACCTCCCTAAGAAGGCTATTCAAACATACAAATCACTTCGCTCCACTTTCAGTAGTTAGGCTAAATTCCCCTTTGCGCTCTTACAATTCATTACTCCCTTTAGGCCATCCTCAGTAATTCTTCTTTTCTTTTGAGCTGTATCCTCCAAAGGATTATAAAAATATCCTGCCATTTCCTCTGCACACGTACATCATAGTTTGTCCTGCTTCACACGCTTCACTGTAGTGAACAGGCAGAATGGGATCCTCATTGAAACCTCAGTAATTTTAGAAAACTAATTTGGGGCATCTGCTGTGAAAGAGATTGAGGCCATCTCTCAGAAAGATCTAGTTTAGGGAGCAGATTTGAGGCATGGTGTTAGAACATCAACTGGTTCTTTGTAACAGTGGATTGATTAATCATTCTTATTAATAGATGGGAGGTCTCTGTACAAACTTAACTCTCTGTTGTTCTTTGGGACCAGTACTTCATTGAAAAGCTGGAATATCAGTCTTCAGGGATGCAGTAAGAGACTTACTTATTTTCCCAATCCTTAGAGGAATACAGAGCTGAGCAGTTGAGCTGAAGAAACATATTGCCTGCTGGGGCAGGATAGGACATAAACTCCCTATGTACTGAAAAGGGGTTGGAAAACATCTATGGCCAAGAAAATGACAGGCAGAGAATGTAAAGAAAGAGCCTTATGTTCACTCATCAAGAGTTTGAATGCTGGAGGGAGGTCAAGACCCATAAGATTAGCCCCTTCTTTTATCATACACCAAAAATGATAGGCTGGCTTAAAATGTGCTTTTACAATAGTTCTAAAAAAAGTAATGTCATTCTTCCACATAAGCCAAGAGAAACATTCACATCTGCAGCAATTTTGTGCCACCATCAGCCATAAAGGCCTCAGATGCTGTTCTTGGTCATATATATTCCAACAGATTCTTAGTTTCTAGACTCAACAAAATAGGAAAGTCAGGGATTGAGCCAGAACAAGTAGTGGAAACCTAGGCCTGGCTGGCATCTGTGTAGTGCTAATTGTGAAGCTCCATTATCTGGCTCCGTCCGTACAATCTGTGGTTACATTTCCTGTTGCTGTCAAGGATCAATAATGAGACTGACAACAGTAAGCACACTGATTGTACCTCTGCCAGTGGAAGGAGCCTGGATTCTTCAATGGACAGTTGGTGCTTATGGGCTCAATTCCTCTCTGGCCTGTCACTCCCACACAGAGTCTGCTGCTAAAGTCAATGTCCTATTTCAGCCATGATGTTCATTTAAATGGGCTTCTTTAGGATTACTGTTAGAAAAATGGTAAGAAGTCCTCATTCGGACACCACTCTTAACAGTTTTATTCACAGCTACTCTTTGAGACTGTCATACCCATTGAAAAAACTACTCTGAATCCTAGGCAAGTACAATTCCCAATTATTACAATTCAAATTGCAATAATATCTGGCTTTGCCTAATCCAGAGGGTTTCAACCTTATTTTGTTTTCCTGACCCTGTTGGCAACCTAGTAGTCTATAGATCTCTTCTCAGAATGATGTTTTAAATGCATAAAATAAAATGTCTAGGATTAAAAAGGAGACCAATTTTAATGTAATAGGGTTATCATTTTTTTAAGCTCACAGACCCCAGGTTAAGAACCATTGCCATACTGTTTACCTGAACTGAAAACCACCAGAGTAACACTTACAAATTCTTGAAACTCTATACAGTTTGCCAGTTAAAAATGACTTTCAGGGGTAGTTCTACCTGATCCACCCACCTCTCCCTGGTGGCTCCAAGAAACTATAGCATCCACAGCCACCACACCTTCATAAACTGTTTTGGTGGAAGAACTAAACCAGACTGAGGGTAACCAAGAGGTCTCAGATCTGTTGGTTTAGAGAGGTACCTACCCCAAGCATGTGAAGACTTTTCCTGGTGGAATGGGCAGATGAGAACAATTTATTCCAATGGCCATGAAGGCAGGTAAAGAAGGATCTGTGGGGATCCCAGAGCTTGGTTAAACACTGAAGACACCATGGTCATCCACTGCATTTTGAGCCATCATCAGTTATCTTGACTCTGTCCTGCCACTTGACTGTGATGATTCTGGAAGAGAGACTTTGTGCACCTCTGCCTTGCTTAAACCCAGTTTACCCACTAATCAAAAGATATCACCCATACCATTTTAACCTATCTCAAAGTCTATGGCACCAGGCAAGACAGTCATCAGACAAGCAGCAGGTACAGAAACACTGGAGCTGCAGTCACAACCCTGAAGATAGATTTCCTATGCCATAGGTTTATCTTCTCACTTACAACAGGATTCAGCAGCCCTCTGGGTGTCTGAGCAGCCTTTTAAGGATCACACTGCTCACCTCCTGGTGCAAAAAAGGGACCAAAAAAGGTGCCCTTACCTGTGGTTGAAACACACAAAAAATGTGCAAAAACTTCTGTAAAGATGATTCCATTCACCATTGGTGCATGAGATGTGGGCATATTTAAAAAACATAATATCCAGTAGACCTGAAAGATGAATAGCAGTTATTGTGAGAGAATTCAGCAGGTATCTCATCTACATAGCAGCCTTAAGTGAAAGAAGGCTGACAAATTAAAGCCAACTTACTAATGTTTGATCTGGATACATATTTTTCTAGAGTGGCCATGGTGAAGGGGAGTACTATGGAGCTGGTGTAAATTTTGCAATTAAAACTAAATTGGTCAACAAACTTGTATGCCTACTAGAAGGGGTTAACAACCAGCTTATGACAATGCTGTTGTGACTTGCAGGAAAATGCCATGCCACCATGATCAGTGTCTATGCTCCCACCATAATGAACCCTATGAGGACAAAGAAAAATTTTATGAAGACCTGGGAACCCTTATCAACAATGTGACCCAAAGGGTGGCTAGATGGCACAGTGAATAGAGTATAGGCCCCAGAGTCAGGGGGACCTGAGTTCAAAACCAGCCTCAGACACTTAATACTTACTAGCTGTGTGACTTTGGGCAAGTCACTTAACCCCAATTGCTCATCCTTCCCCCCTCCAAAAAGCAAAAAGAATGACACCAAGCAAACCCCCTAAACCTGAACAAATGGACCCCAAAATACCAATGTGACATAAGAGGACAAGCTTATAATTCTGGATGACTTTAATGCCAAGGTAGGCTCAGACTGCCAGATATGGCATGGAGTTGTAAATAACAATAGCAATGGTCACTTATTACTGTAGACTTGTGTATGTCATGACCTTCTTTCTCATCACCAACACTGCCTTCCATTCACCTGAATTCAATAAAATTTCATGAATGCACCACTGCAGAAAATATTGGCATTTAATAGATTATGTAATTGTAAGAAGAGGCCGATAGCATGTGAGACTGACAAAGGCAATGTGTGGTACAGAGTGCTGGACTGATTGTAGACTTATACTATCCAATGTAAATATTCACATTCAACAAAAGTGGTGGCCTCAAAGCAAAAGGACTACCAGAAGAATTTAACATCAATAGATTAGAAAGCTTCTCTGAGAGGAAACAATTTGTTGATAACTTGGAGGTAAAGATGAACCAACAAACAGGAAGCATCAGGGGAGCAGAAAAGGAGTGGGCAGCTTTGAGAGATTTAGTGTACAGCATTGCCTGTGCTCATCTGAGTCAGAACACTCACAAACACCAAGACTGTTAGATGAAAATGATGGGTAAATTCAGAAGCTGCTAAAAGAAAAATGAGTACTCCACAGAGTTGACCAACAGGATAATTCATCTATCTCTAAGATGGCAGCATTCAATTCCATTGAAAGTAAAGTATAAGCAAAGCTTAAAGATGCAGGATTCTTGGTTTAGGAAGAAGGCTGATGTAATTAATTCAGTTTTATGCTGATAGTCACAACCAAAAGCACTTTTATGATGCTCTGTATGATATTTATTGGCCAAAGACCTATGGTGCATCTCAACTGCTCAGTGCTTGATTAGTGATAAGGACATGATCCTTGAGAAATGGGCTGAATACTTCCATGGTGTTCTAAATAGATCATCATTGATCAATGCTGAAACCATTGACCATTCACCTCAAGTTGAAGGCAGCCCCTCCCTAGCTGAAGCTCCAACTGAAGAAGAGGTTTTTAATGTCATTAGACTAATTTTATATGGCAAAGCAGCTGGTGTTGATTCTATTCCAGCTGAGATTTACACAGTGGGAGGTCCATTGTTCATACAAAAGCTGAACGAAATTTTTTGTTCTATGACAAGAGAAGATTATCCCCATGGGGTTCAAGGACACCTCCACTGTCCACCTCTATAAAGGTAAAGAAAATAGATTGTCCAGTAACAATTGGGGGGGTGTCTCTCTTTCTTAGCCATTGCTGGACAAATTCTTGTCAGAGTCCTCCCTGACAGAGTGATCCTTCATCTGGAACATAGTCATCTACTTGAAAACAACAGAAAGGGTCAAGGAATGGTCAATACAGCGTTTGCTTCCTGACAACTTCAGGAGAAATGGCAGAAGCAGAACGGAGGTCTGTAAACAATGTTTGTGGAGCTGACCAAGGCCTTTAATACTGTTAGTGGTGAGGTTATTTGGAAAATTATATCAAATTTTGGATGTCTGGAAAAGTCCGTCAGTATTGTACATCAATTTCATAATGGCATGCTTGCCTGGGTTTTAGATAATGGATGATGCTCTTGTGTATTCCCAGTCACCAATGGAGTGAACAAGGCTGTGTGCTTGCTCTCATACTGTGTAGTATGATGTTTTCAGACATGTTGTCAGACAGCTTCTATAAGAATTAACACAGCATCAAGGTTAGCTACCACACTGATGTTAAACTCTTCAACTTCTAAAGGCTACAAGCCAAGACTAAAGTGGAGGGAGTGTTGGTGCATGATTTTTTGTTTGCAGATGATTCTGCACTAATTGTAGCCTCTGAATCTGAGATCCAACAAAGTAAAGATCAATTCTCTGTTACTTGTGCTAATTTTGACCAAACCATCAACACCAAGAAAACACAGGTACTCACCATCAGCCAGTGCCACATCATCCATGTATAGAACCATTAGTTACAGCAAAAGGAGAAATTTTGAATAATGTGGATAAGTTCACTTACTTTGGAAGTATAATTTCCAGGGATGTAAACATTGATAAAGAGGATGACACATGCATTTCCAAAGTTAGCTCAGTGTTTAGGAGACTCTGAAGAAAAGTGTGGGAGAAAAGAGGTATTAGACTATGAAACTGAAGATCTACAGAGCTGTTGTGCTGTGTTGTATGCTCGTGAAACCTGGAAAGTATACCAATGCCATGCAAGGAAACTGAATCACTTCCATTTGAATTGTCCTAGGAAGATTCTGAAGATCACCTGGCAGAGTAAGATACCAGACGCTGAAATCATTTCTTGACTTAAACTGTCAAGGATTCAAACTCTAAAGAATACAATTACGATTACCTGGCTAATGTTGTTCAAATGTCAAATATACACTTACCAAAAAAACTATTTTATAGAAAACTCACAGAGGACAAGCATTCACATGATGGTCAGAAAAAGTGCTATAAGGACACTCTCAACATCTCTCTTAAGGACTTTGGAATTGATTGTATGACATAGAAGACAGTTGCACAGGACTGTCCAGCATGGTGTACCCTCATCAGAGAAGGTACTGTACTATATGAGCAAAGCAAAATTGAAATAGCTCAAAAGAAATGTGAAAATTTAGAGAATCAACCTCAAATGTTCAAATGGACTATTTGTTCCTGAGTATTCTGAGCCCATATTGGTCTGATCAACCATAGTCAGATACAGTAACTTGACTCTAAAATAGTGATGTCATTTTGGTCCTCTCCAAGAATGAAGGATAACAAACATTAAATTATTGTTTTCAATTTCTTGTGCTACTTGTCAAGTCTTGTATGCTGTTTTATTCTTCTATTTTGAAATAATTTTGATAACATTGGTAATATTATTTCCCATTTATTTTATTTTTTCTCATTATTTGCATCAAGATTTAAAAATTATCCTTCAAAATGAATTTTGTTATTTTTTTAATTCTAAAAGTAATTTGATAGTTTTTAATATTGAATGTATAAATTAATCTAGGTAAGATATTGTTTTTATTATATTGTCATGCCCCAAATATCTCTCCCTTTATTTCTGTAGAGTGTATTTAAAAATATTGTGTGTGTGTGTATAATCTCCATAGGTTAACTCAGATATTTTATGCATTTCTATAATTATGTTGTGTGCAATTTCTCTTTATCTATCTTTTCTTTTCTTATTAGTATAGGACTGTTGATGCGCATTTGTGGATTTATTATGTACCCAGCCACCATGCTGAATCTAAGAATTTTATCAGTACTTTGTTGATTCTTTGGGATTTTCTAAGTACATCACCATGTCATTGGCTAAAATTAATAGCTTCCCCCCCCTCTAACTTGTTACCTGTGATCCTGTTCTTATTTCTATAGCTATTTCTAGAACTTTAAAAGATAATTGATGAGGAAAGGACAGAATATTTGTTTTGCTCTTTTTCACACGATTAACTTTTCTACCTGGAGGCACAGTAAAACATAATGATATAAAATGAAATAAAGTAGAACCAGGAAAATGAACACACAATTACTACAAAAATGTGAATGGCCTCTTCCTGGGGTGGAGCCAAGATGACAGCATAGAAGCAACAAAGTTCCACAGCTCCCATATAGCCAGCTCAAATTTTAGAGCTGCAAAACTCACAAAAATACAGAAAAAGACATCTCCCACTGAAGGCAGCTCAGCAGGAGGGGTTCATCACAGCAAGCTGGGAGCTGACACCCAGACTGACTTGGCCCCAGGGTAGCCAGGACAAATTGCAGCCAAAGCCTTCAACCTTCAGAAGAGTGGATCAGTGGTAGCTGTGGCAGTTTCCAAACTTATCAAGCCATAAGAAACAAAGACTAAGTGAAAGGTCAGTGGAACTCAGCTAAAGTTGGGGGAGAAAAGCAGTCTGGCCAAGCTGCCTCCAGAACAAGGAAGTGGCAGAAGCAGTGACCCTGCAGCCACCTCCACGTGGCTGCTTCAGAGCTCCTGGTCTTGCAGGGAGGCCAATCAATCATTCAGAGGCTAAGAGTTCTTGTTTTGAGTGGCCTGGATCTGGATCATGGCCTTGGGTGGTGGTCCTGATGCGTGTTTTCAATGAACCAATGAGAAGAATGCCTTAAAAAGTTGAATTTGCCAGATGGAAAAATAATCTCAAAAGCTTTCTGAAGAGAATAAATCCTTCAGAATTAAAGTAGAGCAAATGGAAGCAAATGACTTTATGAGAAATCAAGATATTTTTAAACAGATACAAACAAATGAAAAAATAGAAGGCAATGTGAAATATCTCATTGATAAAACCACTGACCTGGAAAATAGAACCAGGTGAGGCAATTTAAAATTAATTGGACTACCTGAAAGCCATGATCAAAAAAAGAACTGAGAAAAATGTGAATGGAAAGGACAGTGAAAACAATAAATGCAAAACATATCTGTGTGACTATAATGATAGAGTGTGAAGATGAAGAAGTGGCATGGGAATGTACCTTCCTTTTCTGAAGGTGGGAGATTATGGAAGGGGAACACCATATACTATTGTATTTGATGTGTTGGTCCGTTGACCTGAAATGCCTTTAAAAAATGTTTAAAATAATATTTGTCATAAGGAATAGTTGTCTAGGTATAGGAGGAAGTAGAGATATTTTGGGAGATTAAGTTGATATGTAAACAAATGATATCAATACTTTAGACAAATAAAATGCCTAGAATAGCAAAAAAAAATCCAACAAACCAAAAAAATAGAACTATATCCTTTTAAAGGCTTTTTATTTTTTTAAGTAAATGTGATTTTTGTTGTCTACTATTCCTGTAATCATAGCTGTTATTTACATACCACTTGCTACATACTAAGCAGTGAGCTAAATGCTTAATAATTATAATCTCATTTGATCTTCACAACCCTGGGAGATTAATGCTATTATTATCCCCATCTTACAGATGTGGAAACTGAGGCAAAAGTTAAATAACTTGGCCAGGGTCACACAGTTACCAAGTGACTGAGGCTGATTTGCATTCAGATATTCCTGACATCAGGCCTGGAAATTCTTTAGTTTTTTGCATTCCTGGTGTGAGCTGAGCTTAGTCATAGTGAACTACATTTTTCATGTATTTCTGTAATGTCCCCATGGAGATTTTTTTGTATTTCTTTTTGTATTTTATTTATTTATTTTTTAACTTACAGAGTAAAAGAAGCATTTCCATAATATAGTATGATAAAATTGATGATTACACATGAAACTTAAAATTATTAAATACAATTTGCTATTCCTTTTAAATATATAATAAAGTTATCATGCAAATTTTTCTCTCTTCCCCTACCCTAGAGTTGGCTACTATTAGACACACACGCACAGAGCACACACACACAGATACAGATGTAAAATCATTCTATACGTACTTTCGTTTATCAGTTCTTTCTCTGGATGCACATAGCATCTTCCTTTATATGTCCTTTGTAGTTAATTTGGGTATTTGTAATAGTAAAAAAGACATTTACTCAGAGTTGTTCTTAAAACAGTATTGCTATTACTGTATAAAATGTTATCTTGGCTCTGCTTATTTCATTCTTCATTATTTCATGGAAGTTTATGTTTTTCTAAGATCACTGAGCTTCTCATTTCTCATAGCACAGTAATATTCCATCACAATCATATACCACTTTTTCAGCTATTCCCCCATTGATGGACATCCCCACAATTTCCAGTTCTTTGCCACCACAAAAAGAGATGCTATAAATATCTCAGAACACACAAATTCTTTTCCTTTTTTTCTGATAATCTTTGGAAAGAGACCTAAAAAGGGATATTACCAGGTGAAAAGGTCATGGGTGGGTAACCTGCATCCTCAAGGCTACATGCGACCTTCTACTATGTCCTTGGATGTGACCTTTTGATTGAGTCAAGTTTTACAGAACAAATTATTTTATTACGGGGATTTGTTCTGTGAAGTTTGGATTCAGGCAGAGGACCTCATTTGACAACCCAGAGGGTCACATGTGGCCTTGACACTGCAGGTTCTCCACCACTAGTATAGGCAGTTTAATAACTCTTTCAGTATAATTCCAGATTGTTCTCCAAAATGGTTGTATCAGTTTACAATTCTACCAACAATGAATTAGTATCTCAATTTTCTCACATCCCCTCCAACATTTGTTGTTATCCCCCTCAATCATTTTAACCGATCTGATAAATTTAAAATGATATCTCAAGGTTGTTTTACTTTGCGTTTCTAAAACAAAATTTGCATCAATATTTGTTAATTGGATTGATTTATAGTTTTTTCTATGCTTTGTCTAATCCTTTGTCTAATCTAATAAAACAAACTATTTTGTCTCATAAAAACTGTTTGATTACCATGCTAGCTAGTATTGTTACTATTATTTAGTAGTGGCATTAAGAATATTTGTGTAGTTTAAGTATTATTTATTCTTCAGATATTCATTATAATTCACTTACAAATATATTTGACCTGGGCTTTCCCTCCTTTGTTAATCCATTTATAGCTTAGTCAATTTATTTTTTTTCTGTTTTGATTATTTAGGATTGGCATCTCTTTTATAACTTTTGGTATTTAGTATTTTTGTAATTTTCTTTTATTTTGCATTTCAGAGCTTTTTTGGTACAGAATTGTGTGTGTTAGATTATGATACTGAAAAAAAACCATTACCTTAATGTCATCAGAACTGCCACAAAAAGGGAATAATCTACACACTCAATTGGGAATAAAAATTTACCTTACCCTATAGGAAAGTAGATGGGGAAGGGCATAAGAGAAGGGGTGGAGGAGAATAGAAGGGAGGGAAGATAGGGTAAGGTAGTAGTCAGAAGCAAAACACTTTTTAGGGGGGACAAGGTAAAAGGAAAGAGAGAATAGAATAAACAGAGGGTAAATAAGATGAAGGGAAATACAGTTAGCAGTTGTAACTGAAAAAAAATTTGAAGCAAGTTTCTCTGATAAAAGCCTCATTTCTCAAACATATACTCTCAAACATATGAGTCAAATTTAGAAAAATAGGAGCTATTCCCCAATTGAAAAATAATCAAAAGACAGGAATGGTTTCCAGATGAAGTAGTCAAAGCTATCTATAGTCATATGGAAAAAATGCTTTAAATTGCTGTTTATTATAGCAATGCAAAATAAAACAATTCTGAGGTACTACATCATACCTATTAGACTGGTTAGTAGAATAGAAAAGGAAAACAACAAATGTTGGAAGAGATGTGGGAAAAATGAGGTGTTAATGCACTCTTGGTGGAGTTGTGACCTGATTCAACTATTCTGTAGAGCAATTTGGAACTATGTCTCAAAAGCTATAACATAGTTTATCATTTGACCCAGCAATACCCCTATTAGATCTGCAACCCAAAAGAGATAAAAAAAAAAAGTTAAAGGACCTATATGCGCAAAAATATTTACAGAAGCTCTTTTCTGGTGGCCAAGAATGAGAAATTGAGGGGATGTCCATCAATTGGGGAATGGAAAAACAAATTATGCTCTCTGGTTATGATGGAATATTACTGTGCTATAAAAAGTTATGAGTAGGATTTTTTCATAAAACCTTGGGAAGACTTACAGAAGCTGATGCAAAGTAAAATGTACTTTGTACAAAGTAATAGCAATATTATAAAACAATCAACTGTGAATGACAACTATTCTCAGCAAAAAAGTCGTCAGAAACAACTCTGAAGAACTTATTATGAAAAATGCTATCCATCCCCAGAAAAAGAATCAATGATGTCTTAAATCCATAATGAAACACACTTTTTTAAAAAGAAAACTTTCTTTTCTGGAGGATTTGTTTTTGCTTATATTTACTTTCACAACATGGCTAATAAGGAAATATGTTTGCAAGACCACACATATATAACTCTTTGCCTTCTCCATGAAGGAGGAAGGGAGAGAATTTAGAATTCAAAGTTTTAAAACTGAATGTTAAAATTATTTTTACATGTTATTGGGGGAAAATAAGATACTAAACAAAAAAATTTCATCACTGATGTTAATTCGTGTTTGTTTTGTTTTGTTTTGTTTTGTTTGGTGATTTGAGTTTCTCTTTTTCTTGAACAGATTGACTACTCTTTCATTTTTAAAAAAATCATGACAAGCTAGAACAATGAGTTTGATTTAAAAAGAAGAAATGCCCACTAAAGATAATGTAATGTCTTTCATGGGTTAAAAACAGTTTTTTTTAAACACAAAGTTGGGAACACATGGCTAAAAAGCAGGTCATCTGAAGGAAAAATTTGGAATTTTCATGAACTACAAGTCCACTAACAGGTGCATAGTATTCTAGTAAGACTATACCTGGAATTTACAATGTAAACAAAGCAGTTATGAAGGGGAAATTTATATCTTCAAATGCTTTCCCCAACAAAAGAGAGCAAGAATAAATGAATAAATTGAATATGCAATTTAAAAATTAAAAACCCAATATAAAAAAGAAACTAACTACACAACAAAATAGAAGTTTAAAAAAAATCGAAGAAGAAATGAACAAAATTAAAACCAAAAAAGAATCCCTCAAAATTCATTAATAAACAGAAGTTTTTATATGAATAGGTCATATGTACATATCCAAATATGCCTTAGTTAGTCTGATTTTTAAAAATTGAGTAAAATAAATGCAAAAATCAAAAATGAAAAAGGAGAATTAATACCAAATGAAAATAAGTGATTGGAAAATATTTTCCTCAATAATAGACTTATCAAAGCCCAACAATTAAAATGAAATAGATAAAATAAAGGACCCAGATTGATAAAAACTAAATAATTTATATAAATTAATCTTATAAAAATAAATTGAACCAATCCATAAATGAATAAAAAAAAGGAAAATAATGGGAAAGGATGGATTTACAAATAAATACTTCCAAACATTTAAAGATCAACTATATTTTTAAAAAACAACAGAAAAATGAAGGACTTTGTGAAATTTCTTCTAAATAGAAATATAGTCTTGATACTACAAACAAGAAAAAATAAGTCAGATAATGAGAACTATACATAAATAGCCATAATAAATATCCATGTGAAAATGATAAATATGATATTAGAAAACAGACTGTGCATCATTTATAGATCAGAAAAATTATACAAGATTACTGTGTAGAATATATGTAACAGGAATGTATTGTTGGTTCCATATTAGGAAAACTATAAATGTAATATATTAATAACAATAACAGCAAAAAATTAGATATCAACAGATGCAGATAAAAATCTGACAAAATACACTATTTTATTAAAACAAAAAAATGGAATATATAGATGTGTATCTATTTTAAAACAAAACCTAGCATTTTAAAATAATCAAGATAATTTAGTTGCCTTTCCAGAAATGTTAGATCTAAAGCAAATATGGTTATTATGATTACTATTATTTAATCTAATGCTAGGAATGCTAGCAATCACAATAAGAAAAGAAAATCAAAAGAGCATATTCAAAGTAGAAATAAAATAGTCTTTTATAGATATGATAGTCTTCATAGAGAACCCTCAGAGTTAACCAAAACATTTTGAAATAATAACTTGAGAAACTTATCTCAAATAAACCCACATAAAATTAGCCATTTTATATAATACCAACAAAACCCAGCACAGAGACAGAAAGATAACTTCCATTTTAAAAGCCTACAAAGTGTACAAAATACTTGGGAGTCCTCTTAGAAGGGTGCACACAGAAACTGTGAAAGCAACTTCAAAATATTCTTTATAGACAATCCTAAATAAGTGGTCAGATATTAATAAAAATGACATTGCTACTTTTATTAATTGACTTGTTCAGTGTGGCATACCAAAAACTAACAAAGAATTATAGAGATAGGACAATAATGACGAAATTCATGGAGAGGAACAAAAGATCCAGAATCTCAAGGGAAATAATAGCAGAAAGAAGTAGAAAGAAAGGGGTCTAGCAGTTCCATATTTCAAACTATACCACTAAAAAGTAACCTCAAAATTATTTTATATAACTAAAAAAAGGAGTCAGTGGAAGAGATTAGGTACACACATTTCAGGAGCCAACAACTCTGAACAAATTCCATATCTACAGAATAAATAAAAGGTTATCTCTAAGGGAAGGCAGCAAGATTAAGGAGAAGTAGGAAAGGTTTCTTGAAGAAGGCTGGACATTCACTGAGACTTGAGAGAAGTTGAATAAGTTAGAAGGTAAAGATGAGGAGTGGGAGACCTCCATGCTTGGAAGATGACCTGGAAAATGCAAGGTATCTGGAGAGTCAATGATGGTGTGTAATGGACAGCAAAAAGTTCAGGGTCTTGATCTCAGAGCACATAGAGGAATAAAAGAATTGTAAGAAGACTGGTAAGATAGGAAAAGGCTAGGTTCTGAATGACTTTCTGTTTGCTCCTGGAGGGAATAAAGAACCACTGGAGTTTATTGAATAGGAGTTGATATAGTCAGAACTGTGCTTAAGGACAACCAGTTCAAGAGGTAAGGGGGAGACAGACTAGATTGAAGAGAGAGTTATAAAGCAGGGAGATCACTCCAAAATATTATTGCAATAGCCAAGGCATATGATGATGAAGGCCTGCACCAGTGTAGTGGCAATGTCAGGAGACATAGAGATACATACTAGAAATGTTAGTAAGGTACAAAGGACATTTTTCAATTATGTTGTAATGAGGACTTCTTTTTAATTGTAAATAGAAGTATACATCACTGAGCTCCCTTTTAGCACAAAATCAGGGTATTATGTTTATGTATTCATGTAATAACACTGAGGTCAAAGATTTGATCTAGATCCTAGTCAGTCTATCACAGATTTCATTCACTACTAGCCATGGGTCAATTGACAGACCAACTGAGTAGGATTGGATCAGCACAAATATACACTCTTGATTATTAGAAAAATATCTCAAAATATAGGACCTTTTGACTAGTAGTTTTATCTTCATAGATGAAGGGTGGATAATCAACAGCAGCATCACTAGCCATATTTTTGGATTGTTTTTCTTGGCTAATATTGGAGAAAAGAGTAGAAATAATATGGACCTCGTGGCAGAATCAGTTTGGTACAAGGATCAGCCAGTGTACAATCTGTCCATTTCTTAGCCACAGCTTCAAGCTTCTTGGCACTTCTTCAGAAGATGGTTGGTTAAGAGCCAAATACAGAGAAGAGTAAGGCAAAGTTCAGTTGTATTTTCCATATCTGTTCCCCTAGCTTCTGAAGTACTTAAAGTCAGACATATCTAGTTCTAGATCTCACCTCTCATACTTCCTAGATATATGGCACTATACAAATCACTTGAAGCCATCCTCCATTCAGTTACCAAAGTGATTTTCCTTAGTACAGCTCTGACCTTGTTATCTCCCATGCACACATTGGGTCTACTTAATAAATTCTAGAATTTTATCATTCTCTATTACCTCCAGTGTCAAATTGAAAATCCTTTGTGTTGCATTCAAAACCCTTCATTTTCTATCCCACTTGTACCTTTCCAGTCTTATTATATTTTATTCTCTAACACACACTCTTTAATCTGGTGATACAGGCCACTTTGCTATTCTACAAGCAAAACATTCTATTTTTCCACTCCAGACATTTTCTCTGATTGTCCCACTTGCCTGGAATGTTCTCCCTCAGTCCTACCCACAGATTTCCCTAGCCACTGATTTCCCTAGCTTTCTTTAAGTCCCAACTAAATGCCATTTTCTACAGAGACCTTTCTTAACCCTTCTGAAATCTATTCCCTTTCCTTTCTTCAGTACTTCTTATTTATCATGCACATAGCTTGTTTGCAGACACATGTTTGCTTATTTGTTTTTGCCAAGAGATTGTGAACTCCTTGAGAGCAAGAGCTCTTTTTTAATCTCTTGTTTTGATCCACAGTTGTATGTGCCTGGCACATAGTAGACACTTAATAAGTGTTTATTGACTCATTATATATCTCTGAGCCTCAATTTCCACATCTGTAAAACTGATTTTAAAATGCTGATAGTTCTTACTCCATGTGGTAATGATTAAAAGAGGTAATGTATGGAGATCATTTTGCAGATTTTAAAGTGGCATCTCAATGTCTTATTAGTATTTCCACTTATATTCAATGGAGCATAGAGACTTTACTTGGGTATCTGGCTGACTAAGAATGAGAAGTGTATCCACATGATGAATTCCTTTACTCAGAGTGGGCCAAGCTTTAGCTCATGCTAAATAAAAGGCTCTGTTCTCTAGGACAGATGTGAATTTGTCACATTTAGAGGAGAAAAACAAATAAGTGGACATTAAAAGAATATCCACGGAAGCACACATGAAATGCACAAATAACTTGACAAATAAGAGTATTTGAAATCAAATCAAAATTCATTTTTCCCCATGTCCTGCCTGCCATTCTTTTCTAGATATTAAGGTTCCCTAAAAAGAATATTGAACAAATATGGGCAAGAAATCAATACATACTACATCCAAATTGCTCAAGAATGCTACTGAAAACTAAATTTCTTCTCCCTATCACTGAAGAGCTCAAAGGCAGTTTTCTCAGCTCAAGGATGAAACATTTTCACTGCTCCTTCTCTAAATATAAATATAGATAACAGAGACATTAATTTCCTGAGAATTCTATTGAAATGGTGCTTTTTTAGCAGCGTTCTCAGTGGCAGGGTCTCTGGCTAGCTAAAATGACTCTTTAAAAAATGACCTTGTTGGTAAAGCCCCTAACAATTGGTAACTCTTTAATACCTAGTAATTGCTAAAAAAAAAAAAAAGGTCTCCTTCCCACCATTTAGCTAGAAACACTGAGTAAACATTTAAAAAAGGATTATTTTCCTTCAACCCTAATACTCATGAAAACTGTCAGATTAGCAACCCTGGAGGCAGAAATTTCATACTTACCCACAAAACAGGCAAAAAAGGGAGAGCAGTCTTGGAAGCTTTGGGAATTACAGGAAAGCAACTATAGTCTCTGTGCCCAATTGACCTTTTGGCCTTCCACCCAAGAATGCTATTGGGGATTTTTTCCCCACAAGATACATTTTAAGGCGGTGGATGTTGGGAGGGGTGAAGGAGTTTAGAAGGGACCTAGCTTCTCAGAGTAAGAGCTGTCCATCAACATATTTCAATTAAACCATCTAATTATGATCTAGTGCTAACTAATCATCAGAATAGACTGGAGGTCTCACCTGATGGCAAGAGATTCCCACCTCCCCCAACCTGCTTTCCCAATTCACTGATGTTTTCCGTGTGCTCTGCCCTTCCTTCTTTTTACAAGGATTTCATTAAAATCAAGCTGGGCTCTTTCTTCTCCCTTTGATTATCAGGACTTCTTAGCATAGCATTCAGGGCCTTTATCCTCAGATATCCTTGCAATCGTTGGACAGTTCTCTCCCAGGGCTCTCGTGAATCTCCAGCTTGCACCAGATGGCTGGAACTTCTGAAGGAAGCATTCATGGCTGGATGGCCTGAAAATAGGAATCTTTTGAAAAACATTTCTCGGTATTTATTGACCTCCAACAATGTGGTACGTGCTGAAAGGACAAGGCAAGAAATGACAGTATTCCCTTTATAAAAAGAGAGAGGGAGAGAAAAGAATTCTATTAAAGAATCAAATATAGTAAGGTTTTGCTATCAAATTATCTTGAGGATTGCTGTTGTTATTGTCATATGTTTGGTGTGTGTTTTCAAAACATTATTCATCAAATTCATTTATTGTCCCTAAGAAGAGATTAAAAATGAATTGTAATTGAGCATGCTTATGATCTGTTTAAGGTTTTAAAAAATCAGTATTTTTTACTTCTTAAGTGTTTAGATATATGTATGGTGACTCACTGGGTGTTCATTAGGTGTGTTTTAGGGCACATTAAGTTTTGGGTAAAACAAGGAAACATTAGAATTCTGAGATACTGCCTGAATGAACTATGGTACATTTTACAATTGCAATATTTTCATGGGCTACTAAATTTAAGTATGTTTTTTTTCTAGAATATCTTTCTGCCTCACTCTGTCTAGCTTATTTCCTCTGCTATGAAATAGAATACAAATGGAAAAATATCCTGCCTTTGGGGGGGGAAATGTCATTCCATCATACCAGATCCCCTGTTTTATTACCTGTCTTCTGTTGGAAGAGGAAAAAGACCATTCCATCAAATACCATGCTCTTCTCTTCTATGGACCTACCTCATTAACTCACTATCTCACCTACCACAGCAAGTTTTCCATTTTTTTTCTTCTTCCTCAAACCTCCCAGGACTCTCCTGCCCCCTCACTATTCAACTAAGAACTTTGTCTCCTATTTTTCTGAAAAAAAAAACCCAAAACCATTCACTTTAAGCTACCCCTTCTACCCTCTTACTTACCTCACATCACCCAGATGACCTCCAGTACTGTCTCCTCCTTCATCCTTATCTCACATGATGAGATGGTACTTCTCCTTGCCAAGGTCAACCCCTCTCCATGTCCAAGTGATACCATTTATCTTTTTTCTTCTCCAGCAGATTTCCACCTTTTTTTGCTTATTTTAATCACTCCTTGTCTCCTAGCTGTTTCTTGAAAATCTGCAAATTTGCTGATAACCCTCATTTTCAAAGCCTCCTTAATCAATTTGTGCATCCCAAATACATTTTATGTCCTATCTCTTCTCCTTTTTGTGGCTGCATTCCTTCAAACAAATATTTATAATTGATGTCTCTAGTTCTTTTGTTTTTCCCGTCACTTTCCTTTTAACTCCCTATAAGCTCTGGACTTCATCGTTAAGTTAAAACTACTCTCAAAAAAGATATAAATTATTTCCTGATAGCTAAATCTAATGACCTTCGCTCAGTACTCATACTTTTTGAATTTTCTACAATTTTTAACACTATTAATCACTTTCTTCTTCATTCCCCTTTTCATCCAGGTTTATTGTATACCACTCTGTCCTGGTTTTTCTCCTACCTCCCTGACCACTCTTTCTTATCCTTCTTCTCTGTAACCCAAGACAACTTAGAAAATTGACAAGAAAGGTCGGTTTCAGTAGTGTGAGAGTAGAGTACAGTTCAGCACAGGTGACAAATCTGAAAGCCAGAGCAAGACTTGGTAGCAAGTGAATCAGCAGTAGCAGTGGTTTCAGTAGCTCTGAGACCACAGATGCTAAAAGGGTTAGACAACATACCAAGTTAGAGAAATACATTTTGCTGGCATTGCTGGTAGTACTCTGTTGCATTGCTCAAAGTGAGGAGGAACACTAGCACACTAGAGCTCCTAGCCACAGCAAAGGAGGGGACTCTAGTTACAGGTCCATGGTATAAAAGATGGTTTGCAGTTACAGAGCACAGTCCAGAACAGTGGCCATCTCACCTCTGCTCAGATAATACCAGCTTGAAAGAACCAAAAACTTACACACACCCTGAACTAGCTCTGAAACAAGCAGCACAAACAATGTGAAGGATGGGATAGTGCCCCCTCCATCCTGGGAGAAGAACCCAACATTAGCATAAAGTTTACAGCCAAGAAATAGATTGGGAAAATGAGCGAATACCACCACCACAACAAGAAAAAAAAAGACCTGACCATAGAAAGTTACTACAGTGATAAGGAAGATCAAAATACAAACTCAGAAGAGGACATCATGTCAAAACAGCTTCTTACAAATCCTCAAAGAAAAAAAAATATATGAATTGGTTTCAGATCCCAACAAGAATTCCTGGAAAAGTTCAAAAACATTTTTAAAAATCAAAAAAGAGAAGTAAAGGAAAAAGTATGGAAAGAAATTATACTGATGCAAGAGAATTATGAAAATAAAAGTCAATACCTTGGTAAAGGAAGCAAATAAAATGAAAAAAGTACCAAAATTCACGAAATGAAACAACTTTAATTAAATTTTAAAAACAGAATTGGCCAAGTGGCAATTAACCAAGAGGTTAAAAAAATTCTCACTGAAAAAATAATTCCTTGAAAATTAGAATTGGACAAGTGGAAGTTAATGACTTTATTAGATATCAAGAAACAATATTTTTTAAAATGAAAAATAGAAGAAAATACTAAATATGTCATTGGATAAACAACTGGGTTGGAAAAGAGAGTGAAAAGAGAGAATTTAACATCTATTGGACAACCTGAAAGTTATGATCAAATAAAGAGCCTAGACATCATATTTCAAGAAATTTTCAAGGAAATTTGTCCTAATAACCTAGAATCAGAGGGTAAAATAGAAATTGATCTGAAAGAGATCCCAAAATGAACACTCTCAGAAATAGTATAGCACATTTTGCTTCTAAAGATCTCATTTCTCAAACATATACAGAACTGAGTCAAATATATAGGAATACAAGCAATTTCCCATTGATAAATGTTCAAAAGATGTGAACAGACAGGTTTTCAGACAAAGAAATCTTAGCTATCTATAATCATATTTTAAAATTGTATAAATCACTACAAATTAGACAAATACTAATTAAAACAACACTGAGGTACTACCCCATACCTATTAGATTGGCTAATATGACATAAAAGGAAAATGAGAAATGTTTGAGTGGACATAAAAAAAATGGGACATGGGACACTGATATTCTATTGGTGGGGTTGTGAACTGATCCAACCATTCTGGAGAGCAATTTGGAACTATGCATACAAGGCTATAAATTGTACATACCTTTTGACCTAAGAATACCACTACTAAGTCTGTACCTCAAAGAGTTTTTTTTTAAAGGATCTATAGGTACAAAATTATTTATAGCAGCTCTTTTAATAGTGGCAATTGGAGGAAATTGAGGGGATGCCCATCAATTGAGGAAGGGATGAACAAGTTCTAGCATATGGTTGTGATGGAATACTACTGTGATATAAGAAATAATGAGCATGATATTCTCAGAAAAAAATCTGAAAAGATATACATGAACTAATGCAGTTTCAGAACAACATATAGGACTAATATTAATATTATACAATTATAAACTGTGAATGACTTAACTATTCTCAGCAACACAAAGATCCAAGAAAATTCTTAAGGATTTATGAAGAAAAATGGCACCCACTTCCAGAGAACAGATGAGTTTGAATCCATATCAAAGCACATTATTTTTTAAAAATATTTTACATTTTTTGTTCTGTATTTTCTTTCACATAACTAAAATAGAACATTTTTACATCGCTAAGCATGTATGCCCTATATAAAATTGCTTGCCTACTTAAGGAATGGGGGAAGGAAGGAAGAGAATTCGGAACTTGAAATTTTAAACAACAAATATTAAAATTGTTTTTACTTGTAACTGGAAAAAATACAAAATAATATCCTGCTTCTGATCTTATCGTTCCACCAAAACTGATCTCTCCAAAGTTACCGAGGATCACTTAGTTGCCAAATCCAGTGGCATCTTCTCAATTCTCATTCTCTTTGACCTCTCTGTAGCCATTAACACTGTTGATCACTCCTTCTTGATATTCCTTTCTCTCTAGATTTTGGGAACAACTGTCTCCTGTTTTCTTTTGTTCGTTTTTCTCCTATCTATTTGATCATTTCTTCCCTTTCTCCTTTGTCGGATCCTCCTCTCCATCATTCCCTCTAACTGTAGGTGTATCTGAGGGCTCTGTCCTGGACCCGCTTCTCTCCTCCCTCTATACTACTTCACTTGGTGATCTCATTATCCTCCATTAATTTAATTACCATCTTTACACTGATGATTCTCACATCTACCTTCCATCCCCAGTCTCTCAGATGACCTCTAATCTTGCATATCCAATTGTCTTTCAGGCATCTTGAATTGGATGTACAGTAGATGCATTAAACTCAATAATTCCAAAATAGAACTCATCATCTTTCCCCCTAAAGCCTTTGCATCTCCTACTTTCTCTCTTATTGTAGAGGGCAACACTATCCTCCCAGTTCTGCAGGCCCACAACTGACAAGTCATTGTAGATTCTCATTCTCTCTCACCCAACATATTTGAGCTGTTGCCAGCGCCAGCTTACTTTACCTTTGCAACATCTTTTGAGTATGTCCTTTTCTTTCCTTGCACTACACTACTACTCTAGTGTAGACCCTCATCATCTCATACCAGTATGCTTACAATAGCCTACTAGTGGATCAACCTGCCTCAAGTCTCTCCCCACTCCAATCCATACAGCATTTAACCAACACTGTAATTTTTCTATAGTATGGGTCTAACTATGTCATGGACCTTCTCCCCACCCTAATCCCCACAAATACTCCATAAATTCCAATGGCTCCCTATTGCCTCATGGATCGAATACAAAATTTTCTATTTGGCATTCAAAACTCTTCATATCCCAACCCTCTTCAACCTTTCCAATCTTCTTACATCTTATTCCTGAACATATACTCTTCAATGTAGTGACACTAGACTCCTGGCTACACCACAAATATGACATTCCATTTCTTGGCCCTAGGTATTTTCTTTGGCTGCCCCCAATGCCTGGAACACTCTCCTTCCTTACCTCCATCCACCGACTTTCTTGGCTTCTTTTAAGTCTAAATTAAAATGCAATCTTCTAAAAGAAAACTTTTTCAATCCCTCTCAATTTCAGTGTTTTCTCTCTGCTAATTATTTACTATTTGCCTTGCATATAGCTTGTCTTGTATATATTTATTTTCATCTTCTCTCCCATGTAAGGTTGTTAGCTCCTTAAGTGCAAAGACTGTCTCTTGCCTCTTTCAATAATGAAAGCACTTAGCAGAGTGTCTGGCACATAGAAGGCAATTAACAAATCTTTATTTGATTAATTGAACTTTTGTTAGATCTTCATGCAAGATGTGATAGCTAATGGTGAGAATCCCCCAAAGCTCTTTTCTCACTCTATGCTATTCACTTCATTTACTTTACACCCCCCCACACGCACCCTACACACACCCTCCCATACCACACCCAAACACACACACACACACATACACACACACTCACTCATTCACTCACATCACCCTTGTATTGATTATTCTCTGATTCCCTTGTCTAACCCCAACCTCCAGATGTACATCACCAACTGCTTATTGGGCATGTAAACTAGATATGGATTAGAAATTCTAAACTCAACATGTCCAAAATTGACCTCATTTTCTTTATTCCAAACCCTGACATTTTCTTAACTTCCCTGTTACCATCAAGGGTTCTGTCATCCTTCCAGCACTGAGGCTCTGAGCCTAGGTGTGTCATCCTTAACTCCTCATTCTCTTTCACTTCCTCCCCTACACACACCATACCTAATCTATTGCTAATGCCTGTCAATTTTACCTTCATAACATCCCTCAAATTTGGTCCCTCTCTCTTTTGATACTGTCACCAGCCTGGTACCCATCCTCATTACCTTAGACCTGGACAATTAGCAATCATCACTGGTTGTCTTCCTGACTCAAATTTCTCCTTACTCCTGTCCATTCTTCATTTGCCTACCAAATTAATTTTCTAAAGTACATGTTTGACTATGTCACCTCCTTATTTAACAAACCCCAGTGGTTCATTATCACCGGTAAGATCAAATATAAAATCTTTTCTTTGGTTCTAGGATATTCTTCATAATCTGCTCCCCATTTTGTCTAGCCTTCTTAAGCCTTACATCTTCCCTCCCACACACACTCTGAGACCAAGCAACATCAGTATTCTTGTTCTGCACTGACCTTACAGGGTTGTTGTGAGGATCAAATGAAATATCTGTAGCTTAACACAGTACCTGGTACATAGCCTATAGCTGTTTATTTTCTTCCCCTCTTCCTTGATATTCCTTACTTAAGACACTCTATTGCCAACATTTTGCCATTTTCACTGGCTATTCTTCAATCCTTTTGAACTCTCCTTCCTCATCGATGCCCCTGGATTCTCTGACTTTCTTAAAGTCCCAGCTTAACCCCATCTTTTACAGGAAGCCTTTTCTTATTCCTTTTAATTCTAGTGCCTTCTCTTTAATGCTAATCTCCAATTTACCCAACATATCTCATTTCCACTTAACTTTTTACATGTTGACTGTGAACTCATTGAGAGCAGAAATTATCTTTTTTTTACCTTATATCCTTAATGCTATTTATAATGATTCTCATATAATGAAATTAAAAAATACTTAGCTACTGCCCAATTTGATTTACTGTATAAACAGTAAAGACCAGGTGTGATAGTATGAATGCCTCTGCATTTGCCAGTCAGCTTAAGGTCAATAATTTCTTTTGTCACCTTGAACTGGAATCAAAATAACCTTCTAGAAGGAGGAAATATGCATTTATTTTGTTTTGTATATTGCACAAGAATTACTTGATTCAACAAACATTTTTTAACTACCAACTATGGTCAAGGTATAATGCTATATACTGGATACATAAAGAGCTAAACAATGGCATTGTTTGTCTTCAAGTACCTTATGTTCTAAGGCGGTTTGGACAGTAGGGGTGGGATATATCTCATTGTTGTTGAGTTCAGTCATTTCTGACTCTTCATAACCACATTTGTTGTATTCTTAGGGAAGATACTAGAGTAGTTTGCCATTTGCTTCTCCAGCTCATTTTACAGATGAGGAACTGAAGCCAATAGAGTTAAGTGACTTTCCCAGGGTCACATAGCTAGTAAGTATCTGAGCCCAGATTTGAACTCAGGAAGATAAGTCTTCCTAATGTCAGGCTGGACTCTCTATCCATTGCACCTCCTAAATCACCATTGCTTAAATACATTGTTGGAGGTCAATAAAGAGGAAATTTTTTTCCCCAAAGATTTCCCTTTTCAAGCCATGTATGAATGAATCTTATCTTCAGAAGGGCAAAAATTATTAAAATACTAGGTAAGGTATGATGGAGTAGAGGAATATTATTATAGCGCTTGAGAAGACCCACAAATTGCCATTTAATTTGGGATGCAACATTTCTAAAAGACAACAATCATGTGTTATATTTCTCTTTGTACAGGATAATTCCCTTTTCATAGCACTCAGCACAGTACCAAGAGCATATGAGTCAACAATTTTGATGAAGATATTAAAACATATAGACAATATATGGAAAAGAATATTTGATTTAACACAGCAGATGGATCTGAAAAGAGTGTAGGACAATTACAACTAACATTTGTTTTTATTTCCTGTTTGCTCAACTTCCATCAGTCCACTCCAAATTGTTCTCCCAGATTCAGTAACAATACTGAATTCCTTAATTCTTTACTTTAGAAAGAATTCTAATAGCAGCTGTGTTAAGAAAGGGGATCATAAAGATATATTCAAATATAGATATATCCACCTGATTACAAAATTATCTAATTAATTGTGTGACCAGTGCAAATTTTCTAGCCTCTCTGACCCCAATGGTACTCTCTGAAAGTACCCCTTACAGATATATAAATTATAGGAATCTTTTAGTTACAGATAAGTCGCTGATCTGTATCAAAGTATATCCACACTAGGAATTCCCTACATCAACAAAATCACAAATTTAGACCAAGTCTCACCTTGCTACCCTCCATAAGGCCCCCTAAATACCTTTAACTACTAATTAATAACTGTATATATTATGTAGGTGAATGGAAATAAAGTAACTTTGAGGAAAAGTTCCCTTTACGGTAAAAGCCTATTCTCGCCAGATGTTTTAAAAACATATCCTGGCAAAGCATTCTAGTTTTCTTATTCAGAAATCAAAAACTAATTTGTGAATGAAAGTTCATATTCTTCTCTAAAATAAGGAACTGACTAATATCAACCTGGGCAAAATTGTGTGAATATTGTTAACTTGAAAATAAGTTTAATATTTGAGAAATTTTCATTTTAAGCTTTTTTTTACTTTAAATAATACTTTCCCCCCATTCTTAACTATTACAGGTTTTGAATTCCAAATTTTTCTCCTTTCCTTCCTCCCTCCCTCTTCTTCCCATTTCTAAAAATGGTGCACAGTTTGATATAGTTTATATATATGCTATCACTGAAAACATTTTCATAATTATCACAGTTGTGGAAGAAGAAACATATCAGAAGAAAAAAAATAAGAAAGTATAAAGTGAAAAAAATGCTTTGATCTGCATTCAGAGTACATCAGTCCTTGATCTGAATATGGATAGTATATTCCTTTGCAAGTCCTTTGTACTTGTCTTGGATCATTATGTTGCTGAGAAAAGCTGAGTCATTGAAAGTTGATCATTACACAGTGTTGCCAATGCTATATATTACGTTTTCTTGGTACAATTCATTTTATTTTGCATCACCTTGTACTAGTCTTTCCAGGTTTTTGTGAAATTTGCCTGTTCATTGCTTCTTATTGCACAATAGTACTCCATTACATTCATATATCACAGCTTGTTTAACCATTCCCCAATTGATGAGCATTCCTTCAATTTCCAATATTTTGCCGCCACAGATAGGGCTGCTATAAAATATTTTTGCACATGTAGATCCTTTTCCCTGTTTTGTGTTCTTATAAAGTTACAAATCCAGTAGTGTGATGGCTGCATCAAAGTGTATGTACAATTTGGTTGCCCTTTGGGCATAGTTTCAAATTGTTCTCCAGAATTGTTGCATCAGTTCTCAACAACAGTGCATTACTGCCCTAGTTTTCCCACATCCTCTCTGACATTTATCATTTTCCTTTTTTCTGTCATATGAGCCAATCTAATTGGTGTGAGGTTGTATTTCAAAATTGTTTTAATTTACATTTTTCTAATCAAAAGTTATTTAGGGCACTTTTTCCTATGCCTGCAGATAGCTTTGATTTCTTCCTCTGTAAAGTGCCTGTTCATATCCTTTGACCATTTATCAATTGAGGAGTGGCTTATATTCTTAGAAATTTTACTCAGTTCTCAACATATTTCAGAAATGAGACCTTTATCAGAGATACTTGCTGTAAAGATTTTTTCCCCATCTTTTTGCTTTCCTTCTAATTTTGGTAGCATTGGTTTTGTTTGTATAAAAGATTTTTTTTTTCAATTTAATATGGTCAAAATTATCTATTCTACATGTTTTAATCCTCTCTACCCCTTGTTTGGTCATGAATTCTTCCCCTCCCCATAGATCTCACAGGTAGATTATTCCTTGATCTACTAATGTGATTGCTTCATTCTCTATGGTACAATTTAGTAAGATGTAGTTTCCTTCCTTATCACTTTTAATTAGGTCTATTTTTGCTTTTACTTTGTCTGAGATTAGGATTGCTACCCCTGCTTTTATTTTTTTTAAATTCAGCTAAAGTGTAATAGATTATTTGCCTTTATTTCTGTTCATGTTCTGTTTCAAGTGTATTTCTTAAAAAAAAATGTTGTAGGATTTTTGTTTTTGATCCACCCTGCTATCTGCTTCCATTTTATGGGAGATTTCATCTCATTCTCATTCATAGTCATGATTACTAGCTATATGTTTCTTTCTGTCCTATTCCTCCTCCTTTTTGTTCTCTCTCCTTTCACATTTTCCCACCTCACCAGTCTTTCTCACCTCACCTCCCCGATCTGCCCTCTCTTCTATTAGTCCCCCTTTCCTCTGTTACTTAATCTCCTCCCCTCCTACTTCTTTGTTGGGTAAGACAGATTTATGTATTGAACTGATTGTGTATATTATTTCTTCTTTGAGTCAATACTGATGATAGTAAGGTTCAAGCAATATCCATAGTCCTGCTCCTATGTTCTCTTCCATGGCCTCTTGATGTGAGATAATTTGCCCCATTCTATCCCTTCCTTCTGCGCTCATACTTCTCTTTGTCTTCCTTTAATTTTTTCATGTCATTCCCTCAAATTCACTTTATACCCATACCCATATGTCTATGTATATTTCTTCTTCTGGTACTATTAGCAATATACTTTTTATGTTACAAGTATCATCTTCTTGTGTAGGAATGAAAGCAATTTACTTCTATTGAATCCTTATGTTTTCCTTTTTATCTGATTATGCTTCTCTTAGGTCTTGATATTGGAGGTGAAATTTTAGTTCTGGTCTTCTCCTTGTGAAGGCTTGAAATCCTTCAATTTTGTTGAATAACCATTTTTTTCACTTGATATATTATGCTTAATTTTGCCAGGTAATTGATTCTTTTTTTTTTTTTTTGCTTTTTTTGGAGGGCAGTTGGGGTTAAGTAACTTGCCCAAGGTCACACGGCTAGTTTTTTGTGTTAAGTGTCTGAGGCCAGATTTGAACTCAGGTACTCCTGACTCCAAGGCCGGTGCTCTATTCACTGCGCCACCTAGCCGCCCCTCAGGTAATTGATTCTTAATTGTAGTTCTAGCTTCTTTGCCTTCTGAAATATAATGTTCCAGGACATTTGATCCTTTAATGTTACAGCTGTCAGGTCCTGTGTGATCCTGATTGTGACTTCCTGATATTTGAATTTTTCTAACCTCTTCTAGTATTTTTCCTTGACCTGACAGTTTTGAAATTTGGCTATAATGTTCCTCAGTGTTTTTATTTTAGTATTTCTTTCCTGAGGTGATCAGTGGATTTTCTCAATGCCTCTTTGCTCTTCTGGTTCCAGGATATCATGGTAGTTTTCCTTGATAATTTATAGAAAGATGCCATCCAGGTCTTCTTTTTAATTATGGCTTTCAGGTAATCCAGTGATTCTGATATTGGCTCTCCCGGACGTATTTTCCAGGTTAATTGTTTTTTTTCCATGAAATATCTTCCATTTTCTTCCATTTTTTTCTTACTTTTGAATTTATTTGATTTTCTTGATGTCTCTTAGAGTTAGTAGTTTCCAATTTCCCAGTTCTAATTTTTAAGGTGTTGTTTTCCTCAGTTAACTTTTGTACTTTCCTTTCTATTTGCCCAATTGTACCCTTTAAGGAGTTGCTCTCTTCAATAATATTGTGTATCTCTTTTTCAATTTTAACAGTTCTTCTTTCTAAACAGTTTTCTAAGCTATTGAGTTTTTTTCATAATCCTCTTGCATCAATCTCATTTCTTTCCCCAATTTTTCTTCCACCTTTCTTATAGAATTTTTATGTTCTTTTTTGAGCTCTTCCATGAGGTCTTTCTGTACTGGAGACCACTTCCTGATTTACTTCAGGGGGTTTTGCCCCATAGGCATTTTAACAGTCTAGTCCTCTTCAGATTTTGTATCTTGATACTCCCTGTCACTATCATAACTTTCTATGGTCAGATTTTTTTTGCATTTTTTTCTTTTTTCTTTCTTTTAAATTTTATCTCTGCTTCCAGCTTGGAAGAGGTTCTGTTTCAGGCTTTTTGTGCTAGTTGCTGCAGGATCTGTTTAACTGGTGCTATGCTGATATTACCCTGAGGCCCAAGGAGGTCCCTTGTGTCTGGTACTCTTTTGAAGGGGTAGGGTGGGGATTACTGGTGCTGCTGAAGATTGTAGGGGGTCTGGATTACCTTGTGCTAACCTGGGGTCTGAGAGGTGGTGTCTGGCATGTGCTGAAGTGAGATAGAGTTTTTTTGTCTTTTCCTAGAACTACACTGAAGCACATGGTAGTTCTCAGAGCTGGAGTCTGCTGACTCACTCTGACTATGCTAAGGAATGTGGAGGGTCCTAGTGTTGGCCTTTGTCTGCTTTACCACACTGAAGTTCATGATCTCCTGCTGATTTGCTGAGGTGGGACTTGCTGTTGGCTTGCTGGGACACTTCCTATCCTGAGTGAGATAGACCTTCCTTGTTGATCCTCCAAGTCTCCTTGGGTAAAAGACCACTCTACCCTACCTTTTCACTGGCTATTCTGTTCCAGGATTTGTTCTGGGGCACTTTGTATGGTTCTTTTGAAATAAATATGGGAGAAGTACAGCAATTTACTGCTTACTCTGCCATGTTGACGCCTGGAAATAGCATTTATTTCAACTTTGCTTTTGTTTTCATCACAGATGCTCACCATTGTTAATCTAATCCAAAATTTAAGGTCTGCAGTTACCAAACTCCTAAACCAGTGAACCATGTAGTCTACCAGGTTTTTATGTATGTAGATTATTCCCTGGATGTAGGTTGGACAATTTAGGAGAGTCATTAACTCTTTGAAACCATTAGAATGCTTTTTAGTGCTTTCATGATGTATATATAGAACATAGTCACTCTAGCAAACTGGAGACTCCTTTAGTTCAAAAGAATATATCTGGGGTGGATAGGTGGCACAGTGAATAGAGCACCAGCCCTGGAGTCAGATGGATCTGAGTTCAAATCCGGCTTCATATGCTTAACACTTACTAGCCATGTGACCTTGGGCAAATCATTTACCCCTGATTTCCCTGCCTTCCCCCCTGTAATAAAAGAAAAAATAATACATCTAATTATTCCAGGCTACCCAATTTGAGAGATGTAACTATTGAGATACTTCTGTTACTAATCTGGACAGTGCTGATATTATGTGATCTGTTAAGGAATTCAGAAGTCTGAATATTTGTTTGTAACATGCCTATGCTATGTAAGACTTGGTGTTGGGGCTAAAGGGACAGAGATAGCATAATATGATGCTTTTGGGTGGGGGTGGGAGGATCAGAGAATGAGATACAACATGTAAGTAAATAAAGTTAATGTGAGGAAAGATAGTATTTACAACTGAAGAAGCACGAAAGGTTTCACCTACATTGTGCCTTAAGGAGATTCTGTAATGTTGAAGTAGAGGAGCGAGTTCATACAAGGCATGAGTGGCCAACCTGTGCAACAAACCTGGAGAAAAGAGATGAAATGTTGAGTTTGGGGAACATCCAGGGACCATTTTGGCTGGCGTAGATGAAAGGGAAAACTATGAAGTAAATCTGGAAAAGTAGTTGAGGAAAAGATTTTGAATAATATGCATACATACATACATACATACAGATATACACACACATACATTCAAAATACCTTCCTTGTGTACGTGTATGTATGTATACACATATGTATATGTTATATGTGTGCATATACACACATATTTACAAAAAGCTACTTTAATGTTTAACAACTACAAAATTCTAATCCTTCATAAAACTTAAATCAATGAAGAATTTCCTGTTGACAAAAGATGTCTTCAAAAGTCCTATTCAGAAATGACATACTTATTATATCAAATCCAGCAACCCTTATTTAAAAGCTACAAAGAAAGATCCAAAAATGTGAAGGAGATTGGTCTAGTTATCTCCAAAGTGGATGAAAACATATTGAACAAATTAGAACACTCAAAAGTACAGGCTTATTTAGCTCATTCATCAATATACTTAGGTCCTTCTACTGGATATTTTACTGAGCTTAGAATTAAGTAGAAGAAGATTCAAATGATTTCATTAGGGAAATTAAAATTTTCATAATACCATATTGTCTTCAACTATAAAACCCTACTTTTTAAATATCGAGATTATCCCAATGATAGTCTGTAGCTGAAAGTCATAGAATTCCATGATCTTAGAAGAATTAAAATGCAAAATAATCAAAAGGGCAATGGAACTACTTGTTTTAGTTGTACTCTAAGTGGACTTAATGCTGTCAGTGACACTTTACACATAAGAAGTGGTAGAAAAGAAATCAAGTATACTTATAAGAAGAAAAGGAGTTGAGGTGTTCAGATGGCATGAATGAGAAAAAACACAATATCATCCCCAAGTAGTACCTTGGAAATCCAGTATAGTAAAAGGATCACAGCCATCATATTGGCCAGATGTTCTGTGGAATGTGGATGAGAAAACATGAACAACAATCACACAGGATGAGAATGTGTGAAGGGATTGGCATATTTATAAGCAGAAATTAGTAAAATTACAACTCCTATAGAGCAAAGCAAAAACTTTCCTAAAAAAGTTTATATATTCATTGTAATTCTGTAGAAATTAACAAAAAACTGTTTCATTAAGATTATTCAGTAGACTCCTCAATAATTAGTCTGTATAGTAGGTACTAGTTAAAGTCCTGACTGAAAAACTATGAAATCTTATACAAATCACGTAACTTCCTAGGGCCATAGTTTGTTCAATTATAAAACAATGGATTTTTTCATTAGACCTTAAAATTATAGATTTTAAGTTGAAAAATATCTCTGACATCATCAATTTCACCTCCTTTATGATTTTTTCTTCATTCTGAAATATTTCATTCCCCCTGATTACATGTCAAAACAAGTTTCTTTTAATTTTTTTTAGTGTTTCGAGTTCCAAATTTCATCCATCCATCCCTCCCTGTGATGACAAGCAATTTAATATATGGTATACATGTGCAACTGTATAAAACATTTCCAAATTCGTAATTTTGTAAAAGAAGACTTGGAAAGAAAGAATGAAAGAAAGAACATAAGAAGAAAGAAAGGAAGAAAGATAGGAAGGAAGGAAGGAAGGAAGGAAGGAAGGAAGGAAGGAAGGAAGGAAGGAAGGAAAGAAGGAAGGAAGGAAGGAAAAAGGAATAAAATGGGGTGGCTAGGTGGCTCAGTGGACAGAGCACCAGCCCTGGAGTCAGGAGGACCTGAGTTCAAATCCGACCTCAGACACTTAGCACTTACTAGCCATGTGACGTTGGGCAAGTCACTCAACCCCAGTTGGCCCTATGAAAAGAAAAAAAAAACAAAGAAAGAGAAGGAAGGAAAGAAGCAAGAGAGAGAAAAAGAAAGGAAAAGAAAGAACATGTTTCAGGTTCTGTTCAGACAATATCAGTTCTCTGGAGGCAGATAGCATGTTTAACCATGAGTCTTTGCGATTGCCTTGGATCATTGTATTGCTGAGAACAGCAGTTCTTCAACATGCAATATTGTTGTTACTGTACATACCATTCTCTTTCACCTGCTCATTTCACTTTACATCAGTTCATTTAAGTCTCTCCAGGTTTCTCTGAAATTCTGCTTATCATTTCTTATAGCACAATAATATTCCATGATAATCATACACTAAACTTGTTCAGCTATTCCCAAATTGTTGAGTATCTGCTCAATTCCCAATTCTTAGCCACCACAAAAAGAGCTGCTGCAAGTATTTTTGTACGAAGAGGTCCTCTTCCTCCCCCACCCTTTGTTTTTTTGTCTCTGGGATACAGACTTAGAAGTGGTATTTCTGTATCAAAGGGTATGCACAGTTTTATAGTCCTTTGAAAGCAATTCCAGATTGCATTCTAGAATGGATGGATAGGCTCACAACTTACACCAACATTGCCTCAGTGCAATAGTTTCATGGAGTAAACAGGGAGGGTATTGTTTTTCCTGTGTTAGAGATGAGAAAACTAAGTCCCAGAGAGTTTAAGTTCCATGACCAGTAAATGACAAAACTGACACTTGACCCTAAGTCACCCAGTTCATTGTTCTTTCCCAGGATATTGCATCATTTGAAGAATCACAATGAGACTGCTTGTGCTGGATAGATGAAGGTAGCAATAGCTATCAGGATTCCTGGTGTAGGGGACAATGTAGAGGGTTAGCTCTGAGAGGTTTGCCATAGGTACGAATCTAGGCCAAGGTCCCACTTGAGCTTTGTTTCCATCTGCCTGGGCCAAAAGATCTCAGAAGGTTGACCCCCCCCCATCCCCCAGCTAATCTCCCCTTCCTGGAAGGGAGGCAGGAAACATTCTGGCCATTACTGGAACCCTGGCCACTTGAGTGATATAGATGAAGTAGTGATGCATGAGATAAGAAAGCAGGAAAGAGTCCCATAGGAGTAGCCTCCAGAAGAATTGCAAGTTAGATACCTCATGTAGCAAACTAAGTGAAGTTTCCCATGAGAAAGTATGATGTATGTGCTTCAGCTACAGTATGTAAACCCTAACCCTCAGCTGCTTATTTGAGATTTGCTTAACATTCAATAAACACATGAATGCAATCTCTGCCTGGTCCACGATCATTCATTTTGTGCTGTCCCATTTTGGTTGGTTCTGCAAAGGGGCAGGCATCACCAAGGCACTTGGGTGTTGTATGGAGTTAGAGATAATATGACACCCAAATTAAGGAACAAAGGAGAAAAGACTGTGGTCAGAGTACATGTGGAATGGGATTCAGCCAGAGGATGGAGAAGAGAGGAAGCCCTGTACCAATGGAGGGAGTAAAAGCTCAAAAGAGAAGCCATACCAATGCATAGGACAGGAAACTAGAGCAAAATGGAACTGAAGTGTAGTTAGAATAATCCAAAGAGTCAAAGAAGCCAAAAACAAACAATTCAGATGGAGAGCAGACAGATAGTTGAATATTTAGCTGATACTTTCCATTTGAACCCTGGTATATGCATCCTTTTATAATGGATTCCTTAAACACAGTCATGTTCTCTTCTGTTCCTTAAAGGGGAAATGATACAAAATGAATTTTAGGCATGACTCCAAATACAAAATTTATTTTGTTTTTTGGGAAAATTTAATTTTTATAAGAAGGAACAAAATGTAATAAATACATATTCATTTCATCCCTACTGTGTGTTAAATGTGCTAAATAGTTTTATAAATATTATTTTATTTGACTCTCACAAGAACCCTGAGAACTAAGTGTTATTATTATTCTCATTTTTACTATTGAGGTAATTAAAGACAGATGTTAAGTGACATGTCAAGAGTCATACAGTATATGAGACTGGATTTGAACTGAAGACTTCCTAACTCTAGGACCAGTACCATACCCATTGTGACACCTAAACTCCTAGGAGAAATAAGTCTCATAGGAGGAAAGAAGGAGAAGGGAATAGAGAAGAAAACATGGAAATAGGAAAGAGAGGGAGGGGAGGAAGAAAGAGGAAAGGAGAAAGAAAAAGAAGGGGAAGAGAAGAAAAGGCAGGTGGAAGGAGAAAAAGGGAGGAGAAAGGAGACAGGAAAATAGCAGGGTATAAGAGACAATAAAGAGCTAACTTTGGAGTCAGATCTCAATTCAAGTGTCTCCTCTGCCACATACCAGCTGTGCTGACACTGAGCAATTTACTCCATCTCTCTGTGCTCTAGACCACTGTAAGACTATACGGTGCAAAGAAAAAGGTGTCAAGCTACATTAACTGATGAAATTTCTTCACCCTAGAATTCTCTATACCAATGAAAGTAGAAGTTCAGTCTCTACCCTGTCCAGAAAGAGATGACTTGTGATTAATCTGAGGACTTAGATGCTTATTTGCAAGGGTTTTAATTAAATTTAATCCCCAACTTTTTGTTCTCATTGTTGGATCTGTATGGTCATGATTTTTCCCCCTTTTCCTTAAATGAACCTGCACTGGACTGCATGACCTGTATAAAGAGTTATCCTATTGTAAACCACTGAAGCAAGTGAAAGCTATCATAGGAGCCTTGTAATTTCTGCCTTCCCTCTGATGAAGAGCTCAAACTTAATTTTTCATTAATGTAGGAATTTTTTGCATCTAATTTTACAAATAATGTAAGCTTAGGGAGAAGAGAATAAGTGTAACTTGCTCATTGGGCCAGGCTAAAATTCTCTTTGCTCAATCCTTACCCATTTTACATAAGCTACACTACATGTAGCGGTAGGACAAATCGAAAATCAGCATGTATGTCAAACAGGAGGATACCTGAGTAGAGTAATTTATACAAGGGAGCCAATTTAAGCACCTCATTTAAATTTCATGGAAATGGCCTTATGTGTCCAGCAGCTGACTATGGAATAAGGCAAGGAGAGCCTCATTTGCCCAGCCCCTCATTTTCTCTCCCTGACAGTGTTTAAAGTCTAGCCTCCAGCTCTCCTTCCTCAAAACAAAACAAAACAAAAACAAATCACATTTAGACTCTAGTAAACTCCTTCAAGCTCATACATTTACTTGCAAGCTAATTGCCATTTGCTCATTAGCCCAGATCTGCTTTAATCAACTGGATCTTACTTATAGGCCTTTAGTCAGAGAGGCTCCTGTAGTACAACCCTGGGCTAGGAATTCACACTTTTTCCCTCCTCCCACTTTCTCTCCCTGTTCCCCAGCCTAACCAGCTTATAAAACAGTTGTAGCACAAAACCTCTGAATTGGATTTTCTGTCCATAAGAAGTGTGTCTGTTTATTTTAGATCTGAATCTGATTCTGAAGGAATGAAGCCCAGCCAGACCAAACAGAAAAGAAAACAGGAATAATTTAAGTGGCTCTCAAAGTCTGGAGGTGCTTCTAAGTCTTTTCAGTGTCAAAGTAATGCAATTGATTTTATAGACTATAAACAACTGGGGACTTCCTTCCTCTATTACTCTTAATACTTTCATTTTCATTGGCCAGGAAAATATACTAACTCACTTCCATTATTCACTCTGAGCTTGATAACACCTTGGAGCTGTCTCTTTTTTACATCCCTTTAAAAAATTTACAATTTTTTTTGAGATAGAAGGGAAATTATATAAAGATGAAATACATCGTTATTAATGATTAATTATTTTAAAGTAAAGGACAGTCTGGGGTTCCTAAGAGATATTCTAGTCTTTTGGCCCTCTCAGGATGAAGAAGATTGCTACCAATTGGCTGCTCGGTAAAGGGACTCTTCAGGAAGTTCCTCTGACACCCAATCAAAATGCAACTCACAGCAGAATTTGAAAGCCCTAGGTCATCCTTGGGCTCTAATAAGGTAGATTTTGTATCTTGATGACCATGGTGTTGGGCCTTGTTTATACTCAGACTTAGTTGTAACATTTTTTTTTCTACAGCTCATCTTTTAAATGGTTTGGCCACCTTCAACTTTACACCCACTTTCTCCAGGCTGCTGTGTTTGATCATAGATTTATAGATCATTTAACACGACTGACAGCCATTGCACCGACAGCCTTGCTGTCATTAAGCAGCAGCTACTGTCAAGAGTTCAGGAGCAGGCACAGCAGGATGATGAAAAGAAGCAAAACACAGAGGCTACCTCGCTGTCACAACAGCAAAAAGGAGCATCTGGTGCACGAATGGTGGCCCGCAGAAAGGGCATTGCCAATAGCGGACATGGTTCGGCTGGGGCTTTGCGGTTCAGATACTCTCACCATTATTTAGGAGGTGCTAGAGATGCTGCTATATACTTCTGATGGAATTTTTGCCTTCAATAAAAAAGCAAAATTGAGAATGAAGGGAGGATGGAACAGTAAGGCATTTGGGAAAGAAAAAGACTAAAAATGATTCATTTTGCAAATTTAACAAAATCTCAAGATTAAATAATCAATCCATGGAATTATTATTCATAGTAAAAGTGAGCCAGTCTCCAAACTTCTTAATAATGTGGGTTCACATATCACAAACAAAATAAAAATATTTATTTTCTTCAAATATCATGTTTATCCCATAGAGATTTCATTTTTTAAAGTGGGGTAACACTTCATTTGCATGTTGTATCCTAATATTTGTGCTTAAATAGTCCAAATTCTTTGAATCATTTATAAATTTGTCACATTCCTCCAATTCTAAGCAGAAATATATACATGTGAGCACAATTATTGTTTGCTAAACAAACTATACATTTACTCCCATATTATTTCAGTGTATAATATTAAAGATATATTTGCCATTAAGTTAGCTATTAAGGAAAATGTTACTCAATCTCTCAAGGGAAATGATGTTACCATTCTGTTCATCAATTCTTTCCTGGGAAACTTGAGAGTTTTACAACTTAACATAAATTAATCTGTCTCTGTTAAAAATGGGCTACATTTTAATGTGAATTAATGATCATCAAATCAAAATCTCTTCAGGAAGATCAGGTTAACTTTTTATTCTGACTCTTGGCAGAACTACAAGAACAGTCAATGACTCTAGGTACTTTGGGAAGCACCTTTCTGAAAAGGAGACATGTAAAAATGAACAGTTTAAAATTCATATAATTTAGAGAAGGGACCCTAGAAAGAACTGTCATCATTATCTCAGTGAGTAAGGGTATCCCTGGGATCCAGTCATTCACTGAAAGAAGACATTAATACTAAGAAATCTATGGAGGACATGACTGATACATTTTACTAAAGTGCACTAGTGATTGGCTAGTGCCAAACACATACAAGGAGAAACTAACACACATATAAGGTGGCTGTGCTCCAAAAATTTGCTTATAGGGTCATCATCTGGAATTTGACATATTTTCCCCATAAAACTCTCCAAATATTCAAATGAATCTAAGATATCACAAATTTAAAAGTTCTCTCCAGTGGTGGAGATTACACCCCATCTATGCCTACCAACAAACTCCTAAAAGTCTCCATGGGGAGAAAGGGAAGAATAATGTGCTAACAATGTTCCTTGCTTTTTACAAACATTATAAGAGTGAAAGTGGTGCACTGTATCTCTGTACCTATCATCTTTTGCTCTTGCTGCACGACCAGCCCATCTTTTCTTCCAGTCGTATAATTCCTTGATGACATTTTTTGCTCATACTCTTCTTTGAAGCTGTTTGTTGCTTAAATACTGCAGACTGCTAACACCCACCATGTACATTTTCATTGCTCTGTGTGAGGCTCATTTTTACTTTTTTGGAGGCAGTGACATTACATATCTTACTGTCCTATAGCAACACTGGCATGATATTAGAATTAGGAAGATTCATCTTTGTTCTCATAGGAAGGTTGGGGACAGTTTAAGAGTCTGTAGTTTCCTCAAAGCAAGTTACTCTTCTCCTTTTCTCTGGGTCATTTCCATTTGCATTGCTTGTCTCATATGCACAAAATTTTGGACAAATTATATAGGATGTCTATTCAGATGCATATTGAAATTTGGGCAATAGATATTCTTCATCTACCTGGTGTTTCCTGTGTGGAAGGGTAGGAAAAACTCCTTTGAGTGATTATGTATCTCCTCCAAGAATCTCTATAAGGCCTTGGGGTTTAAGAAATCAACAAAAATGTCATCTACAAATAGGAACATCTGCAAAACTTCTTCATCCATGGGGAATATTTCCTCAGCCTGTATTATGTACTGAATAGAACTCCCATCACAGTGTCAAATATTTTTTGCCAAGTATACATCTCTCAGTTTTGTGCAACACCAAATGTAGTTTCAGGTGTTTGCTGAACCTGTGAACTACATCTTTTTAGAAATCTTGCTTCAAAGGTAGAGTTTCATTCTACTGAATCAAATATTTTGTAATCCACAAACAATAAACCAAATGCGATCTTATATTATCTATATCTTTCAGTGAAGTTTATGAAAATAAGTATGTGCTCCCCCTGTTGAATATCACTCATTGAAAACATGCTAGGTCCCTTCTAATTCCATCATCTATGACAGCCTCAGTTTATATATAAATAATTTTCATTAAAAATTTTACATGGATTTTTTTATGGAAATAGTATTACAAATGACACTTTTCCATAAACATCCACCTAGAGAAAGAACTGACAAATAAGGTAGAGCTTCAGAGGAAATATTTGGAAGGAGAATTAACACCTTCATACAATGGGTATAAAATCGAACCTAAGTAATAGACTTGTTGAAAACAAGAATGGACTGTACAGAAGCTACAGGCTGTAAGAAACAACAGGAAATATTCAAACAAAAGTCAAAAGATAAAAAAAGACAGAATAAAATATGAAACACTTCATTTTAAAACAAATGACGTGTAAAAAAAAGATCAGGGCAAGACAAAGAAATATTGGCCTATTATAAAGACATGACCAAAAATAAAAGAGTTCAGATGCCATATTTCAAAAAATTATATTTTTTAAAAAATCTTCCTCAGATCTCTAATAATCAGAAATTAAATTGAAAATAGAAATAATCTATCCATAACCTCCTGAATGTAACTCCAACATGAAAATTCACAGGAATGTCATAGGCAAAATGTAAAACTTATAAGGCAAGAGAAAATTTGGCAAGCAGTCAGAAATAAGTAGTTGAAGTACTAAAGTACAAGGGTCAGGTTCATTCAAAATTTAGCAACTATCCCCATGAGAGAACAGAGAGCAAAGAACACAGTATTTTAAAAGGCAAAAAAATATACAGTATAATTTTTTTAAACTGAATATAATCCTATAGGAGGACACTGGATCTTTAATGAAAGAGAAGCCATCTGAACCTTCCTGATAAAAATGATCAGAGAAGAGTAAAAACATTGAGAAATAATCAGAGCAATAGAGAGACACATTAAATTGAAAATATGAATATGTGGGAAGGACTAAATAAAGATGAAATACGAAAATTCTAGTGTAGGACATGATAACAATTTTCTCAAAGAATTCTAAAGTTGTCAAAGATAATACAGGGAGCTAAGGCAGAGAGCCCAAATAACCTAACCCTAAAAAATGTGTGCATCAAAGAACAAATCATATAATGACTAAATAATTTCATGAAATATGACAACAATGAGGCAACAATCTAAATTTTTTAATGTTGCCAAAGCAGTCCTTAGGGAAAAAATGATTATATTTCTAGATTTTTTTATTAACAGCATGTGATTGATCCCTCACAGAGAGTAAGGTAAGAAGAAATAAGGGGAGATATTATTACAGAGATCAGGATAGCAACCAATAAGTTTATTAATCCCAATGACTGTACTGCTATCCCACATTGAGTTGTTACAAAGTACAAACAGTTCCGCTATCCCTGGCAATATCATAGTTTTCAGCTGATATCTTCTGATTATATGCCTAGGAATTAAAGACAGTTAACAAAGCCTGTTTCCCCCTCTCTAGTGACTGTCATTATGGAAATGATACCAGATGTCTCAAAGGAATGAAACAGGGAGGGGCTTCTTATTGATATACAGTAGGACATTCCTAATTCAATACTGTAGACCCTGAGAAAAGAGATGGATCTTTGTGTATTTAACTAAGGTTAAATTCCTTTAATTCCACATGAACTTCTTCCTTAAAAGGTTTTCAGTATATATGAGCACTTAGTCAACCTTAGATGCTAAGCTTAGAGAAAATATGATTGAACTTGAGACCTAATTTGACTGGAAGAATTCTTATTTCTGAAGACTGACACTTTCTTGACCTCAGCTCCTCTCGTTTCCTCGTACCTGTCATTGAAGTAAGAAGACTGTGTAGTTCCATACCTATTTTTCTTCATTTGCATATGGACTTCCAAACATGGGGTCCAGGTGAGTCTATCCAACTTTTTTCCTCTTTTCTTTGCTGTCGAATGGCAAAGCAGCATCTAGATCAGGAATCCTGCAGTCTTGAGGCCACGTGTGACCTTCTAAATTCTTACATGCAGCATTTTGACTGAATCCAAATTTTACCAAACAAAAGCAGGTATTCTACCCCTGCTCTTGACTATGGTTTGCTTCCTATTCTTTGTTTTCTCCCTCTCTCTTTTTCTCCATTAGTACAATGCACATGGATAAGATCCATAAATGCCCAGCTATATGGAGAATAGACAATCTAGTGCCATCCTTACTGTAAGAACAATGATGAGGTTTACATCTCTAGGACTGTCCTTATTTTGTTAGTAATTGTTTGCTCCTGAGTAAATGATTCCATGAATGGTTCATGTGTGTAATCAGCTCATTTTATACTAGATTAATATGTTCATTACTGAACTGAGTGTCTCTTTAGTCTGTGTTATGATAATCCACATTAAATATCTCTCCATCTCTTTCGAGAGCAAAATATATAGCTATATTGTGGATTCAATTTTGCTGGCACATTAAGACCAAGGTCAAAAGATCCCAGGTATGTTAACACTCTAGTAGATTTGAGGGCATATCAAACTTAATAGCTAGTGAGGATTGGGAGACATCTTTCTTCTACCCCCAAGTCCTCAGGATAGGAACTTGGATATAGCATGTAGTGGGGGGTAGGGGAAGGTAATCTACTCATCAGTTTATATAAAGAAGACATTCACAAGTCAGGCATTTATAACTTTTAGAAAGTGCAAAGTCCACTTCATACAAGAATCTGGACAATATTTTAGTTACATTTTCCAAAGGAATTTACCTGATTCACTTATTTAACATAATACTGCTTAGTGCTCTTAATTGGGGACTATTTTAAATAAATTGGATGACTTGCTTGAGATAAGTAGCACTTGGCAGAACCCACTAGGGGTCCTGATGATCCATTGGATTTTTCTAATATTGACTGCTTCCTCTCTCCCATCCTGTCAGCATATCATTCAGTGAACCCATTTTACTTGGTTATAAATTTGGAATATGAGGTACTCTGCAGTTTATTTACTCACAACAGACAAAACAGGAGTTATAATCAAAGGAATGATGAGGATGCACAGTTGTTAAGGTAAATGGAACAGATGGTTAGAACAAATGACTTGATGCTCTTGGGTGACTTCAAATGTTCAGGTATTTGTTGGGGAAAATATGCAGAGCAGTAAATGTCCTCAATAATCTTTTTAATGTCATAGTAGATAATTTTCTTTCAGAAAGGGTGGGAAACTAAAGGGAAAAGAAGTGAATCTATATTAGAAATTGTTTTACGATAGAAAGCAATGGTCACATAGGAAAAGAAAAGGTTAGGGGTAGGGCATAGTGAGAATTAAGGGACTGTTCATAAGTCACAACCAAACATTATTCTTCATTCTTCACATATAATATTGATGTTAATTCACTAATATTGTGAGGGCATATGTTATTCTTTGTGGCCCTTCCTCCCACAGAAACACACACCTTGAGGAAATAGATTTATACTAAGCCATCAGTGTGTTTATCCAGTTTCCCTTCTGACCAATGAGCATTCATTTTAAAAATGACTACTTGGGGCATAAGGTTGGTACAATAAATAGAGGGGTAGGCTCAGATTAGGAAAGCCTAAGTTCAAATTTGATTTCAGACAATTACTAACTGTGTGATCCTAGGTAAGTTACTTCATCTCTGTTTGCCTCAGTTTTCTCAACCAAAAAAGTGCAATAAAAATTGCACCTATCTTTCAGGATTGGTGTGAGGACCAAATGAAATAATTGTTTGTTAAAAAAAAAGTGCTTAGCACAGTGCATGGAACATAGTAGGCACTATATAAATGCTTATGCCCTTCCCTTCCCTCTTATATTTCAGTGTTGTGTAGGCGATGAAAATAATAAATATGTCCATATGGACATTTAACTCAAGACTGGCTCCATCAGCACCATGGTATAATCAAATGAGCTAAAAAGCCACAGAGATATAGGACAGCATAATGAATATATCAGAACATGATATGGCATTATAGCCATGAAGAGTTAATAAACTTTTGGAAGACAGTCTCTCTGGAACTAAAGGGCATAATGACAAACTTGAAGGTTTTCATTTTAAAAAACACCCTAAAATTACCAAGGAATTGAACAGCTTGGGGAAAATTGATTATTTTAGTTATTGATTGATTTTTAAATCAGTCATCCTTATTCAGTATTCATCATACTTCAAACTTTAATTAAGGAAATAAACCAAACTCATCGATGTTAGAAGCATCTTGCCCTTGAACTAGACTCAAAAGTAACCACAGATCGATTTGGTCAAGTGTCATACTGGAAAAGTTTCCTAAAAAGAGCCTTTAAATGGAGAAGGTCTGCATAAGTATTGTAAGGAGAAGAGTTATTATAGATTTAGAACTGGAAAGAAACTTAGAGTTTATCTCATTGAATCCATTTTTTTAACTTTTAAAAACAGGCCCAAACAGTTGAGTTGAGTGGCTTGCCCAAGATAACAGAGGTAGTAATTGGCACAGAAGTGATTTGAAATCAGGTCCTCTTACTCTAAATAAAAAGGTAGTTTTAAAATTTGTTTTTCCCACTGTACTCTTTACTACATTGCTTTTTCCCTTAGCAACCAAAAACTGGGTTCAGATGGAATGTTAGGAAGGTAAGATATAATGAATGAGTTGAACTTACTGATGTGAAAGCTGTAGATGCTCCAGGTCTACATCATGATGATGTACCAAAGGAAACTATTGTCAAGAGAAATAGAAAAGAAAAGAATAGCAATGAGAACAAAAAAGAATCATGGATGCTTTCATAAATTAATTACAGCATATGTTTAGAATGTCTGCAGAAATTCATTTTCTTATAGACAATTTGTTTACTATCCTCTTTAAAAAGTCACAAATGGAGGTCCTGTTTCATCAAAACCAAGTAAAAATGCCTTACTTTTTAGGCAATTGACTTCTCTCTCCTGGGCTGTTAATTCTATATGGAAATTCCATACTCTACAACTATTTTCATACATTTTGGTCAGTCAAGTGACATTTATTACGTGCCTTCTCTGATGCAGCTATATGGTACAGTTGATAGAGTGATAACCCTAGAAGGAAGACCTGAGTTCATATCCATCCTCAGACACTTAATAGCTATGTGTTACCATAGTCAAATCATTTAATCTCTGTTTGTCTCAGTTTTCTCAACTGTAAAATGGGGATGATAATAGAACCTATACCACAAGGTTGTTGTGTGGAGCAAACTAAGATAATATTTGTGAAAAACTTTCCACAGTTTTGTTGTGAAGGTCAAATGAAATATATGTATGTATATATATATATATATATATATATATATATATATATAAAGTTCCTAGCATAGTGTCTGACACAAAGTAAGCAATATAAATATGTATTTATAGTTTCTTTCTCCTCCTTTCCCAGGCACTGTGCTAAGTCTTGGGGATACAAAAGCAAAAATCAGTTTTGCTTTCAAGGAACTCACAGTCTAATGGGAAAACCATATGCCAACAACTATATGCAAACAAGATCTGAGGGATGAACTGCAGGCAATAATAGAGGGAAGATTCTAAGATTAAGGAGGAAAAGCTTCCATCAGAAGGTAAAACTTTCACTGAAATTTGAAAGAAGCCAGGAGGTAGAGATGAGGAAGGAGAATATTACAGGGCTGGGGAACAATGAATCAAAATAACTAGAGTTTAGTATTGGAGTATGTTGTTCAATGAATAGTTAAGAGGCTATAAGAAGGAATATAAGACTAAGGGTAGGAAAAGTCTAGATTATGAAGCACTTTGAAAACCAAAGGATTTTACAATTGATTACAGAAATAATAAGTAGCCATGAGAATATATTAGATGGATGACATGATCAAATCTTCCCTTTAGGAAAAATAAATTTGAAAGCTAAGTGGAAGTTATTATTGTTGTTCATTCTTTGTTTTTGAAAAGAACCAATAGCATCATGGGACAATATCTTTCCTTGTGTGTGAGTTGTTTAAGTAAGACAGAACCACACAAAATTTTCAGCCTCAACTTCTCCTCCATTCATTAAAATCCAGTGGCAAGAAAAAAGTCAAGATAACTGGTGATGGCCTCAGATGCAGTGGATGGCCTTTGCATCTTCGATGTCTGAACAAGTTGCCATTGTTACAAGCTGCATTTGTTGTTCAGACATGTTCATAGACATTGGAACAAATTGTTCTCATATACAGATTGTACCCAGGGGAGTGTTTACATGCTTGAGGTAGACATCCCCTAACTCACCAATGGGTTTATAGCCTGTTAGTAACCATCAATTTAGTTTAGTCCTCCTGTTGTAATGTCAAGCAAATGAATACTTAGTACCTTGTTTTAGTTATTTATTTAGCATCTTGTTTCAGTTCAAGTGTCTATGAACCTTGCCCTGATTATATCAAGTCTTCATTAAGAACAGAACCTGTGAATCTCACAGTGGGAGGGGCTTTCCAAAGACAGAAACAGGAAGGACTTAAGAGGTAGGCAGAACAGGGAAGTGCTAATGACAAATAAAAAGCTGGAACACAGCTGGGACAGAGCAGAACCGAGAAGGGAACACTTGTGGCTGGCACTGTTTGTCTGTGTTGATTTTTTTGTTTGTGATACTTTGTACAGAAGCCATGGGACCTTGTAAGCCCTGAAAGAGGATTTTCTTGTCTGTTTACAGAAGGCCTGGAGGAGGGTTTCAGAGATCCTTTGACTACACTGATTATTTGTGTTGACTTCTCGAACCTTGTTTGTGGGTCTGTGTTGATTTCACAGGCAGATAGTGAATTGATGGTGTTGATAGCAATGTGTGTGAATGTTGTTTTGGCTCTTGTTAAGCTTTGTTCTCCCAGTAACAGAAACTGCAAAGGACTTGATGAGGACTGGACACTGTGAGCTTCAATATGGAATGGAAGCTGGATGAGGAGCTGGATGAGGAGCTGGACAAGGAGCTGAGAGCTGCCTGCCTGTAAATTCAGGCAGTTGGGTAGATTCAGGTAAGAGATGGACTTAGAGGAACCATGGAATCTGGGAGCCAGCCTCAAGCTGAGATGAAAAGACCTCTCCTTGAATACTTAGTGCTGACTGAGAAGATCATGATTTAGTATGGCCAAGGTGTGGGAGAACTTAGTACTTTGTACCTTGTATCCTTTAAGGACAATTGAGTAAAGGATGATTAGAAACAAATCTCTAATCAAGAAGAAAGAACACTTTTTGATGGAAAGATTAAGACAATGTGAGTGGGGGGGAGGGTTTGGGGAGAACTTTGACCTTTGTACTTTATATCTCCTTAAGGATGGTTGAGTTAAGGATTTGCTGAATGATATCTTTTGTTTAAAACTGTGTGGCCACTTTAGTGATAAGTTGTTATATCATTCTGAATGCTGTACTTTGGTTTCTGTGAATGTTTTCCCTTAGTTTATTGCTGAATAAATAGAGATTTATTATATATATATAGATATATTAAATAAATATAGATCACTATATTGTGTGATGAGAACCCTAGAGCTATTCACAGCAGTAGTCCTCTGGAGAGATTCTTATGTTTGGCTTTACACCTGTCAAGATGGTTCTACTGGTATATGGCCACTGCACATGCTTCTTGAAGCCACAGGTTAGAGTTGGATGATAGATGTATACCAAAGGTGGGTGACCAGCTCAGGAAACCCTTACACCAGAGGTGCTAGGATAGTCCTTCCTGAACATCCCATGTACCTAAGTGGAAGATAAGTAGCAAGGAGAAGAGACTTCAGTAAGAGAGGCCAATGGCTATTAGAATAGTCCAGAAGTAAGAAAATGAGGACCTAGAATAGGATGGTGGCCGTGTCACAAGAGAGAAGATGGCATCAATAATAGATATTACAAAGGTGAAAATAGCAGGATTTGACCACTATTTGGATATGAGAGGGCTGGCTAAAGAGTATGTTGTCAACAATGACAGCTAGATTTTTAGCCTTGGTGATTAGGAGGCTGTTGGTAATCTTAACAAGAGCATGGAAGTTAGGAAAAATGTAGTACTTTAGGGGAAAGATAATGAAGTAAGTTTTGCACATTTTGACTAAAAGAGGCCTGCAGCAAACCTAGTTTGAAATGTCTAAAAGAGGTTGAGAGAGAGGTTAGAGTTGTAGAAGTAGATCTAACAATCAGTGGTATTGAGATAATTATTGAAACTATGGGACCTGATTTTGTTACTATGTGAAATAGTATAGAAGGAGAAAAAGGAGTGGGAATCCAGCAAAGGATATAGAGGAGGATTCAGGTAGGTAGGAGAAGGTGGTGTCACAAAGACCCAAACAGATGAGACCATTAAGGAAAAAAGGGTGATCAATAGTGTCAAATGCTGCAGAGAGTTCAAGAAGCATGAAGATTAAGACAAGGTTCTTAGATATGGCAATTAAGAGATTATTGATAACTTAAAAGAAAGTGATTTCAGATAATTGATGGAGCCAGAAATCATTGTTAATCATGAAAGAACAGACTATAAAGAGTTAAGAAGAGAATGAAAGAAAAAGAAGTAGAGGCAACTATTGTAGCTTGATTTCTCAAGGAATTTAACCACAAAAGGGAGTGAGATATAAGATGTAGCTACTGAGAACTGACAGTTCAAGGGTTTTTTTTGTAGTTGTTTTGCATTTTTTTGTTTTTTAAGATGGTGGGGGATGGGAGAAATGGCCATGTTTGCAATCAGAACAGAAGCAGAAACTGAAAATAATAACAGGAGGCAATCTCTTGAAGAGGTTGGGATGGAATGGAATCACTCAGGCTTGTAGAGGGTTTGCCTTGGTAGGAAAAATTACCCTCTGTTCATATGAAACAGGGTGGAGGAGATAAAGGCAGAAAACATTGGAGTGATGTGAAATACGGAGGAAGGGAAAAGTAGGTGATCTTAGTGAATAGTCTCAGCTATTTTTCAGGGAAGTAGTTCTTAGTTCTCAGCTAAGAGGGAAGGCAGTGAATAGAGTGCTGAACCTGAAGTCAGAGAGACTCATCTTCTTGAGTTCAGTCTCACATCAGATACTTACTATGGGCAAGTCACTTTACCCTGTTGCCTCTGATCCCTCATCTGTAAAATGAAAGTGAGAAGGAAATGGCAAACCACTCCAGGATCTTTGCCAAGAACACCTCAAATGGGACCACAAAGACTCAGACATAGCTGCAAATGACTGAAGAACAACAATAACATAGAAAGGAGAATGATAAATTTAAGAATGGATGAAAAGGATTGGGAAATTTGCTGTCCTTGTATTCATTTCCCTTTCTAAATTATAAACTCTTGGGGAAGATGGTGAAGTAGGTCAGAAAATTCCAAGCTCTCAAGATTTTCCTCCACAAAAGAGATAATATAGAACCTTGGGGCAAATAAGCAGTTGTTAAAAAAACACAACCAATCAAACAAAAAAAACAAACAAACGAAAAACAACAAAATAAAACCCAATAAAAACAAACAAACAAACAAGAGAAAGGGTAGAATAGGGGTCCTCCCTGGACAATCAGAGAAGATCTGAAGAAAAATTTCAGTTTGGGGTTTGGTCTCTGTGAAGAGTAAACCTCTCCAGACTAGGGTCCACTTAACCAACAAGCCACAAGGCCCAGCATTAGCTGGGTTGGAAGGCTGCCTCAGCCCCAGCTATAGGAATTTTTACTCTCCCTTTTTCCACTCTCCCATAGTGAGGGAAGTTGGGTGTCTGAGCAAAGGAACTTCTGTTTATAAGGAACTCCAGACCCAGAAGTGCTATGGAGATACAGCCCAAGAGACAGAACAAGCATATACCAAGTGAGGGCAGAAGCAGTGGGGCAGGGATGCTGCTGGCTGTGGGCACTTAGAGGAATCTTCATGTCTTGGTTAGGGTCCAAGTTCAGAGAGGAGAGCTGAAGGATGATCTAAGTCTAGAGAGACACCCCACCACACCACAGGATTGAAGGTGATTACAAAAATTAAGCTATTACTAAACAACTAAACAAAAATACCCCGGCACAGGCAAAAGAGAAAACATCCAACCATAAAGAGCTACCATGAGAATAGAGAAGAATGGGGTTCATCTTCAGAAGAGGATATTGAAGCAAAGAAACTCTCTTCTACCCTAAAGAGTAATGCCAAATGGTCACCTGCTCAAAAAGAATTCATTGAAGAACTTAAAAAAACACTTTAGGGGTGGAGCCAAGATGGCAGAGTAAAAGCAGGGACTTCCCTGAGATCTCCCCCAAACCTCCAAAAGTACCTGTAAAAAATGACTCTAAACAAATTCTAGACCTGCAGAACTCACAAAATGATAGAGTAAAACAAATCTCCAGTCCAAGATAACCTGGAAGGTCAAAAGGAAGAGGTTATCACAACAAGCTGGGAGTAGAATTCAGGCCAGCATGGGCCTTGCTAGCATAGACAGGGCAGGAACAGGCCTCGTGGGATTGAATCACTGGCAGTTTTGGTAGTTTCCAGACTTCTCAACTCACAAATGCTACAGGACAGCATAGAAGGGGAGTGGTAAAACTCTGTGGGACGTGGGTGAGAGAGGAGCAAGGTCCAACCCCAGCACCAAGGTGGGAGCAGTAGCAGTGACTGCTTCCAGAGCTGTGGATCTACAGACTATGGGGGATTTAATGGTTGATCAGAGGGAAATTTCAGGGATCTCTTTGCTGGTGCTGAGTCAGGAATCTCTTGTTTTGCCTATGTTTGGATCTGTATCCCAGTCTTGGGTGTTTGTCCTAAGGTGAGAAGGAGCAGTGGCGTGTCAGAACTTGTGACTGCAGGAGAGAGCAAATCCTCCTCACAGTTCCAAGGCAGCAAAGAGTGCTTGTGGTCACTCACAGGCAAGAGCACAGGCCAGGAAAGAAGTAAACACCTCTCCTTTGACCATATCACATTGGAAGAGTTGAAAATTTATAGGTCCCTAGAAGTATCTCTGAAAATGTTTGCACAAAATTCCAGAAGCTTGGGACAATATACCCACCCCCACTGAAAGCAGAGTCATACCTTGACAAAGAGTTAGAAAGTCAAGTATTTGTCTGGGAAGATGAGCAAACAGCATAAAAAACCACACCTCAGACTATAGAATTACTTTGGTGACATAGAAGATCAAAACATACAACAAGAAGCAAACAAAGTCAAAGCTCCTAATCAAAAACCTCCAAGAAAAATATGAATTAGTTGCAGGTCACGGAAGAACTCAAAAAGGATTTTGAAAACCAAGTAAGAGAAATAGAGGAAAAATTGGGAAAATCAATATTTGTAACTCATGGCACTTTTCTCAGTGTTAGGATAAGTAGGAGGGAATAGGTAGATAGATAGATAGATAGATAGATAGATAGATAGATAGATAGATAGATAGATAGATATAGATAGATGGCACAGGGTGAGTTTAAAATGAAGGGATATCTAAAAATAAAAATTAAGGGTTAAGAAGGGAATGCATGGGGAGAAGGAGAAAGGGAGAAATGAAATGGGGTAAATTATCTCACATAAAAGGGACAAAAAAACCTTTTACAATGGAGAGGAAGAGGACAGAGGTGAAAGGGAATGAGTGAACCTTACTCTCATTGGATTTGGCTTAAGAAGGTAATAACATTCAATTAGGTATCTTATCTTACAGGAGAGGGGAAAAGCATAAAAAGGGTGGGGGGATAAAAGAAGGGAGGGCATATTGGGGGAGGAGTTAATCAAAAGCATGCACTTTTGAAAAGGGACAGGGTTAAAGGAAAAAAGATAAATGGGAGGATAGTGTGTAGGGAAATATATTTAGTCTTTCACAACATATTATGGAAATGTTTTGCATAACTACACATGTATAACCTATATTGTTGCTTGCCTTCTCAATGAGGGTGGGTGAGGTGGGAAGAAGGGAAAAAATTTGGAACTCAGAATTTAAAAAAAAACACATGTTAAAACTGTTTTTACATGCAACTGGGGAATAAGATATACAGTCAATAGGGTATAGAAATCTATCGTTCCCAACAAATAAAGAGGAAGGAGATGGAGTGGGGGGGTGATGGAAGGGAGGGTAGACTGGGGAAAAGAATAATCAGAATGTATGCCATCTTGGGGTGGGAGAAGGGAAGAGATGGGGAGAAAATTTAGAACTCAAAATCTTGTGGAAATGAATGTTGAAAGCAAAAAATAAATTAATTTTTTAAAAGAATTTAAAAGACAAATGAGAGAGATTGAGGAAAAAGAGCCAAAAAAGAACAGTCCAAGAAAAACATCATTATGAAAAGAAAGTCAACCAATTAGAAAGGAGATCTAGAATATTCAGGAAGTAAACAACTCCTTAAAAATCAAAATGTGGCAAAGGGAAGCAAGTGAAGTTATAAGAAACCAAGAAATATTTTTTAAAAAATAAAGAATGAAAAAATTGAAGAGAATATGAAATATCTCATAAAACATAACTGATCTGGAGAACATATCAAGAAGAATAGACATAAGAATAATCAGACTACCTGAAGGCTAAGATTTAAAAAAAAGAATCTTGACAAAATAATACAAGAAATAATTGAGGGGAAAGTAGAAATAGAAAAACTCTCTACTTGCCATCTGAAAGAGATGCTACAAGGAAAAACTACAGGAATATTATAGTCAAATTCCAAAATCCCCAGCTCAAGGACAAAATATTATGAGCAACAAGAAAGAAAAAAAACAATTTACCTATGGTGGCACCACAATTAGAATCACACAAGACTTCTCAGGAGCAACACTAAAAGACTGCAGGTTTTGGAAAACTATATACTGAAGAACAAAAGAACTGAGAATCAGGCCTAACATATTATACCCAACAAAACTAAGCATGACCTTGAAAGGACAAAAAAATGAACATTTAATGAATTCTCAGACTTTCAAGACTTTGTATTAGAAAAAAGCCTAAAATTAGAAAATTTGACATATAAGAGCCAAGGGAAACACAAGGCACATACAAAAGATCAATTACAAGGGACTCAATATAAGACAGACCCTTTACCTTTTATCTCTGTGACATGTAAGACATGACATGCCTAAGATTGTTATTAGTAATTGGGTAGTTTGTAAGAAAGACTGGGGTAGATCTGAGCATGATATGACTTCAAAAAGTAAAACTGTTCAGGAACAGCTAACAAAAGTAATTATCTTATACAAATGAGTCAAAAGGGGAAAAACTGATAGGGAGGAATTAGATGGGGGAGGAGGGCTGTTAGTTTTGGAAACTCACTTGCATCTGGAATGGGTTCAATACATCTAGAAGAGTATAAAAGTCTTCTAAATTTAGAAAGATATAAAGCACTAAGGGGTGGGAGGAAGATATGGGAGAGATCTTTCAAGGGGAGGATGAGGGAATAGTTTAAAGGTGGATATAGAAGGGTGTTTAGATTTATGGGAATGGGTGGATAAAGGAGGGATTGTTCTGTAGCTAGGTTAAGTAACAGGAGGACAAGGTAGTGGGTAGAAGTAAAGTAGAGGAGTCAGGAGGGATAGGAAATAAGAGATATTCAGAAACAAAAAGACTAGGAGTAGAATCTCAGTGAAAATACATGTTTATACATGTATGTATGTATGTATGTATATTTCAATATCAATATCTACCTATCTACCTATATACCTAGCTAGCTAGCTATCTATCATCTACCTATAAATATATCCACAATTAAGTGTAGTAGGAAGGAAGGAAAAGAAGGGGGAAAAAAGAACAAAGTAAAAAGTGTATAACAGAGAACAAAAGAAAATCTATAAGGAAGCAAAGAAAAGATGAATACCATTCAATGCAGTGCTTAATATTTAATATACAGATTTTCTTGAAATGGAAATTTATTGCTATATACTTTGAATTCTGTTAATTTCTGCTATGCACATGACATGTTTTTTTCTCTATTTTATATTAATTTTAATATATATTTTTATGAAATGTTTCTTTTTCTTTTCTTAATATGTATATGTTTTAGTATTCAAGTCTAAAATCTTTTTAAAAGAAAAAATCATAAACTCTTTGAGGGCAAGGAATATGTTTTCTTGTTCTTTATAGTCTGTACCATGCAGTGTTTTGCATATTAAATGTCAATTAACATAGTTCAGTTGAGCATCCCACTTATTTTTAATTTTTTTTTCATACATAATCTTTTTCCACTCCACCAAATGCCCCTTTCACTCTTCAGGGTCAAAATTACATCTTACTGCTGACATTTCCCAAGAGCTCCTTGAATGTATTGTGCTCAAAATATTTTATGGATGATTTAAATAATGATATGCATATAAAATTTTAAGAAGCTGGGAGGGACAGCTAATACAGTAGTAGACAGAATAAGATTTTGAAAGGATATAAATGGGCTGAAACAATAGACTAATCAAAAAATATTTATTAAACACCTACGATTGTGCCAGAAATCGTGTTATGTGTTGCAGATACAAATAAGAAAAATAAAGACAGCCATTGCCCTCAAGGAACTTACAATTTCATTGGGGATGGAGAGGTGGGGTATATAGTATATGAAAGGAAGCTGTAAATGGTGGCAGGGCTCCAGAGAGCACCTGGTATGTTGGGGGACTATGAGGTTCATGGAGTTAAAACCACACAGAATAGCTTGTGGGAAATAAAGAATTTATTGGAAATGATGTTGCTGTTCAGTTATTTGTAGTCATGTCTGACTCTTCATGATCCCATTTGAAATTTCTTGACAAAGATACTGGAGTGGTTTGCCATTTCCTCCAGCTTATTTTACAGATGAGGAAATTGTGGCAAACAGGATTAGGTGACGTGTCCAGGGTCACACAGCTGCCAAGTGTCTGAGGCCAGATTTAAATGCCACTCTTTCCACTATGCCCCCTAGCTGCTTTCTGTAAATATTCTGAGCCTTCTACAAAAGGAGGTTTTGGGAGGAGATTTTTTTCTAGTCTTTCAATCAGAGGAGGTAAGTAAATGAGGCCGCTGAGGAGCCACTGAGTACCAAAACTGAAGCAATTTCCATGATGATGAGTTTTCTAGTGATGAGACTATCCTGGGAGAAGCAAGTTCGTGGAGTCAAAATCAAGCAGAAAAGTTGGTGCAAAATAAATAAAAAGAATACAATTAAATTTAACAATTTTACAAATACCTACCAAGCATCTTCTGTGTGCCAGACACTGTGATTTGCTAGGTATTGAGGAAGTACAAGCAACAAAATCCACCCCTTTTTCCCAAGAAGTTTTTTTTGTACCATGTTCAAGATAAGTAAATGCACAAGTATTTGAAGAAAAAACAAGTATTAATAAATATTGGGTATCAAAATAACCACCACAGCTGAAATGATCCTTCAGCTAAGCACTGAAGAAAAAGACTTCAGAAAACTGGAGGTGAAGAGGTATGAGGAGGGAGTACATTCCAGGTATGTAGGACAGCTTATACCAATGTAAAGAAATGAAAGATGGAATATAAAGATTGTTATATAGCTTGTAGTCCAGTTTGGCTGAAATTCAAAATGCAAAAAGGGGAAGCAGTATGATATAAGCTTAAAAAGATAAGTTAGAGTCAGAGGATGCTTGTGAAGGTCTTTCCTTAAATGGCAAGATAAGGAATTTGTATTTTATACTACAAGAAACAAGGAAATGCTGAAGGCTTCTGAATACATTTATATATATATATATATGCCTTAGGAAGAGTGTTTTGACATATGTGTAGAGGATGATTGGAAAATGAAGAATGAAAAAAACTGGAAGCAGGAACTTAATTAGGAGGTTGTTACAGGCCAAAGGTTATAAGGGCCTGAATTTAATGGTAGCTGTGTGAGTGGAAATAGTTGACCAAATTTGTGAACAAGGGAGGAGAAAGAACCAAGGACAATGATGAAGTTACGAGCTTGAATAATGTAGAGCATAGTAGCTGTCTCAACAAAAATAGCTAGTTTAGAGGGATAGGTTTCAGGGAAAATATGAGTTATCTTTTGGAATTTCAATTTTGATTTGCTGATGGGGTATCTAGTTGAAGATAGTACATACTGGTAATGCAGGACTTGGGTCCATGTGAGATATTAGGGCTGGATATATAGATGTAGGAGTATATGTAGTAATGTTAAGGGAATTTTAAGATCTTCCCTGCCCCTTAAAGGTCCTCAAGTGGAACCCAACAGGAGGGGCTTGATTGGGGTGGAGACTTCTTTTTCAGGAAGACCCACACCTTTTGTTACTTTGTGATTAGGCTACAGGACACAATGGTTGAGATGTCCTCTGACCCTGAAAAAGGGCATATATACCCTGTGGTAAGGTTTTGCTTTGGGGCTCACTTTTGTGAAGAATTGTGTCTTTGGCCAGATGAGACTCCAGGTAGCTAATTTTTTTTTTTGCTTTTTGGAGGGCAGTTGGGGTTAAGTGACTTGCCCAAGGTCACAAGGCTAATTTTTTGTGTTAAGTGTCTGAAGCCAGATTTGAACTCAGGTACTCCTGACTCCAGGGCTGGTGCTCTATTCACTGCGCCACCTTGCCGACCCTCTGGGTAGCTATTGATCCCCCTGGCTTTGAAAACCCAGATGTTGGTGCTTCTCTCTATGGTAGTTAACTTTATATGTGTGTAATGGTCAGACAGCTAGAAGCCCTGTCAGTTGGTCTGTTGAACTATGTTTATATATGTATGTATGTATATGTTTATGTGTCTATTTATGTATATAAATATACATATATATGTTTATATATATGTATATATACACACACATACACATACTATCTATATACTGTGTATATGTATTTTTGTAACACCAATCATGGCGGCACTCCTGAGGACTGATGCTGTGAATAATTCTAAGTATCTAATCGCATGGTATAATGAACTCTGTATTCAGAACTAAATATTGTTCAATAAAGTAAAGCATAACATTCATACCAACATCCTTAAGCAAAACATCATTCAATACACACACATATACACACACATCATAACACTCAGTATGTTGTATGACACATAACATGTATCATTGCATTTAGTAGCATTCCCAAAAATACCTGTTTACCCAATTAGGGGGTTCAGGCTAGGGTCTTCCCTAACACAATATATTACACAGTATATAACCTTGAATCCTCAAAATCAGGGGGTCCCAAGCTAGTGTCTTCCCTAGTATGACACATCCTTAAGGAGTAGCAGAAAATACCACACCATCCACCCTTATGTTCACTGTAAGAACAATCTCTTTAATCACTTCCAAGTGTCCAACTAAAGTCCTCTTTCATTTTAACTCAGGATTAACTTCCAAGTCCCATGACTCTTCCTCTGTGAGCTGACCACTCCAGATTCTCATCTGGATTCAGAAATAGAGAGCTCCTGCTCCTGCTCTGTCTCAGCTCACAAGGACTGCTCCACTCCAAACTCTCCCTGCTCCTTCAGACAGTAGGTTCCAGGGGCTCCTGCCTGCAGCTTCTGCCTTTGGGAAAACAAAGTTTAATGGGGCAATAACAGTACTAACAGCCCAGCACCATCATCTCAGTTCACTTCCAAAGTTCAGAGGCTCTGTATTAACAGCTCAGTTCACTTTTAATGCTCTCAAAAGGGGCTTAAGCTAAGCCTTCATCCCATGGGCAGGTTTCTGCCCTATAGCTCTATTTACTTTCCAAGTTCAGAGACTCTATTGGCAAGTCTCTGCCATCAGATGTCTCCTCCCAGCTCTTAGAGGTTTCCTCCCAGCTCTTAGAGGTCTCCTCTCTCCATGCACTCAAACTGCTTCTCTCTCTGAGCACAGTGTTGCTCTCTCAGTGCTGGCTCCCTTAATGCCTGTTTTGTTAACACAGGATTTCTTTATATAAAGTTCTACTCAGCATCTGATTGACTAGAGTCCACATGTACATATCTGATTTGTTAGAGCCCACTTGCACATGTCTGATTGGCTCAGTGCAGAGGCATGTAAGACTGAGGCTGGGAAACTGAGCAACACACATAGAAAAACAGTAAAAAAAAATCCCACTTTGCTTGACATTACAATTTTGCATAAACACATATATACATACACACATATGTAGGTATCTTTTACATAGAAGAAAATTGAATCTATGGGAGCTAATAAGATTATCATATTGTAAAGTGAAAGGAAAACAGGCCTTGAACTGAATATTGAGAGTCATGTATAGTTTGTGTTGGGATAATGGATGATGAATAAGAAAAGAGATTAGGAAGGAATGATCAGATAGGTAGAAGAATCAACATATAATAAGAGTCAGAGAAGAAAGAGAATGTATCCAGGAGGATGAGATAGTCAATAATACTGAAAGTACAGAGATTAAGATAAATTAAAACTGGGAAGAAGTAGACCTTTTAAAGGTAGCAGTTAAGAAATTACTGGACTTAGAGGGAACACATTTCAGCAGAATGGTGATTTAGAAGCCTGATTATAAGGGGTGGATAAGTAATAGGAGGTAAAAATGGTAGAGTCAATGAGAGTAGGTAATTCTTAAGAGACTGGTAGTGAAAAGAACAAGAGATATAAATAGTCTGAGTAAATGTTATGATCAAATGGAAATTTTTAAAGAGTGACAGAAACTTGACTGTATTTATGAGCTGTAAAGATGAAGAATGTTAAGGGGAAGAAATTAAATATGAAAACAAGAAGGAATAGGTGATGGCAAAAGTTCCCAAAGCTAGATGGAAGGGGACAGGATTAATGGCACAAGTATGGTGGTTAGCAACAAAAAGGAGAAATGCTATTTCTTTTGAGACTGGAGATCAGTTGGAAAGCTCTTAAAATATATTCAATTAAAAGGTCCAACTCTAGAGTGATTAGAGTACAAATGAAAAGGAGAACATTTAAGAGATACTAAAAAGAAAAATATGGTCAGAAATCAGGTATGGGAAAGAAAAGAAAAGGAAAGATACAAGATACTTCAAAGTTTTAAGTTTGTTTGACTGAGAGAATGGCAGCGAAACCAAGAGAAATAATCAGTTCTGGCAAATATAACACTGCTTAGTGCATTGAAAGCTAGCCTATGAATATGGAAGACCTGGTTTCAAATCATTGCTTTCACAAAAACTAACTAGGTGATCATGAGTAAGTCATTTAAACTCTTATAGCCCCAGAAACCTCTCTTTTATAATTTCTTTTTTTTTTAGTGAGTAAACCTTTTTATTTAAGAAGATGGCAAACAGAAATCAGAGAAATTGTGCAAATGAGACTATATCAGAAAATGCCTAGAATTGAATGAATTTTCCTTCTGAGATTGAAATATCTCAGCTTAACCAAGAAAGAAAGGCCTTGTGGGAAGACTCTAAGAGAAAATTCTCCAAAGTCTCCAGGGAGGCAAACTAGAAATCAGGGAAATTTTTGTCAGTCAGCTTCCTCTGTATGTCTGTAAGACAGTCTTTCTTTTCTCTCCCCTGGAATTGGTTGCTGAAGAGTCTTAAACTATTTTGGTCAAAAAAGTGGAAGTCTCTCCTCTTCCAAATTTTCATGCCAACTTCACCCCTCATACAGGCACAAAGCATTATATCAGCATTCTGTCCCCCAGTTAAGAGAGTATCATGTAATATGTTCCAGGCATGGCTAGAAAACTGGATTACTTTTTCATTTTATTTGTATCTCTCATGTTGAGTATAGTGCCTGACACCCACTAGGTGCTTAATAAATGTTTATTGATTGCTTGCTTTGAAAAAGCTTTTTTAAACATTTTAAACTCTATTATCAGCAAGTAAAATAAGTATTTTATATGCAAAGTAGAACAGATAAAGAGGATTTATAAATGAAACTGAATATTATATACAACTTAATGACTAGTACATTTACGTTTTTCTACTTAATTCTATTTTATTTTTCCAATTACATGTAAAGATAGTTTTAAACACTCACTATAATATTTTGAGTCCCAAATTTTTTCTCCCCTTTCTCTTCAAGACAGCATGCAATCTGATATAGGCTATACATGCACAATCATATTAAAGACCTTTACACATTAATCATGTTGGGAAAGAAGAATCAGAACAAAGGGGGAAAATCAGAAAAAATAAAAAACAACAAAAATAAAGGAAAGAGAATGCTTTGATCTGCGTTCAGACTCCATAGGTATTTCTCGATGTAGATGACATTTTCTGTCATGAATCTTTTGGAATTGCCTTAGATCATTGTGTTGCTGAGAAGAGCTAAGTTTATCAAAGTTGTTCATTGAACAGTGTTGCTTTTGCTGTGTACAGTGTTCTCCTGGTTCTGCTCCCTTCACTCAGCATCAGTTCATGTAATTCTTTCTGAATACTGCCCACTTATCTTGTCTTATAGAATAATAGTATTCCCTCACACTCATACACCACAAGTTGTCCAGCCATGCCCCAGATGATGGACATCCCTTCAATTTCCAATTCTTTGCTTCCCTCTTTTATAATTTCTTGAAATATGATGTCTAAGCTTTTACTTTGACCATGGGTTTCAGGTAATCCAATAATTCTTAAATTGGATCTCTTTGATCTATTTTCTTATTATTTTTCAAACAAAATGTTTCACATTTTCTTCTATTTTGTTATTCTTTTGTCTTTGTCTTATTATTTCTTGATGTCTCAAGAAGACATTAGCTTCCACTTGACCAATATTAATTTTGTAAGGAACCATTTTCTTCTTTGATCTTTTGTATTTCTTTTTACCATTTGACCAATTGTTATGAGAATCTGAAGATCTTCCCTGC
>CM053596.1:170817935-170846243 GCA_028646575.1 Pseudocheirus occidentalis
TACACATGTACAGCCTATATTGAACTGCTTCTCTTTCCAGTGTGGGTGGGTGATGAGGGAGGAAGGGAAAGAATCTAGAATTTAAAGTTCTATAATCAAATGTTTGAAACTATTATTATTATTATTATTATTATTATTAACTACATACAACCAGGAATTAAGATATACAGGCACTGGGGTAGGGAGATCCATCTTGCCCTACCAGAAAGTCAGAGGGGTTATGGGGGAGGACATAGGAGAGAGCATATTGGGGGAGGGGTTATACAGTGGGATAAGGCTGTTTTGGGGTGGTGGGCAGAGAAAAGATGGGGAGAAAATGTGTAGCTCAAAAGCTTGTGGAAATGAATGATGTAAACAATAAAATTGATTAATTAATTTAGGAAAAAATATATAAACAACTAGAAAAAATAAAATAGAAAAATTAAAAATATAATATTAAAAAAGAAAAAACAGAAAAAAATTAAAAGATAACAAAATCAGCAGAAATCAGCAGTGATTATCTCAATAGAATCTGAAAAAGCTTCTGACAGAATATAGCTCCCATTTCTATTAAAAACTTTAGAGAATATAGGAATAAAGGGAACATTCCTCATTTTTTTTGCTCTATATAATTTTGATGCCATCACACTTCTGGGGAAGACTTATATCTTTCCTTTCTATTAAAATATAAATTCCTCATATAATCCTTTCTGATTGCTCAGTTGTATGTGTCATACTATGTTTTTCTTGGTTCAAGTGTTTCTATTTTTAGTTTCATTCTCAGCTCTGTTCTTTAGATCAAGAATTCTTGTAAGTTCTCTTCTTCATTAAAGGTTATTAATAAAGGCCTTTATTCTGTTCTGTTGAATAAATTATTTTTAGTTAGAGGGCTATATTTTTCTTTTCTAAAGTGACAATCAAAATTATTAGCATATAGTGGTAGTAAGTCAGTCCTTTGTAATATATTAAGCACCATATTAAGGTTCATAATCTAATTGGGGAAACAACACACGAGCAACCATGTGAAAACAAGACACGTAATATGAATCAGAGATAATCAATAAGGGGAAGGCACTAACATGGAGATCTGGAAAGCTCCTTGAAGAAGTTGCATATTTTATCTGTGACTAAAAAGTATCCAAAGAAATCCTGTAAGCAGAGATGAGGAAGGAAAGAATCCTTGGCGTGGGATACATAGCCAGTGAAAATGACTGAGATTAGATGAAATATCTTGTTCAAGAAATGATAAGGCGATCAATGTTATTGGTTCTCAATGTATATGGAGGAATATAGTTGCAAGGTATAAGAATGTTGGAAAAGTAGGAGGAGGTAGTCAAGTTATAAAGTGCTTTGGATATTGAAAGGATTTCATATTTGATCCTGCAGGTGATAGAGATCTGCTGGAGTTTATTGAATGAAGGGAGGCCTGGTGGTCCTGCTATAGTCAGAATTGTGCTTTAGGAAAATCACTTTAAAAATGAGTGATTGTGGACTGGAGTGGCAGGGAGGGAGATCAACAAGCAGTCTATTACAAAAGTTCAGGCATGAGGTGATGATAGTCTGCATTGATGTAGTGGTAGTGTCAGAGGAGAAAAGCAGACATACTTGAAAGATATCATGAAGGTAAAATCAATAGACTGGGTCTACAGATTGGATATAGTGGTGGGGTGGGGTTAGAGAGAGTGAGGAATCAAGGATGACATACCTAGGTCATGGTCCTGGGTGACTTAGAATTTGGGAGTACCCTTAACAGTAATAAGGAAACATGGAGAAGGGAAGGGTTTCTGTGCGGGGCGAGGGGAGGGATGTAGATAATTAGTTCACTTTGGGACATATTAAATAAAAGATGACTATGGGACATTCAGTTTAAGATGTCCAATATGTAGTGGGATATTGAAATGTAGAGGTTGGAAGAGATGTTGGAGTTGAATAAGTATATAAAAGAATCATGACATAGATATATTTAAATACATGGGCGATGATGAGATAAAATGAACTACTATAGAAGGGGAAGACAGCCCAAGACAGAAGAGCTTTGGAGACCATTCGCCAATATCAGGCATACAATTTGAGGCTGAAGAGAGGCTAAATAGATTATAGAAGAACTAGGAAAAGAGTATCATTAAATAAACCAAAATCTTATATGATCCTAACTGTAGTACCTCCATACCTAATATCACTGTGTAGCTCGTTGTGGTATCTTTTCTCTCATCTGGAAACTCCGGATTTGGGCTATATCATTTTTTGAGTTTTCATTTTGTGGTATAATGTATTTGTGGAAGAGTGTGCCCTAGATTCATGGGGAAAGTACACTATTTTTACTTTGCTTATCATGTAGTTGCATTGAATGTCTTTGCCTTGAAATAACTAAGCCTTCCAGCTGATTATTCAAGGAAAAAAATACCAAAGGGAGAAGCAAGAGATGAGAGGTGTGGAGACAAGCACTAATGAACTTTGCTTTTGAGGATATATAAACCTACACAGTACTCTTGATCAGTTCGTCTTGGGTACCTATTCCCAAGAATTTGGGAGATATTGCAACTCTTTCCTCTTTTCCTTCTTCCATTCTTCATTTTTGTAGTTAGAAAGCTCTTTTGGGTCTTCATAGTCAACACTGTTTCCATCAGAAACACAATGCTTAGGGCTGCTAGGTGTTTCAGTGAATACAGCACCAGCCCTGGAGTCAGGAGGACCTGAGTTCGAATGGAACCTCAGATACTTAACACTTACTAGCCATTGACCTTAGGCAAGTCACTTAACTCCAATTGTTCTGCCCTCCCCCCTCCAAAAAGCAAAAAATAAAAAGAGAAACCCAATGCTTTTAGAGCATTCCTCCTAGAGAACAAAAAGTTTATCCATTTTTTTAAGACTAAAATATATGACCATCTGGTTTAAACCAATTAACAAATAAAATACTTTTTAGAAATGTACTTTTCTGATGAATATAAAATGAAACATGTGTATGAATCAGAAAGGCAACCAAAGTAATAGTAGTAATAACTGACAGTTGTATAGGAACAGGGATAATGACTGGCAATGGGTATTATGATTTCAATGGCAGCTGGTTTGCCTGGTGCATAGACTGCTCAATTTGGAGTCAGAATGAATTGTATTTAAATATGGTCCTAGATTCTAGCTACATGAACCAAGGCTCAGTTTCCTCAGGTAGAATGTATAGAGATTGATAGAAACATATGAAGTATATATATATATGTATATATGTATATGTATATGTATATATAAACATACACATATATGTATGTATACATTGAATATGTGCATATATACATACACATATGTGGACATATATATGTATATATATAAAATACTATCGACCTCCCAAGGTTATTTGGACAACTAAATAAGGTAAAATTTATAAAGTACTTAGCACAGTGTCTGGTATTTAATAAATGTGTGTTTCCTTCCTTTATTCATTCACAGAGAATCCAAGCATTGAAGAAATTCTCTACAAATATAAATCATCACCTACTCTGAAGTTTAGAATTTTTGAAAATTTCCTTTGGCAGTGAGACCTTCAATGACTCACCCTCAGTCCCATGGCAGGTATGTGTTACAGAGAAGACTTAAACTCAGTCCTTCCTGGCTCTGAAACTAACTTCCATTTACTACTCCATATAACCTCTTTGACATATAATTTGTATTTTCAAATTTGCCAAGTACTTTACATTTGAAACACTTCAACTTTTAGAGTTCTGGGTGATTCTACTTTTATGAGTTGAGGACCAATTGCCAATATGCCTGGACATATTAAAATCCAATAGGGAGACATTTACCATATATAGATAACTATGATTTGAGAGAGAGTTTTTAAAGTGTACAAACAACTACTCCAGGAGGGTTCTTGAGGGGAAAAGATCATTTTTTCAACTGGAGGAATTGGGAAAGTTTCTTGAGGGAGGCAGTATTTGACTGAGTCTTGATGAATAGGTAGATTTCAATAGGTAAAGAGAAGACATTCCAGGAATTGAGATCAGCAAAAACATAGAGACAGGAAAGCACAGGATGTGTTCATGGCTGGGCAAGTAGATTTTTATGGACTGAATGTCTGAAGAGAATTTGTTGAAGATAAGACAAGAAGGTAGGTTGGAAGTTTTGAATAATGAGTCAAGAAGTTTGGACTTTACTGCATCAGTTGTGGGGATTCATTGATGGTACTTGAGCAGGAGATTAAAATATCCAGGTCTATGCATCCAGAATACCAATCTGACAGTGGTATACAGAACAGATTTCAGAATGTAAACTCATTTCAAACAGAGGTTGTTTAAGTTTTTGTACCTGTATATAAGTATACTTGTACTTGTATACCCAGGATGTATAGCACAGTCCCTAACACATAGAAGGCACTTAATAAACACTTGTTGATTGAAAAAAGGATTAAACAGAAATGAAGAGATCAGTGCCTATACTACCACAGGCTTGTGGACAAGACATAATGATGACATGTACTATGATTTAAAAAGTGAGAGTTGAAAGGATCAACATAACAAGTATGACAAGGAATCCTATTATTACCTTTCTCTTGAAAGTACTTAACTCCCTCCCCTCCCCCAATCTCTCTTTTTTCCTTTGTTTGTCCTTTTAAATTTTCTTTTTTATCATGAACATGACAAACATTAGTAACCACAATACAAAGAACAGAAAAGAAGAATTGTATATGAAACAATGAACTTCTATTATATATAATTTGCTTGGATTTTTAATTAAATTATACATAATAGTAACAAATATGCCCTTCTATTCTGTGTTCCCTTCTGAATTTGTTCTACCGTTTTATATATTTAATGTCTCATTAACACTCTGTACTTTCATTTTTGTGTCATTAAAGTTAACATATGATTTTCCCACAAAATCCCTCCCCCAAAAAATAAATAGAAAACTTCCGATATATCAAATAATGCAGTCATGCAAAACAAGTTCCTATACTGGCCATTCCTGAAAATGTGTCATATTCTGTACTCTAATCCATCATTCTTTCTGCCAAGAGATGGAACTCATGCCTCATATCCTCTGAAGTCATAATTGCCCACTGAATTGTTAATGAGTTCAATAGTGTTTTCCTTTATATGCTATAATCTTGCATAAATTGTTCTTCCTCCAGTTCTTCTCCCTTTATTCTGTATCTATTCTTAAAATTCTTCTCAACTTTCTCTTAATCTATCCCCTTGTTTTTTCTTAAGGCACAATAATATCTTGTTACATTCATATGCCATAATTTATTCAGATATTCCTCAGTTAATGGATAGTAGTTCTTGGCTACAATAAAAATGCTGCAATAAATATTTTAGCTCATAAGAGTGCTTGGCCTTTGGGGTATGTGCTTCATGGTGCTATCTCTGAGTCAAAGGGTATAAATAGTATAGTGACTTTGGGAATCTAGTTCAAAATAGTTTCTTGATTTGTGCAGCTCCACCAATAGTGCATTAGTGTGCCCTTTCTCTCCTAGTACCTCCAACAAGATTTTTTTACTTTTTTTCAGTAGCACTTTAAAACTGACTGTGGTATGGAAACAGGTAAAGACCAATATCCCTTTCCATTCTCCTTTATCCAGTCCATCAGTCTATCTCATGCTGAGAAACACCATCTTGCTAATGAAGACAATACAGGTTGACTTTCTTAGTATTTCCTCAGTAGTTATCAACTTGCCTTTTCTTGATTTCAAACAGTAGTTTTTCACAATGCACCATTTATCCTCTCTCTCTCTCTCTCTCTCTGGGACCCCTGAAGAATTGGTTTTCCACTTGCAGCTATTTTCTATTTGTGATAACTTTTCTGTCTGGGTCACTTTGCTTATTTTTTGTATCTTTTTTTTATCCAGGTTCCTCTGCCTTAGAGGATCCCCAGCTTCACAGATCATTTGACATGTTTAAATTCTCTTCCATTTGAAGGGGATTTTGTTTTTCTGTTCTTTGAAAAGTGCAAAACAGGTTATCAGTTCAGAAACATATGTTATGCAAAGAAAACTTCACAGCTGTGCTTTGCAGGTGCCAAAAAGCCATGCTGGTAAGGGTAATATCAAGCTCCTGTACCTATATTGTCATTTATCCTATAACCACTTATATATAGAAATATATCAAATTAATGGAACCTTTAAACACTAAAAAAATTCAAGGAAGGATCAGCATAAAATGAGTTAAATTTGGGATTCTTCAGCTTTGTTTCAGTGTATATATTGTGAAGTACTGAAGATCCTGTATTATTCTAGTCTACTTAATAGTTGTCTATTGGCAATGTAGAGTGCTGTTGAATGTTGGTGAAGATTACTAATTTAATTGTAAGATTCATGCATGAATATGGTTAAGCAAAAGTGAGTGACTAACGAGCAATCTGTCCCATATTTTATGTCTCTTAAAAAGTATCCTTTATAAACACAATAATTATGAGATATTTGAAGCTCAGACAAGACAAACATAAAAGGCAAACAGACATGCAAATCAGAAAAGGAAATAGTGAAAGAGTCCAACAGATATTCTGGTCATGGTTTCTAAAGCGAGTAAACATATTTTGTCCAGCCATTGCTTAAGGATCTTGGCTAAACCTTGGTTAAGCAATGAAAACTCTAGTTAATCATTAGTGTATGCCTCTATGCCTCTCATCCAAGAACCAGCCTAAGTTCAAAAAGATTCATTAACAGAGAGTCTGCTACTTTTGATGATTTTTTTTCTTTAGTACTTTTAATAAACTACCTATTAGGGCTCCAAAGAGTGGCTATCTTTATGAGTGGAAGGAATGCTCACCCTAACTAAAACATGAATCTTGGACATATCAAAGAAACCACCAAGCACCAAGACCTGAATAACTAAAAATCAGAGACAGTAGGGGCAGCTAGGTGGCACAGTGAATAGAGCATTTGCCCTGTAGTCAGGAGGAGCTGAGTTCCAATCCGACCTCAGACATTTAATACTTACGAGCTGTGTTACCTTGGGCAAGTCACTTAATCCCAATTTCCCTGCCTTTCTCCCACCAAAAAAGAAAAAAAAATGGAGACAGTTTTATACAGGGTGACTCAAAAGTCTCAGTGAAGTTTTTCAAGCTTTAATAGTTTTGATATACTGAAGCTATGCTAAAACTTTTGGAACACTGTATATTATGTTGTGGAAACAAAAACTATAGCAGAAAGACCCTGATGCACTTAATCAGTCAGTCTTCAGTGATGCACAAAAAATTATTCACTCTTGAAACAAGGAAGGAATGAAAAATCAAGTAAAGTCAACAAACTTTTTATTAAGCACTTATTATATACCCGGGATTGTGCTAAGTGCTGGGCAGAGAAATAAAGACAAAAACACTTCCTGATCCCAAGAAGCTCACAGTCAAATGGCAGAATAGTCATTTAAAGTTTGCAAAGTGTTTTGCATGCGTTATCTTGTCTCATAATTGCAACAACCCTGTGAGAGGTGATAACTGAGGACATTGTTCCTGTGACCCAGGTCTGTGTTATATTTGGCTTCTAGCCAAAAATGTTCTTCATATATATGTTGATGAAATGCAACATAGTTACCCTACTTGAGGAGGTAAAAATGCTTAAGGAATCATTGTTTTGTGTCATGGACCACCTTCTGGCTGTCTGGGAAGACTGTGTACCCTTAATCAGAATGTTTTTTTACTGTATTTTTATTACATTAGACATTTCCCCAATTACATTTTTTAAATTAGCATTCAATTTTTTTTTAATTTTGAGTTCCAAATTCTTTCTTTACCTTCTGCCCCCCTGACGCACCTTGAAAAGGTACAATATGTGAAGTCATAAAAAACACATTTCCATGTTAGCCTTGTTGCATTAGAAACAAAAAAGCAAGAAAAATAAAGTAAAAAAGTGTGTTTCAGTTTTCACTCAGTTCATTTCTTTCCATAGAGGTAAATAACACTTTTCAGAATGTTTTTAAATTGGAACAATAAAATACATTTATCTTTTAAGTGTATTTAAATTTTAAAATTATTTAAAATAGTTGTTATTCACAACCCCAATTACCTTCCAAAAAGCAAAAAAAAAGTTGTTATACATTAGGAAAAATTAGTTTTAGTTCTTCCAGAAGAAATCGCAATAGACTATTATCATTAATACTATAAAGTATGGAAATCAGGAAAATAATGGAATTGAGAAAAGTCTAGGTGTTATTTGCTTAAGGTATAAAACAATAAAAGCTTTTTCTTCTTTATAACATACATACACATGTGCATAATGTACATATGTATATATTTTACATGTGAAAGATGAAAGAAGAAAATAGAACATCATCAAAAAGATCAAGCATTAGAGGAAATGAAAACCTGGATGGAAATTAGTCTAAACTTTAACAGAATAATAACCTAAAACAAACCAAAAAGCAACCAAAAGTCCAACATGTTCTACTTATGAGTAGAGAATAAAAATTTCAAATATTTAAAGAAAGTAAGAAAGTATAATTTTTGGCTGTAGATTAGGTTCAGAACTATAATCAATATCTCCAATTATACAAGCAATAAAAAATGGCAGGGTTCCACAAATTTTCATAATATAATGGAAGAAACCAGAATAAGATCTCTTGGGCTTCTGAATAGCCTACATGTACACAGGTGTGCCTGCCTCCCATGGCATCTGGTATTTTCTTTAAGAAGAAAGAAATAAAATACAGTATTGTGAAAAATCATTCATGGTTGACTTAGGACATTTTATGAGAAATAAGAAGGGCATGTTTAAATTACTTATAAGAGAATGTGTCCTAAAGGCAAGAGGAATTTAACAATGGAACAGTCTCCAAAAGAGGTCACTGAAGAAACATCAATAAGACATTCAAAAAGAGATTAGATATAATTCTAAAGGGACTAGTGTTACAGTCTGGCAATAACCTGCACTAGGTGAAGAGGGCTGAATACAGTGACCCATCCTGTTCCTTGTAGCCCTAGTGTCTATGATTCTAGTAAAATAATCATAAGAGCAAACAGAAGCAAGGTGAACATTAAAGGGAAAACCCACCATAAGAGTTTAAATATAAAAGAAGATGACTGAGCTGACCTGGAACAATTAGAGTCATTGTCCAAATCCACAATTGACATGGGAGCCCTGAGGGAAACGATGCTTTCTTAGTAAGGACAAACTCATAGAACAATATCCAGGCTTTAGCCTTGCTGAAGAGGGTTTAGCTCTTCAGATAACGTACAACCAAACATGAATTCACTTAGTGTGGGTCTTTTCATTTTACAATTGAAGAAAATGAGGTCAGGAAAAATTCAACTCAGTCAAATTTACTAATAGCTCAGACTATTCCTTATACTCTAATGCAGTCTTCTACCCTTTGAAGTTTTGTCCAAACCATCTTCCATGCCTGGAATGCACTTCTTTCTTCTCTCCTCCTCTTAGAATTTTCATCTTCTATCAAGATTGCCCAGGGACCACTTCCTCCATGAAACCTTCTCTCATCCTCTTATTGATGGCATAGATTGTTCTTTCTCTATCAATTTGCTTTGCATTACATTTGTGTATATAATTGGTCTATGTGACCCTCCCTCCCCATCCTCTATTAAACTGGAATCATCTTGCCAAAGTTTGTTTTGTCTTGGAATTCCCAGCACCTAATGCAAATGGACCTTTAATAAATGCTAATTAAATATAATTACTTAAAGGCAACAAAACAAATTAGTGGCAGAAACAAGATGAGAATCTTGATCTTCCAACATTTAAAAAAATTATTAAGCACTTACTCTTGGGAACAGACTAAGTTCCTTAATCTATAAACTAAACTTGCAGAGATAGGCTATCAATGGATGTGGCCAAAAAGGCATACCAAATACCAAAAGGTATTTGACCTGATAATGCACATTAGTTACAAGGGTTATATTTTTCTTTTTTTTCAGTGATAGAAAGGGGAGGGATTTTAGGCTGAGAAAAATATTTCTTTTCAATAAATAATAATAGAATAATAGAAAAATAATTATTGTCAGTAAAAAAAAATGTATTATATAAGAAAAAAAAGAAATAGTGTCAGCCAGGAGAGAAAAAAAAAAGAAAGCTAAAGATCAAGGTTACCTTGGGAGGCCTTTCAACACCAAACAGAGAATGTTATATTTGATCCAAAAGGTAATAGGAAATCATTGAATTTATTGAATGGGGAGAAGTATGACATGGTCATATGTACATTCTAGGAAGATGCTCTTGACATCTAAATGGTAGATGGAGTAGAGTAGGGAGAGGCTGGTGACAGGGAGACCAACTAGTTAGCTATCGAAATAGTCCAGGCATGAGATGAGGAGGACCTATATTAATGAGGTGGTAGCAGCGACAGTGCAGAGATGAGGGCAGATATGAGAGATATTCTGAAGATAAACTCAAGAGACCTTAGATATGGGGAGTGAAAGAGAGTGAAGAGTCAAGGATGACAACTGAGTTATGAGCCTGGGAAACTGGGAGGATAGTGGTACCCTCAAAAAGAATAGAGAAGCTAGGAAGATGGGAGGAGTTTGGAGTGGAAGACAAGTTTGGCTTTAGAAAGGTTGAATTTAAGATGTCTATAGGATATCCAGTTCAAAATGTCTAAGAAGCAGCTGGAGATGTGAAACTGGGGTCAGCAGAGAGATTAGAACTGGCTAAGTATATTGAGAATCATCAGCATAGAGATGACAATCAAATCCATGGGAGCTGATGAAATCACTAAGTGATATGGTATAGAAGAACAAAAGAAGAGGACCCAGAACTGAGCCAGGTGGAAAAAGGAGAGAGATAAGGAGGAAAACCTAGTGAGAAGGGAATGTCAAGAAGTGTGGGGTCAACACTGTCAAGGGCGGCAAAGATGTCAGAAAGGATGAGGATTGGCATCCGAATGCAAATTGAAACATATTATTTTCTTTTTTTTTTGTTTTTTTCTTCCTCATAGTTTCTCCCTTTTGTTCTGATTCTTCTTTCAGAACATGACTAATGTGGAAATATGTTGTTACAGGAATATGAAGATCTTCCCTGCCCCTAGACCCTTTGCTCTGAGAATCTTCCCTGATTTAAAAGTATGCTCTGCCCCCTAATAGGCTGAATGTGGTCACATGGACCCTGCGGTGGGAGGCTTGTGTTTTGGGAATGCCCGAGCCTTGTTGCTTTGTGATTAGGCAGTGGGTCAAGAGGACTGTGACATTCTCTGACCCAGGAGAAGGCTACATATACTCTGATGAGAGGTTTTGCTTTGGGGCTCACTTTGAGAAGAGTTGTGTGATTTGGCCAGACAAGACTCTGGGAAGCCATTGAGACACCAGCTTTGAAAAACTCAGATGTTGATGCTTCCCTCTTTGGTAACTGAACAGGTATGGATATAATGGTCAAATAGTTGGAAGCCCATCTGCTGATCTGTTTCTTTGTTTGCTTGTAACTTGTGTTTGTATTCTCTGAAGTTCAGGGTGTTGACTTTTTCCCCTGAGCTAGGTAAATATGTGTTTGATTGATTGAAGTGAGACTGTTAACCCATTTTGAGTTGCTTTCCTTTAGAAAACAGATCTAAGAACCTGTGCTAGCAGCTGTCCTAGGTATGCTGGGGTGCTTGCTGAAACATATGTCCAATATTATTGTATATGTATGACCCATATCAGATTGTATGCTATCTTGGGGAGGAGAGAGGGAAATTTAGAACTCAAATTCTCATAAAAGTGAATGTTGAAAACTAAATTTTTTTTTAAAGAAAGGATGAGTATTGAGAAAAAGCTATTAGATTTGGCAATTAAGAGATCATTAGTAACTCTGGATACTGTAGTTTTGGATGAATGATGAGATTGGAAGCCAGATTGAAGGGAGTTAAAAAGAGCGTAATAGGAAAGGATGTGGAGGCACATATTATAGTCAGTTTTCTCAAGGAATTTGGCCACAAAGGGGGAGAAGAAAGATGGATGGATCAAGTGAAAATGTTTGAGAATGGTAGAGTCATAAGCATGCTTGTAAGAAGGAGGAAAGCAGTCAGTAGACAGGGTGAGATTGAAGATATTGATTTGACAAATAACTACTGTCATTCTTCATAACAGCTAATAATGGGAAAACTCCCTTAGGTTTCAGATCACAGACAACCCACAGAAAGTAAACAAAATCATGTTTGCCAGTCAAATATTTTGTCCATCAAATAAACACAGTCAAAAATCTTGGCCATCACAATTAATATGCCAAGACAGAGCAGGGATGTAGGTATGTTACAAGGGGAAGGAACCTACAAGGCTGAGTCAGGTTGAAACCAAATTCTTATAAGTTGACAGCCATTTTGGATTGAGTTACCTTGGGAGTTGGTGAAGATGACAAGTAGTTCACCATTTACTAGTGTCCTGAACTCTTCTGATGCTGGTGATCTGACAAATCACGTGTCTTGGTTTGTTGAGATTGATGGAGTAGGATAAGAATTTGAGTCTATAAAAATTTCTTAAGCATCTTCAATGTGCCAGGCTCTGTGCTAAGTGCTGTGGAAAGAAAGAGAGGCATAAGGCAGTCCTTGTCCTCAAGATCACAATTTAATGGAGTAAGACAACATGTAAAAATAAGCTGAGGGGTGGCTAGGTGGCGCAGTGAATAGAGCACCAGCCCTGGAGTCAGGAGGACCTGAGTTCAAATCTGGCCTCTGACACTTAACACAAAAAACTAGCCCTGTGACCCTGGGCAAAACACTTAACACCAATTGCCCTCCCCCCAAAAAAGCAAAATATATATATATATATACACATATATATACACACATATACATATACATGTACATGTACATATACATATACATATACATATACATAAGCTGAAAAGGAGGTGGAGGTTATCCAAAATAGGGGCATGATAAATTCATCCAGGCAAAATGGGAAATGATGTGATGAAATAAAAGTTTCAAAGTTGATTTCATTATGTAGAATGAAGAGTTTCTGAAGATAATAAATCATAAGAAAGTAGATGAGTGGAAAATGATGGTATGAATTCCCAGGATGCCCTCCTCAGAGTAAGGATCTGAGAGGACCTTCCAGATATTTTACTGTTGATTTTGCCTCAAAAGCAGAAACGCTAAAATTCTTCTGTAATGCTTCACTACAGTGTAAAAAACTGATACTATATTCTCAAAATTTCAGAACAGTTTTGCCTCTGGGCCCAGTGATAGACAGCATGTCTATCTTCCACAGACCAATCTAGTCAGATTCAGCAGGCTCATCAAAGGGTTATATGCTTGTTGATGAACTTTTCTGTGGTAGCAACTCTCACATGGGTTGCAAAACCCTAGAGTACTTATTATTGTTTCTCCTTTCTCACCACAATTCTAGACCTCTTATCATACATATCTCCTTCCTGTACCCTCCCCACCCAGCCTAAAATCTCAGTTCCTTAAATGCAGATTTTTCCCCCATTTTTGTCTTGAGCTTTGTGCACATTTTCCTGTACATACTAAGACCTTCTCTTTCACTAAATAGAAAGAAATTCAAAATTTTACTTTTCGGGAATCATCTCAGGATTCATATTTCATATGATGATTTCTGCCACGCCTATGAATATTTGTGGAATTGAATTAAATACTCATCCATATTAAAACATAAATGCTTCACATTTTGCAATACTTAAAAGAGCAGAGCTGAGAAACTGCTCCAAGAAGCATCTTCAGGCAAAGAATAATGTAGCTTAATCTGAGATCCATTCTCAGTGGCAACAACTGCTTCCAGATGATTACCATTGAGAAGTTCTTGTTTCTTTCTATTATCTGCAGATATACACAAACCAGTAGGGTACACATACATACACACACACACACACACACACACACCCCTCCTCAGTAGCCCTACTCTTCCACAAAACACAACTTCTTTGTTTCAGTCCCTAAGGCACTGGAGACAACACAAAATAAAGAGTGCAGGAGACACAGAAGCGGTAGTTTAAGGAAACATTCACACACACACACACACACACACACATATTTCAGTAACAGAATTTCCCAAAATACAAAGTCTTCCATTAATACTTGAGCTATGGGAATACCCACCTTTACCATTGTGCTATAAACTCCTCTATAAAGGCAGAGTGACCCTTTTGAATGAATGTAGCTGTGCTACTCTTGGGTGTCTCCATCTCAAGTCAATTTAATATACATTTATTAAGAACCATCTACATGCTAGGTACTGTACTAAGCACTAGGGATACAATTAATAAAAGAAAGACAATCTTTGCCCTCAAGAATTTACAATCTAAGGATGGGGCACAATGTACAAAAGGAGACAGGAAAGGGTGGGTGGGGTACTTGGGGTACTTGGCACAGGTGCAGAGGGAGTGTCTTGTTCCATGGAGTTGAAGTTAGACAGGGCAACAGACACAGTCTAGTTTTTGCCATTTATTAAGGAGGCACTAGAAGGAATTTAATCCTCTGCCCTTAAGTCCTCCAATCAGAGGGGAGAGGAGGTTGAGAAAGTGGACTACTGATCATGACCTTCTGAGTATGATGATGAAGTTAGAAGTGAGGAGCTTAACCGGGGAAGGGCATTTTATTCCATGTAGTTGAAACCAGGCAAGAGAGGAGAAGCTCCAATCATAGTTCCCTCTCAACTTTACATCTGTGTTAGTCAGTACTACTCACTAAGATTATTTTGTGGGTATGCTTTTAACCAAGCTTACAATAGTTGTTTGAAATTCAGTTTGTATTGATGAGACTAGGGGCAGTCTAAGACACTGACAAGTTTATCAACCTATACTTATTAAAAAATACTCTTTTGGGGGGTGTCATCTCTGATTAATATAGTTGAAATGTAGCATGCTCTCTACATAATTACTTTGGCAAATTAATACATTATAAATTGATTTTCAAAGAGGACTTTGAGTTCAGCACAGTTCAGTAAAATATGTCTAAGAAATTAGTTTTTCCTGTACTTTCCATATGTTTTTCAGAAATACTCTTGGTGGTTTCTTTGATCTTGTTATTTCAAGAGATGTAGAGCTTTTTTAATTTGCATAAAAACAAAGCACACATTGTTAGAAATCTCTAAATATGAACTGTGAATTAAGTTACATCTTAATTGTAAAAAGTACACAAAGGCACCATTGATGCCAATTCATTAAAAATGGCTGAGGTTTAAAGAATCTCCCACTAATACTTTGGAGAACTTGACTCAAAGTAGCAAAAAAAAATGTCGGTTTAAAATGAATTCATGTTGACATCCAAGCCTTGAATGTTAATACATTCGAGCCCTGAGAGAAAATAGCATTGTCAGAAAATCAAAACAAAAATAGCTATTTAGAAAAAGATTCTTATTTAACGAACACATTACATTTTGTTTAAAAAAAATAATGTGCAAGTGAAACTTCAAAACAATCAAGATAATTGATGCTTATTATATCTATCTTAACCAAATGAAACTTGAGAAATGATAGGCTACATGATGCAGTGGATAGGGCATTGAACTTGTGGTCAGAAAGACCTGATTTTAGATACCAGAGGGAAGAGGAATTGTATTACCCTGAGCAAGTCATTTAACCTCTCCATTCCTCAGGTTCCTCATCTATGAAGTAAAAGTGTTGACCTTTATGTCTTTTACAATATCTTTCAGCTGTAAATCCATAATCCTATTTTTTTTGTCTAAATGGTGCCATTTGTCAATATTAACAGTAGTGAAGGCTATAGTAAAGAATAAAAGTGAATTTCCATTAAATTTCTTTTTTAAAAGATTCTGGGAGTCTTTTTAAAAGAGTAAGGAAAAAGAAAAGTCAAGAGAGGAAGAAAAAATAAGATCAAGAAGGGAGAGAAAAGGGGTTATGTCTTTAAGCTGCCAGATCTGTGCAGTCAATGTATAGAAAGCTTTGATCATCTTTCTTTTCTCTCTTTCAGGGGTGGGAATGGAGAAGTTTGAAATCATCTCTTTTATTCCTATGAGTCGCAGACCAGCTCAAACCATAGTTTGTAGATTTCTGAGTCTCCCTTAGTCATAACCTCATGCCCGGACAAACCTTCGAAGGCTTTAAGTTTGTCCTGAGGTTTGCAAGATGGAACCACTTGAGCGTAGAAACTTGTCAAAATGGCACTGTTTTCCCAAATCACAAGGACATAAAGATTACACACTTATCTCCTTTCTTGCTCCTTTACAGCACTGCCCCATCTGAAAGCCCCTCACAGTTGAGACTTTTCTTTTTACTTTCACTTTCCCCAGTAAAGTACACAAAGATGTTGCCAAATTCATGTTATAAAAGAGCATTGTAAGATTGTTAAACAAATAGCAAGAATACACTGACTTTGAGCATATGTGATTTTCCACATTTGGCATTATGTTAATGTCAGGGTTTGAGGTCCATTTATTCTGAAAACTGTACACACATGTATGCATACATACACTGTTTCTTTCAATCATGCACAAGCATAATGGCCTACTGATTCCTCTGTCCTCTGCCCCAAAGTACATATTTGTTTTACGGCCAGAGACGTGAAAAGTTCATTCATGTCAAAATGGGTTGGTAAGTATAAACACACTACTTCACTTAAGCAGAATGAGGAAAGATCCCTGGTGTGTAATCAGGAGATTGACTCTCTACTGAGATAGCACAGGTTTTGTATGACTAGCTGCAGCTCACAACAACAACAAAAATGTAACCTTTAAATAGAGGCACCAAAATAATTTAAAACAGATTGGAGGGTTTACAGAGCTCCCCTAGTAAGCAGCTCATATTTCAGTTTCTCCCCTCTAGGGATTACCTATTTGGTGTTCAAAGTTCATCTCATAATACAGCTGCTTATGTTCACATTTTCTACAATGTGGTATGGCAGAAATGTCCATGAAATGAAATACAAAATAAAATATGAAGCATTTTTAAAATGGTCTCTCCAACAATAGATCAGCTGTTACTGGGCCAAGGGGAAATCATTTAAACATTTAAAAAAAAGAAATCCTAGAGTAGAAGAAAAAGGGGAGAGAGGAAGAAAAAGATAGGGTAAATTTAAATCCTTCCAAAGTTTACAGGTTTGCACTGGGGTAAGGATGGAGGAGGGGAGAGGACAGGCCAGGACAGAACAGAAGAGGACAGGAAAGTCCAGGAAAGGAGAGGAAAGCAGCAACATTTAAAGATTTGAGAGGAATTTGCATTTCAAAAGCCAAAACAACATCCCAAAGGTTACATAACCCATTGTATTTTTTCCTTTATTAAAAAGAGACTTTGTAATTTACTTGGACTTTTTCTCTACCAAAGATTGATAGCAACAAGAAGCACATAATTATGCTATTTTTCATCAGTTTATCACTTTATTCCATTTAATGTTATATCTCCCATTATGGGAAACATAGATTTTGCATCTGGCTTTAGTCAAGAATAGACTTTATGAACAATATATTTTCTCATTTTAATTAAAGTGAACAGTAGTATTAGTTGTACAGGCTAAGACTTCAAAGAGAGGAGGATGTACTCTGTTCAATATCTATAGCTTCAGAGGAAAGATTCTTTGCTGACCGTATCAACATTTTGAGACCTATTTTTAACCAGCCTTCTTAACTGCACCTGCATAGCTTACAGGGATGCCTGCTTTCCATATGCGTAGTAAATAGGATTACAAATTAGACAAAAGTAATCAGGAAGACCCACTGGAAAAAAAATAGCAGTTTGTGTATGTGAGAAGTATCACTATGATACTCTTTGGCTATGCTCCCAGAAAACTCATACGTATTCTTATACGGCTTGTTTCTCTAGATTTTAAAATTATCTTCAAAAATCTTAAAATGCAAAGTGTTAATACTCTAATTGTCAGCCATAAGTTGCATGCCCATTCCCTAATTGCTGCAATATTCTTTGCTGGCTATTTAGGGGCCATGCATACTTCCTGATAGTATGTACCACTGGGATTGGGGGCAGGGGGGAATAAACAATGATGATCTCTATCCAACCAGTACAACACCCTCTACGTGTCTCTCCCCAGTGCACTGAACAATGTCAGAGCTGACAGCAAAGGCTTAGTGTAATGGGTCAATGGGTTTTTTTTCCCTCTAGATCCAAGAGTAGACTCAACTCATGGGCTGGATATAGGACAGGATGTGGAAGAATTTTCTTCACCTTCTAAGCTTTGTGAAAATGCAGTTTGGGGTGTAGTGGTACATTGAAAAGATTTTGGCTTTATGTTTATAAATGGCTCTAAACATGTTCCTTTCTATTTTGTCCCAACAATAATTGATATGTGTAGGCATAGTGCCCTGGGACCCCCTTCAGCCTTGGTTCCAATGTTCTATGGACTTTATGGATTAAAAGACTCTAAACCAAAGCTCAATAGCTTCCATCAATGTGTTTTAGACTACTTCATCACTTAGTTCACAAAAAAGCATTTAAGAAAATTACATATCAAAATAACAACAGAATAGACCTTGAACTTATTCTTCCACAAATACAAATATACACATCAAATAGAAGCAGGAGAACTGGATAGGGATAATGTGCATCCATGTGCAGGGAAACCATATTACCAGGGCACATCCTTTGAGAGACAACACATGCTCAAAACTTTGCACAGCTATTAGTATATTCTGCAAACATCATACCACCATCTACTGAACGTGTTTCCAATCAGGCATTGTATGGCAGCTATGTCCTTTGGGCATATTGATTGCTCTCCAGGAGGCAACATGTTTCTGCTCCCTGGTGTGTTAACCACCTTTTCACTCAAGTCATCTCCCCTATTTGCTAGAAATGTGCTGTGGTTAATAAGCCTCTCTACTATATAGATTCTATATAGGGATATAAATTCATACATAAACTCTATATAGGGACACAGAAGAGGGCTACAATTGTTTCAGCTTCCTATTGTACCCCAGCTACAGACCCTAGCTCAGGTGCAAGCTTTAGAAACAGCTACCTCACTCTCCTCAGCACATTGGTAATAATGTGATTAATAAGGTTTCCACCTATAAGAGATAGCCTATGGTTATGAAGATTTCTGAAACTTTCTAATTCAGCATTCTCACAGAATTCGGAAGGTACAGAGACTGAAGATCAGGTCCAACCTCAAGATCTCTAATTAGAACTCATTTTCACTCATGAATATCTGTAGAATCCCTGTCTTCTTCTGTTTCCCCCGTGTCCTTCAGTTCATCTGCTACTCAAATTAAGCTCAGAAATGTCATAGTCGCATAGTTGAGGTAGATATGCCCAAGATTATTTCCCCAAACAGAAAAGAAGCTGGCCATTTTGAATATCCTCCTGTTTTTCCCCTTTCTTATGTAAAGAACAGTGGCTATTTTGAATAAGGAAAGCTAAAAGACAGTAAACTTTTCTCTCACTTCCCCTAACAACACATCATAGCCTGTTGTTTCTAAGTATGAATGGCACTTTACAGTTTACAAAACATTTTATGTACAATATCTCATTTGATTCTTAAAACAAACTGTAAGGGAGGTAGAAATAATTCACTTTCTTCAAACTCTTACAGTTTCATCTGCATACATATAATTCCCAGTGATGAAAGAAACCTTCTTTTACCAATACAAACTTGGAGCTGTTTGGAACCTTAAGGTTTTAGAAAGTTGCCCGGGACATTGTGAAGTTTGCTCATTACCCAGATCTTAGGAAACATGTGGCAGAGGCAAGCCTTGAATTTACATCTTCCTAACTCCGAGTCTACTCTCTATCCACAACACCACTCTAGTTTCTAACTCATTTATATGGGTTTCTATGAAACTAATATTAATTATTTCCTAACTCATATTTATATTGGAGGCACCTAAGTGAGTCAATGGATAGAGCATTAGGCCTTGAGTCAGGAAGACCTGAGTTCAAATTCAACCTCAGACACTTACTAGTTGTGTGACCCTGTGAAAAGCCCTTAGCCTTTGTTTGCCTTGTTCCACTGGAGAAGGAAATGGTTATATCTTTGCCAAGAAAACTCATTGGACAGTATGGTCCATGGGCTGAACAAAGTATTTTTCTCATGATCACCCATCATGTTGCAGAGAGAGACCAAGGCAGGTATTTTTACCCCATATTTTATACTTGTGGAAAATAAGGCACAGATAGGTTAATTGACTTGCCCAAGGGCACATACCTATTAAGCAGCATCCAGCAACTGAACCTGTATGTTCTTACTCAAAATTCCTCAGCCTTCTTCTGAGATGCCTTTTTCATGTTATCAAATCCACACTTGCAATTATATATTTTATGGCATAGTCATTCACCTAGAAATGTGGTGGTAAAACCCATCACTAAAAAAGGTGTGTTTCTAAAGCTATGATCCTATGATCCTTTGAATAGTGTGATAGAAAGAAAATGGGAATTTCTTGCCTTTTATTTAGGTGAAAAAGGAGATAGGAGAGAGAGAATTTGGAGCTAAAAATAATTTAAAAGAGTTAATGTTATTTTTAAAGAAAGAATATGGTACTAGAAGTTAGCTGATGTTAGAACCACTTCTGGCTCCCTCATTGATTCACTGTATGATATGTAGCTACATGACGTAGCACCAGCACTGGAGGAAGACTGATCTTTCTGAGTTCAAACCCAGCCTCAGATATTTGCTAACTGTGTGACTCTGAACAAGTCACTTAACCCTGTTTGCTTTAGTATTTTCTTCTCTGTAAAATGAACTGGAGAAGGAAATGACAAGCTACCCCAGTATCTGTGCCAAGGGAAACCCCCAAAAGGCTCAAGAAGAATAGGGTGTTGTTGAAAAAGGACTAAACAACAGCATGATATGAGCATAAATCTTTTTGGATTAGTGTCCTCATTTAAAATCAGAAAAAAATGTGCCCTGCCTCCTTTATAACGTTGTGATGCTCTAATGAGCTTAAGTTTATAAAAGTTTTATTTTTCAAAAAGTTTAGAAAATGTTAATCTATCATTTATCTATTTATCCATCTATGCACACACACATATATGTATATATACACACTAGTGTGACATGTTTTAATTTTTTTTCCTATGTGGCATTTGTGAATCTGTGGCAGTACTATAAAATGTTTAACTACATGAGGCTAATTGGTCCTTCCAGATTTTAACTATGGCCTTAATAGAACTCTGCTAACTTGATCAGACATTTCAATAAGGACTTAACCAAGGTAAAGTACAAAGGAAAAATCAATTTTGATTTTTCTAGTAACATGTTAGTGGTAGCATGGGGCCCTGAAGAGCACACTGAAGTCAAAGGCAAAAGAACTGGCTCCAGAGCTTAGTTCCAATATCTACCAATTGTGCAATCACAAACCAATTGATTACCAGCAGCAAATATGAATTATCTGCACTAAATACTAGTTTCCCCATTTAAAAATCAGAATAACAATATTTGCACCATTTCTCTTATGGATATTTTGGTAGGAAAGGGACTTGTAAAGTTCAAATTACTATATAAATATGGGATTATTGTTTTTTTAAATAACCATATGATTAATTCTTATTCTTTTATGTGACTTATAGCTGTCAGAAATGAAGAAACAGAAACATTTTAAATTGCAAAAAATTATCAAAAAGAGAGACGACCAACAATGAAATATTTTTCATGGTTTATGTCCAATCTACTTAAATGAACTGTGATGTTCATTCCAGAAGTTCAGTTAGAAATGAATTTGATCTTCCACTATCAGAGTACCTTCATCTGGGTAAACCATGGTCTCCAGAAAAAAAAAAGTCTATCAAAAAGAAGAATTACATACAGACGGAAATAATTGAAGAAATACATGAAAATTAATTTTTGTCTAATAGTAAATTAATTGTCTTGCTATTGACATAACTAAAAATAAAAACAAATTTGTTGTGATACTCTGGAAACATTCGCCACACCTAAATGTATAAGCATGACAGTGACTTAGCCAAATTGACTCTTTGTGGTCCACTAAAGATATTGTTATAAGTTATTGTCTATGTCTATGTGTGTGTGTATATATATACATGTATATATATATGTACACATACATAAACACATATACACCTGTGAACATATACATAAACACACTTATGTGTATATGTATACACACATGCATGCATGCACATATACATAAATGTGTGTGCTTACTGTCCTCCTTCCTAAGAATTTGCAGAGAAATTGATATTACAATTTGCCATTACTTTTGGCAGTCATCTTCCTCTGTTTGGCAAGTAAGTCAAATATTTGTCTACTAAGGTGTTTTGTATGTTTTTTTTGCTTTTGTTACAGAAATTAATTTATTTTGGTATGTTTATGAAATGAAATTATTGTAATGGTTATTGATATCATTTCTATGATCCATTTCCCATTTAAGATTTAAATAATTTAGGTGAAATCTCAAATGTAGAGCATATCTTTTTCTTATTACTAGTCTTTCTTCTTGTTTATTATAAATCAGAATATTAGCTCTGATGAGTCTATGGTTGATCACACAATCAGTTAAAGCAGCTCCTCTTTCCTGAATTAGAAGCCATTTTCTGTCTCTTAAAGTCAATTTATTTCTTTGTGATGTTATTGGTGCTTGCCATGTTAAGTACCTACCAATTCTTTTTTTTTCTTTTTTGAAGAAAAATTCTATAGAATCAGTGAGTGACCAGTTATTAAATGCCTATTATGTGCCAGACATGAGGCTTCTGTGTAATTTAGAAGTTGCTAGCATCTTATTTCTTTCTCCTTAACTATACCTCCACATATTTCTTCTATAATTTTCCCACTTTTTAATAGAAGTTACAAGGTATAAGAATGTATTTTAGTTTTATTTGAAGACTTTTATCAACTTCAAAAAGTTACTCTATCTTTTATTATCAACAATAGATATTGGTGCTTAGACTGTGATTATTTCCATGGTGGCATTTTGGTAAATACTTTTCATTAGTATGTGTAAAGCCAATCATGAGCAGCTCTCCTAAGGATTGCTTCTGTGAATAACTTTAAGGATCTAATCACATAGTGTGGTGAACTCTCTATTTATTTAGCAATATTCTAAAGCTTTATTCAAGAAACTGAAGCAAAACATTCACAAAAATATAACATAATAATTTATTTGTAAGGTGGCTACATAGTCCTAAACAAAACATATCATTCAGTAAGTCACAATCTCCTCAATCAATATAGAGTACCCATCTAAAGTCTTCTTTCATCTTGATTGGAGGCTGGCTTCCAATCATCCTTAAGTCAATCATCATTAGGGGATATGGAAAGTACAAAGGTCATGCACTCCTAAGTAACAGTAAGTTATAGTATCATCAATTCGCACTAAGTACCTAAGTAAAGTCTCCTTTCTTCTTAATGAGAGGCTGACTTCCAAACCCCATGGTTCCTCTTCCACTTTCCCAGCTTTTGCCTGGATTCACCCCACTGTTGCCTGGTTTCACCCCACTGTTGCCTGGATTCACCCCATTGTTGCCTGGATTCACAGGTAGGCAACTCTCAGTTCCTGTTTCATATCACATCTCACAGGAACTGCTCCACTCTAAGCTCTTCACAGTTTGTTTCTAGGAAAATAAAGCTCAACATATCTACAATAATATTTATACACATTGCTGGAACTATCATCTCAATTCACTTTCTGTCTGAGAAATAAACACAAATCAGCAGAGTGCTTCTGTATGACAGAATACAAATCAACAAACAGATGCTTCTGTATGACAAAGTAACACAATTCAACAGACTGCGCTTCTGTGTGACAAAGTAACACCAACACAGAACAACAGACAGAGTCCCTACATATCAAGCACTCTCTCTTGATTATGCTTGGTTCTAGCTCATGCTCAAACTTTTATCTGTTCTGCTCCTTTCTGTTTCATTTTTCATGTTCCACTCTTTTTGGCAAGCTCCTCCCACTCTGGACTCCATGTAATGATGTTAGGTCTACTAAGGGTAGGGAAGGTCTCCAAATTCCTTTAGGCTTATTAAGGGCAACTACAATGTATACTATTTCCAAGAAAGACTTGACACAATCAAAGGCAAGCATCAAAGGTACTTAAATAGCTGAAACAAGGAGAAAAGTTCTCCTTTGATTGCCATTACAATATGATAATTGCTGATGATCAAACACCACATGAAATAATATTTCTTATAGGTTTGGGATTTATTAAAATAAAATCCACTTTGAAGACTCCTTTCTTTTCAACTCCAATAAGTACCTTTGAGCCATTTGTTACCCCCCCCCATCTACATCCCTACTTCATTACTAAAGACAGCAACACTATCCACCCAGTTCCTAAAGATCACAACCTAGGGGTCATCCTGAACTCCTCACTATCTCTCATCACCCCACCATATCTAAACTGCTGTCAAGTCCTATTGATTTCAATTCTATAATATCTCTATTATTTGCTTTCTTCTTTCCTCTGATGTTGTCACCATCCAATTACAGACTCTTCTCATCTCACTCTCAGTCTATTGCAATAGGCCTTCCCTACTCAGTAAACTATAGTGCCTGGCTACTTATCACCTCAAGGAACAAAGACAAAATGCTCTGTTTGGCACTCAAGCCCTTCATAACCTAGTATCCTCAAACCTTTACAGATTTCTTACACATTACTAACCACTGCATACTTTTCAATCCAGTGACACTGGCCTCCTTGCTATTCTTCAAACAAAACACTCCTCTCAGCTCTGGTCATTTGCTCTAGCTTTCCCCCACTCCTGGAATGTTCTCCCTCCTTAACTCTGCCTACTAATTTTCAAGGTTTAAGTATCCAAGAAAACACCACCTTCTGACTTTCTAACACCACTTTTCCCAAACCATCTTAATCCTAGTGCCTGTTAATCATTTCCTATTTATTCTTTATATAACTTGCTTTGTATATATTTGTGTGTTGTCTTCGTCATTAGATTGTAAGCTTCTTGAGGGCAGGGATTGTTTCTTTTTCTTTTTTGTGCAGATAGAGCTTAGGACAGTGTCTGTCCCATAGTATGAGCTTAATAAATATTGATTGTTGGGGTGGCTAGGTGGCACAGTGAATAGAGCACCAGCCCTGAAGTCAGGAGGACCTAAGTTCAAATCTGGCCTCAGACACTTAACACTTAGTAAATGTGTGACCTTGGGGAAGTTACTTAAACCTAATTATCCTGCTCTCCCCCCCACACACAAAGCACAATAAATAAATAAATAAATAAATGATGTTGATTGTTCTGCTTATTTCTGCTTCTTCTTTCTAACTTTGTTCATAGCAAGAATGTCAAAATTGATATGTTTTGACTCCTTAAGTGGTACGTCAAGATATTGATCATTAAGCAAGGATTTCACATTTAGAGCACCGAGTCAAATTAAGTTAGATGAATGTCTAAAAACTGTTTGATTCTTATCATCACCTGCTCTCTTTCCTGCCACTCTTATTATCTCTACAGAAGCATTAATAGGCAATATAATACCAAGGACCATTTTACTGGGAAAGTCTGAAAACTTAATACAGAAAGGTGGCTGAGAACCCTAATATGGATGGCATTTGCCTCTTTTCTCATTCATTGAATATGTTCATAAAGATCTTCTACATATGAATTGAGGGAGTCTTCAATCAAAGTATTACTATTACTACAAAGATTACTAGGAATAAAGCAGTCATTTGCAAGTAATACTCAAAAAAGTCAACCTCTTTGTCGCCTCGTAATTGACTGAAAGATGGGTTTATTTTATGTCAATTATTAAAAAGTATGCAATTTGATTGAACAAAACTCTATATCTAACTCTTTTAGTATCATTCAGGATTCCTGGGAAAAAGTAAGAACAGAAAGTACTTTGTTCACTGACCCTATAATGATCAAAATCCAGAAAGGCTTAAAACTTTTGCTTCTCCAAAGCAAACTGCTATGATTGAGTAAATCCAAGGCAGAATTCAGATCAAGAAAATATTTTGTGTATGTGGAGATGCTTCTATTTGTGGATGACATTGTGTTTATTCCATCAAGTTTCAAGATATTGCAGAGTCTCCTGGAAGAGTTTTGGTAATGACTCAATGGAATTTGGTCTGTTTATTCACACAGGAAAAACCAAATGGATGAAGAATGTATATTGCCTAGATTTCAACATACAGCCGAATGGACCTCCAACAATGCCTGTTCATTATTATGTATACCAGGGACAAACAATACAGTTAGACAATGAACTGTGCCCAGAGTTGTAAAGGAGGAGGAAAGTGTGCTAGATTGCTTTCAGAAAATTTCAAAATAACTTAACTGACCTGGCATTTCCTTTAAAATCAAAGGTTAATCTTTTCAATACAAATATTTTACCAGTATTTCTGTATGGCAGCAAGGCCTGGAGCACCAATGCCTTTAAAGAACTAAAAATCAGTATCACTCTGAGCAAAATAGAAGGGTGAATTGTGGGTGTGTGGACTGTGACCAATAACCAACGAGGAACTCCAAAGAATGGGAATAATGTATGTCATCAAGAAATTGAATGATAGAAAGAGAAGATGAATTGGTGAGATCAAAAGGTGACAGGTGATTAGATTAGTTCCACTGGTAGCATTGCAATGGGAGGAGAAAGCTATGAAGGTACATTATCGTGGACCCACTGTAGAAACTTTCATAAGGACATAAATGAAAGTTGCACAGGATAAATAGGCATGGGTTTGTTGTAATTTACATTATTAAAGGGAATTCTCAAATTGATGAGGTTGCTAACCCATTTGATATCTTTGTTAATTATGTAGGATTTAAATGAGGGAATAAATGAAAATCAAGAATGGGAGAATGGTTACAATCTGCACTGGTAGAGGCGATACCCACATCGAGGGGGATAATAGATCCATCTAAATGTTATTCTATCATCACATTACAAAGTTTTTCTTTTCTATGATTATAACTTTTTGTATGTTTAAAAGCATTTTTACTCAATTTAACCAGTGAGCTGAATTTTTTTAAGAACTAATCATTTGGCAAAACTTAATTCCAGTTCACTACTTCTAGACTCTTTGCTATCTTATCTTTGACTCAAACATTAAGTAACGCATGAATTTTGTGAGGTGAAAACCAGTTGTTTCTTATGCTTATTCTTATTCTTATCTTAGGTCTTTAACTTTAATAAAATTACTTGTTACCAGGGTTATTACTTTATATTTGCATATTTACAATACACAGTATCATATTTATGGCCTTTCACTCCAGATGAAATATGGCATTAGAGTCATGAAATCAGAAATCATCATAAAATTTCTGTGTTCCGGTTTAATTGGATCACAAAATTTGGAGCCTTTTATTAATGAAATGAGATTCTGTTTCTATTCAGCATTGTACAGAGACTGAGATACAAGATAGATTTTGTGGTCTAATCCCAGATCTGTGCCAAAGAAATCTGGGACTTTAGGCAATTTGTTTCACCTGCTTGGGACTTAGTTTCCACATCAGTAAATGAATGGGTTGAACTAGATAATTTCTAAGGTATTTTCCAGCTTTCATATTCTATTACCTTCCAATTCTAATGTTTTATTATTCTAAAGATTCTGGTAAACTATGTATGGTTGTATAAAAAGTGTGAAGAAAGAAAGCCTCTTTCTGACTTTACTGGTAATACGCACATATGGAAGCCCCAGAATGTGGTTAGTCAGGCTGCAGAGAGAGGGACCTTGTCCCTTTCATTTAACTATTCTGAGTGCCTGTTTTCTCCATTCATTCTTCTACTGGGAGAATGAAACACCATATTGTAAAGCTACTTGATAGCTATTGAGCAAATAAATCTATATTGGCTTTTAGCCTTGTCTTCTGAAATTAGTAACTGAGAAAACTAGGTAATCTTCACTGTAAAGCAGAATAAAGTCTCAGAAAACCAGACCTGTTCCTCTCTTCCAATCCCCTGGAACAAAGAAAAGCCTGAGTCTAAGAGTATGTTAGCTATAAGCAAACACCCTGTTCTTGGGTTTAAAGAACTTGAGTCTTCAGGAGGGATGAAAGACCCCATTGGTCAAGATTGTTAGGGGTTAAGACAACAAAGGCTTTTAGTGGTGTTAGGAAAAGTATTTTCTGCCTTTATCTAAAGTAGCTGGTAGGAGAAACCCCTCCATGAATGCACTTTGGTCATATACTTCCTTATGTATCCTAGCGTAAAGCCAATCAGCAGTAGATTCCTGAGAAAATGCTACTGTGAACAGCCTTTAAGATTCGGATTAGTATTAGTCAACACTCTGTTTATTCCATTACAAAATCAGATTCAGTACAATGTTCACAGTTTCAACACTTCACAATATTATATACAATCTTTGGAACAAGGAAAGTCTCAATCTTATATCTTATTACAGAAATGAACAAGGAACAAGAGAAGAATCAGCTGGTTTCCCTAAGGGAGAAACCAGCTTCACATTTTAAGATTCAATCAATCAATTAACAAAAGGAATGACCTAGTTTCCCTAAGAGGGATTCAATCAAACAATTAACAAAAGGAATGACCTAGTTTCCCTAAGAGGGAGTTGATTCAATCAACAATTCACAATATACTGATCTTCCACTGCTGGGGCAACCATTAACTGTAGTTTCCAAATAA
>CM053596.1:170846743-170892220 GCA_028646575.1 Pseudocheirus occidentalis
CCAGGCCACCAAGAAACAAAGTCCCATCCTGTTCATATCTTCAGTTAGCTTCACTCAGGAACCAAATTCAAAATCTGTCTGTCTCTCCAAAATTCTCCTGCTTATAAACACTGGCCTTCTCCCAAGTCAGCAGGGGAGTGTCTCAGCCAATAGCAGTCTTCCAAGTCAACAGGGGAATTCACTTTTCACCAATGGACAGAGTTCTACACTTAGCCCTAAGTTACTAGGATCTACTTAACCCTAAGTATATGATCTGCTTAGCCCTAAGTATCTGATCAAACAATTTGATTACCATTACACCTAGCCACATATCTTATCTATGAAACTCATATGGATGGAACTTCAGAGTTGAAGCAGGAAAGACCTGAGTTTGAATGCTACCTCAGGCACTTACTAGCTATAGGACCCTGGGCAGGTCACTTTATTCCTTTGAATCAAAATTTCAGCCTCTGTAAAATGAGGCTAATCACAAATAGCACTTGTATTTATGAGATATTTTTGTGAGGATGGAAGGGGTTGCATGTTAGAATCATGTTACCAACTTAAGAACACTCTTCCTAGTGATACTATGTATATTTGTGGGGCATATGGTGTGTTAATGGAAGACTAACATCTCTCTTATGAGGGCTGCTCATTCACCTTTGGTGTCTTCTTGATTTGCCCAACTCTCACCTACAGCTCCTAGGAGCCATAGCAGACAAAGGAGCCACACCCTGGTAAAAACTGTTTTGGCAAACAGGTTAAGAGTAACGGACAAAGGCCTCAAACCTGTTGTGAGTGTGGTGGGGTGGTGGTGTATACCCCAAGCATGTAAAGACTTTCCCTGGCACAATGCACAGATGAGGACAATTTGTTACAGTGGCTTCAAAGGTGGCATAATGCTTAGAAGTGCTTAGAGCATCATCATGTATTGAAAATGCCAAGGTCATCCATTACATCCTGGGCCATCAACAGTCATCTTGACTTTTAGCCTGTGGCTGGACTTGAATGACTCCGTAAGAGAAAGTGCAACTCTGTCTCCCTCAAATCCAATTCACTCAGAAATCAAGACATCACCAGTGATGTGACTGGTCCTTTTTGAAAATAAAGCATGAACAATAATAAAATAGGTAGGAGCATTCTTCCCAGTTTTATACACAAATCACTTTTTGCTACTTTTCTTACAATGACATTCTATTAAACTCCTTTGCTTTGAACTAATTGTGTCTGCTGATTAACTATTAAATGCAAACACATCTCTGTACAAGATTGAACCTCGGGTAACTATCTGTTGAGAAAACTTGTCCTATGATTAGGGGTGGTTATCCAGGCACAACCCTTTTTTCCCCTAATGTCAATATTACCAATATATAAGAGACTGTATATTGGATTTGAAAATTGGTAGTAGATATCTTGACCACTTATGAACCTCCAATATTTTTCCAAAGCTAAAGAATGTCAAGTGTAGAATCAGTAATCAGTCTAAGACTTTTTCATACCTTTTGGTCAATGCCTTAGCCAGTATCTTGCCCTGTGATAGAATAGGCTTCATGTTATTCTTCCCTTTCATTAGGAGGTAACTATAATGAAAATGGAATTGTACAGCTGTTATTTCCTTTGGTTTACCTTTCAATGAATGCCAATTTGCAGTCTAATTGATTACTCCAGAAACTTTCTAAATATCAAGAGCACCTAGAAAGGTTAAACTAGGGTCTCTGAGTAACTGGACATATACTTCTTATTGATAATACTTTTAATAATGAAACTGTTTTGAGTGTGAAATACATCAAACATGTTTGCTTCTTAGCTGCTTTATTGCCCAATAAGCAAAATACATGTATATATAGCCAATGAAACTAACTGACTTTGGATTTATTGCTTTATCACCTAAACTATAGCCCATTGGTGTTATAGAAAGTGATAGCATGACATCCAGATCATATTGTTGTGGCACCATGCCTAAGCACTTAGAATAAATAAAACAATACTTTAAAAGTATCAGGATACAGTTCAAGCTAAATTTTCTATTAAAATCAATTTAACATACAGCTAGGTGGTGAAGTGAATAGAGCACTGACCCTGGAGTCAAGGGGTTGAAATCTGGCTTCAGACACTTGATCATACTTACTAGCTGTGTGACCTTGGGCAAGTCACAACCCCAATTGCCCTGTCTTCCCCTCTCCAAAAATAAAATAAAATCAATTTAAAAAATATTTATTGTCTACTATAGGTAAGACTGTGGACACTCACAAAGGTATCAAGATGAATCAGATATAGTACCTGGCTTAAGAAAAATGCTCTAGAAGGGGGAATAAAGTAAGTGCACAGGTAATTGTAATGATGGGTGTCATAAAAAGAGGTGAATATGAAATTGGAAATTTGAAGAAAGAAGGCAAGTAAGCTGGAGGGAAGGAGTTCAGTATGGAATTGCTTATTTAGAATGTATTATTCAAAGTAAGATTAGAAAGTGAGGCAACATGAATTGGGGTGGGGGGAGGGAACACTACATTTGAAGACAGTTTGAGTCCTGCCCCTGCTACTTTTATGATTTTGTCAAATCATAAGCTCTCTGGGCCCCAATTTCTTCACTCATAATGGGAATTAGATAGAATGATCTGCATATTTTCTTTAACTATAAATCATATGATCCTACTTAAGCGTGGGTAAAATTTCCTGCTGACATAGCAGGAAATTCATTCAAAACAAAAGGAAGAATATAAGGAAGAGTCATGAAGCTGGCAAAGTTGGGGCATGTTTATGAAACAACTGGACTTCCAGGTAGCCTGGAATTTAGGATATGCTTTAGAGAGTAATGGAAGAGAAGAACATGAAAGTTCTTTGAACATTTTTGAACAGGGGAGCACTTTAGTCTTATATTTCAATGTAGGACAGATGTCAGGACTCATACAATTCCTGATTTCAGACAACTCAATATTTCATATTTTCCTTTGTAATCCCCACATAGGCCAGCCTACTTGCAGGGTGCGGTACAGGTAAAGCTAGAAGGCAGGTTGCTTCCTAGCAGTTCCACTGGAAGCTAACAGGAACACTAGTCCCAACTGTGTTTGACCCAGCTTCCCTGAATCATTTCATTGCTGTGATAGAAACATTTTCACTTCATCAAGAACAGGTCATGCCAAACTGACCCCATTTCCTTTTCTGACAGGGTTACTAGACTGGTATATTGGGGAAATGGTGGAGACATAGCTCATCTAGATTCCAGGGAAGAATTTGACAAAGAGAATTTCTTGCAACATGGAGAAGATGGAGAGATATGGGAAAGCCAATAATGCCAGTATATGGGTGTAGAAGTGGTTAAAGAATGAGATCCAGAGTAGTCACTTGATGTCAACTTGGAATTGGGAAACCTAGTGCAGTGACACAGAAATTGATCCTTGACCCTATACTGTTTTACATTTATAACAATGACAGCAAAAAAAAAGTATTTGAATACATGTAATTTGGGGAAAAGGATTAGATCTGTTCTCTTTGGCCCAAACGGAAAAATTATGAATCTCAGGTTGAAGACATAAAAAGGTAGATTTTTTTCATTATGTACAGAAAAAAAATTCCAAAAATGGGATTGACTGCCTATGGAAATACTGGGCCTCCTCTCACTAGAGATTGTCAAGAAGAGTCTGGAGGACCAAATATTCGGATAGCAGAAGAGGGATTCTTGGTCAACAATAGATGGCCTCTGAAGTCCCTTTAGATTCTAGGATTCTAAGATAAATGATAAGGCTCAGTCATATACTCCTTTTCCCTATGCTACAAGATTCACATGTAGAATTTACACTTCCTTATACTAACCTGCCTTTATGAACATGATTGCCAATAGTTTTGTCTCTTAGTCAATCAAATCTCCTTAAGCTGAAATCTAAAGTTCCTATTCTGGGCTTGCAAATGAGATGCCAGTTAGGTGTAATTCCTATTATTCTTCCCACCCCCTCCCTAGATTAGTGTTCAGTGGGCTAAAAACACTGATTTCCCATCATCTATGGAACATCTATCACTGCATTAATGATTGTTAATCAATAACAACTTAGACCACATTCAAATCACTGAGATGATGGTAAAAAGTGCTCTATCTAGTATTTTCTCATTGTTCTTTCCCAATTTTTTTGTATACATCACCAATTTGGAAAATACCAGTCAATGAAAACAGCATTCTTTCCTCACCATCAAGGAATGAGCACAGTTCTGGATATTATTGTTTTTTTCTTCTGTGTGTAAAAAAACCCAAACATTTCACAAATTATGATTGTGTGGCAACATCTAAGATGGTAGTATACTTGTAAGACTTCGTGTTGTTGCTGTTGCTTTAGGATGACTACATTTAAAATTTACTAATTGCCAACAAAGAAGATTTCATTTTCAACCTTTTCTCTCAATTCAGACGTAGACAAAATTATTATTCCTATAAGCATTACTTAATTTCATAAGAAACAAAAAATAGCAAAACCAGAAAAAGAAAACATGTTTATTGCCTATTCAATGATGCTAGTGAATCATTTTCTCTTAATATATATATTTTAATATTTCTGTGCCTTCTCTCTCCTCGTATGGAAGCCAGAGGACTCTGATTTGAGGGTGACCCTCCATCGTGTATGAGGGATTTTATATTGACTTGTCAGAGGTAGATGAATTGTATGCTCTATAAATTCTACAGTAATTGTGTCCATTCTGTAATTCTGCTTTAGTATGGCAGTTAACTGTAAAATTACTGAAAAGTAAAACAATTCAGGTCAAAAGTATTAAACTGTCATGGTCATCAAGATCAAACAATAGCAAGTAAGTATTAGCACAAAACTAACACTATGCTGCTGAATGCATATATATATATATATATATATATGCATTCAGCAGCATAGTGTTATATATATATATATATATAATACAACCATCATTTTTTTCTGGGCATTGGAGTCAAGATATGTAAGTTTGAGTACCAATTCTTACTAGCTATAGGATCATGTGCAAGTTACTCATTTTTCAGAAACTTAGATTATTTGAACTCTAGACTTAGAGCTGGAAGGAACCACAGATGTTTTTTCTAGTTTAGAGGTTCTTAACCTGGGATCAATGGACACCTTGATTTCAGGGGTTTGTGAATTTGAATGTAGCAAAAAATATATTTTTTATTTCAAGATAGTTTGTATTTTATTTTATACATTTTAAAAACATCATTCCAACACTTAATAGCTGTGTGGTCCTGAGAAAGTCACTTAACCTTTTGTTTTTTTTTAAATTTTCTCTTCTGTAATAATAAGGATAACAACTGGACCTATCTACCTAGGTTGTTGTGAGGGTGACTATTTTGAGAGCACTTTATAAACCTTAAAGGTGTATATAAATGCTATCTATGAGAATGATGATTCATGATTATGAGGATGACGTTGCTAATAAGTGGTTCGTATACTTCACTAGACTATTCAAGGCACCAAGGCACAAAAAAGTTTAACAACTCCTACTCTGTTGTAAACTGATCAAACCATTCTGGATAGCAATTTGAAACTATGCCCAAAGGTCTATGAAACTGTATATACCCTTTAACCTAGCAATACCACTTCTAGGTCTGTATCCCAAAGAGATCATAAAAATGGGAAAAGGATCCACATGGGCAAAAATATTTATAGCAGCTCTTTTTGTGGGGGTCAAGAATTGGAAATTGAGGGGACATCCATCAATTGGGAAATGGCCAAGCAAATTGTGATATATGAATGTAATGGAATACTACTGTCCCGTAAGAAATTATAAGCAGGCAGACTTCAGAAAAACCTGGAAAGACTTAGATGAACTGATGGTAAGCGAAGTGAGCAGAACCCGAAAAACATTGTATACAATAACAACAACATTGTGTGATGACTAACTTTGATAGACTTAGTTCTTCTCAGGAATTCAAGGATCTAAAACAACTTCAAAAAACTCAGGATGAAAAATTCAATCTACATACAGAAAATGAACTGTGAATTCTGAATGCAGATTAAAGCATACTATTTGCTTGTGTGTTCTCTCACTCTTTCCCTTTCTTTGTTCTTTCCTGTGGTTTCTCTCATTGTTTCTAATCCTTCTTTATGACATGACTAATATGAAAATGTGTTTGATATTAGTGTATAAGTAGAGCCCAAATCAGATTGCATGCCATCTTGGTAGGGAGAGGATGGAGGAGTAAAAGTTCAGAACTCAAAATCTTATTATAGTGAATATTGAGAACTAAAACTAAATAAATAAATAAATCATCTTCAAAAAAAGAAAGAGCAACTACTTTATAGAGCAACTATATAAAGCTCCTTTATAAAGTAGCAGCAATTCCTTTATAACTCATTTACAAAAAGCAAACAGTCTTATAGAAGTAACGTAACTTGCCCAAGATCTCACAATGAGTAAGAGACAGAGAAAAGGTTCAAATTCAGTTCCTCTTTCCATCTTACCACCTGCCTCTCTTCTCTCTCTCAGTTATTTAACATTCTCCCATGTGCCTTTTCTGCAAAATAAAGATAAGAATATTTGTAGTACCTACTTGACATTGTGCTTTTAAGGAAAAGAGTTTGTGAAAATAAAAATACTGTAGTAATGAGTTATTGTAATTAGTAGTATTATCAGGGCTTGGTGAATGAGAGACGTACAAAACATTGCCATTAACAGAGAATGGTGATGTTGCTAACCAACCAGTCATTACAGCTTTGCACAGATACTTCCTGACTTATGCTTCAAGAACTTCAGGACTGAGATCAGGTACAAACAGTCCATGTGGGAGGGGGAAGTCAAGATGGCACCATAGAAGCAGGAAAACTCCACAGCTCCCCACCCATAACCACCTCAAATACCAACAAAATATGACTCTAAACAAATTTTAGAGCTCCAGAACCCATAAAGTGGTAGAGAAACAAATCTCCCACTGAAGGCAGCCAGGTAGGCAGACAGGAAAGGTTTATCATAGTGTGGTGGGAGCCAAGACCAGCCTGGCCTGAAACTCCATTCTTAGTCACAAGGTAGCCTGACTAGCCCACCTTGACCATTTGGAAGAGTGGATCACCAGCATCTGTAGCAGTTTCTATAATTATCAACCGACCAATGGCAAATACAAAGTGAAAGGTCAGTGGAAGTCAGGTGAATTTGGGCTGGATGAAGCAGGTCTAGCCATCTGCCCCCAGGGCAAGAAGCACTCACCTACACGTGGCTACTTCTGAGCTCCCAGCCTACAGATTGCAGGGGAACCAAGAAACCATTCAGAGGCTAAGTGCTCTTGTCTTAACCTGCCTAGATCAGGATCGTGGTCTTGGGTGGTGGTCCTGAGGCACATGACCAGTGAACCAAAGCTAGTGGGGGCTATAGAGATAGCAGCCTCCTAAGAGTTCTGGCAGCTGTGAAAAACCCACTGGGACAAAGCTCTCCCATTTGGAAGAAGAGATCTACTTTGGCTCAAAAGTCAAGTTAATAGACTGGCAAAATGAGCAGGCAAAGAAATCAAAGAAAACTCAGCAATCCAAATGTAAATTCCTTTTTTGGGGACAAAAAGGATCAAAGCATGGAATAGGAGGAAGACAACAGAGTCAGAACTGCACCAAAAACTTCCAAGAAAAATACAAACAGGTTACAGGTCATAAAGGAGCTTAAGAAGGATTTTGAAAACCAAATAAGAGAAGTGGAGGAATAGAAATGAGAATGATGCAAGAAAAGCATTAAAAGAGAGTAAAAAACCTGACTGAAGAAAATAACACCTTAAAATATAGACTAACTCAAATGGAAAAAGAGGCCCAAAAAGCCAATGAGTAGAAGAATGCCTTAAAAAGCTGAATTTGCCAGATGGAAAAAGAATCTCAAAAGGTCACTGAAGAGAATAATTCATTCAGAATTAGACTGGAGCAAATGGAAGCTAATGACTTTATGAGAAATCAAAACACCATTAAACAGATCCAAACAAATGAAAAAAATAGAAGACAATGTGAAATATTTCATTTAAAAACAACACTGACCTGGAAAATAGATCCAGGAGAGACCATTTAAAAATTATTGGACTACCTGAAAGCCATGATGAAAAAAAATCATCCTTCAAGAAAATCTCAAGGAAAATTGCCCTGATATTTTAGAACCAGAAGACAAAATAGAAATTGAAAGAATTCACCAATCATTTCTTTAAAAAGATCCCTAAAAGAAAACTCCTAGTAATGCTATAGCCAGGTTCGAGAGTTCTCAGATTAAGGAGAAAATATTACAAGCAACCAAGAAGAAACCATTTGAATATTGTGGAAATGCAATCAGGATAACACAGGATTTAGCAGCTTTTATGTTAAGGGACCAAAGGGCCTGGAATATGATTTTTTGAAGAACAAAGGAGATGGGAGTAAAACCAAGAATCACCTACCCAGAAAAATTGAGTATAATGTTTTAGGGGAAAATATGGTCATTCAATGAGATGGGGGACTTTTAAGCATTTTTGATGAAAAAAACAGAGCTGAATAAAAAGTCTGATATTCAAATATAAGAAGCATGAGAAGGTAAATAGGGAAAAGAAATCATAAGGACCTTATCAAAGTTGAACTATTTAACACCTACATGGAAAAACAATAATTGTTTCTCATGAAATTTTTCTCAGTATGACAATAGTTGAAGGGAATATAAATGTGTATATATGCACACATACACATATGTCTATATAGGAAGGTATATATGCATATATGTGAGTGTGTGTATATATATATGTGTGTACAGATACGCATGGACAGAGGGCACAGGATCAATTGAATAGGAAGGGATGATATTTTTAAAAAGTGAAATTTAGAGGTGGGAGACAGGGAGAGACAGAATAGTGTTAATTGTCTTTTATGGAAGAGGCAAGGGATAACTGCTATAATGGAGAGGAAGAACAGGAAGGCAATAGTCAGTGGGTCAAGCTTACTCTCATTGAATTTGGCTTGGGGAGGGAATGACATACACTCTAAATTGGGTATTTCTCCCTATAGGAGAGTAGGGGCAAAGAGGATAAGAGGGGGGATGACAGAAGGGAGGGCAGATTGGGGGGAGGGTTGTTAGAAGCACATACTTCTGTAAAGGGACAGGAACAAAGTAGAGAATAGAACAAATGGGGTGGGATAGGATGGAGGGAAATATAGTCAGTCTTTCAAAATGTCCATTGTGGAGATTTTTTGCATAATTACACATATATGGCCTGTATTGAATTGCTTGTCTTTCAAGTGGGGCTGTGTGATGAGGGAGGAAGGGAAAGAATCTAGAATTTAAAGTTTTAAAATCAAATGTTTAAAATATTATTATTATTATTATTATTATTATTATTATTATTAACATGCAACCAGAAAATAAGATATGCAGGCACTGGGGTAAAGAGATCTATCTTGCCCTACTGGAAAGTCAGAGGGGTTATGGGGGATGATATAGAAGAGAGTTGATTGGAGGAGGGGGTATATAGTGGGATTGCTGTTTTGGGGTGGCGGGTAGGGGAAGGACAGGGAGAAAATGTGCAACTCAAAATTTTGAGGAAATGAATGATGTAAATTGAAAATAAACAAAAATTAATAAAAAAGAACTTCAGGACTGCAAATAAATGAATTCTGCTCTGAAAGAAAGAGTAGGGGAGAAAGAGGAGCAGGAGTAGCTTTTATCTCCTACCCTCCACCTTTTCTTTTTATTTTCTTGAATGAATTATTTTGAGTTAAATAAACCTGGCCCCTTCTCAACCCAGGGTCCCTGTTGTGCTTATTCATTGCAGTCTAACCCAGGGAACATCCAAGCATATCTAGAAAAACATGGGGAGGGAATAGAATTAGAGCACTAAATATTTCTGCCCCTCCCCAAATCCCTGGATGCTTTAATTTGACACATTATGATACAAGGGGTTTGGGCTACATGATCTCTGGAGTTGCTTCTGACTTAAAATTTGTGACCCTGGGTATAGAATGGAGAAAACAAAGTTAAACGTCAGTACTTGGTGGGGGGCTTGGAGAGCAAAACTAACTAGGAATTTTAGTTGATTTCAAGTTCAATGTAAGTCAAAAGTGTTTGTAACATGGTTGATCAAAAACCTAATGCAATCTTATACTCCATTAAAAGAAGCATACTGCCCATGGCAGGAACGTTGGTGGTCTCATTTATATTTAGAATATTACCTTTAGTCCTGTGTACCACATTTTAGAAGAGTCATTAATAAAATGGAACTCAATCAGTGATGGGCTATCAGAATGGTGAAAGGACAGGAAAGTACATCAGATCAAAAAATATTGAAGGACTAGGTGTATTTAGGCTGGAGAAGAAAAAGACTGGGACTGAGGGGGAAGATAGAAAATAACTATCTTTAAATATCTGAATTGGACTCCAGAAGGGAAAACTAGGAGCAGTCAATGAAAGTTATATCTAGACATTGCAGATTCATATAGAGATTCAAGTATAAGACTTCTAAGGTTCATTCTAGGGCTAGGGTTCTATGATTATAGTATAGTTAGCAAATAAATCTAACAGAGTCATCACAGAGCCATAACTAGTAGTAGTATTTCCCTTTTTTATGATCTACTTTGAGCTACGCTATCTTTTATGCACCTACTCATTCTTGTTATAAATAATTTTATTGCTATGACTGCCCCCTTCCAACAAGAACAACAAAAACATCTTTACCAGTAGTGGTTATCCTCTTCACCATCATTTTCCTTTTTCTTTAATTAGGTATAAGGAATTATGAAATAGCAAACCACCCATCAATTATACATTATAATTCTGTGATGACCATGTGTTTTTGATTCATAGGACACAGGGAAAATCTGTACAGTGGGAATTAGAGCAGTATTTGGGGGAGCCAATTTTGGATAGCACTCCCTGCATGATGCTACTATTATTAATGGGGGCTGTGAAGAACTCTTCTAAAATGAACAGCAGGACATTAAAGTTCAATGGAAAGGAGACTAAAAGGCTTCGTTTCAATTAATGCAATTTTAGAACAGAAAGAGAGCTCTAACACATGCAAAGATATTTTAACTAAAACATTCTCTGGCCACTACTTCTTCCTATGTGTTCTCCCTCTTATTAGACTGGAAGGTCCTTGAGGGCAAGGGCTGTTTGGATTTTGTATTTTTATTCCTAATGCTTGGCTTGGTATATAATATCTAACATATTTTCATGATACATTTAATTCTGAGCCAATAGATGAAATTCAATTTCTTTAAAAATCATTTTAAATGAGTGAAAGTCACTTTGATTCCAACATCCATGGTAAGCATATCTCCTTACAGAAGTGTAATCCTACAAGAAGAATTAGGATATAATTTAATGTCAATTTCCCACAAAACTGCAGAAGTCCCATACCATATAGACCCCCAGGGTGTGAACCAGAGACACAAAACCAGAGTCCCCATCCACCCACAACCAGCTAGGTAGAATGTCTATAGACAGTCATGTAATAGCCTCTCCTTTTAGAAGAAAGACAGAATCCTTCATTGATTTCCTCTCTCTGAGTCTCAGTTACTTGAGGTATAAAATGTGTGGGGTTGTACTATATGGCCTTTGAGATACTTTCAGTTCTAAATTTATGATCATATCTGACTTGAATGAATTATAGAAGTACATATTGAAGTGAATCCTCTACTCTAGCATGGTCACATGGTTGAAACTAAAACCATCATTTAGTCAAGAATATAACTACAGGTTTTGGTGTCTCATTTCACTCATGTTTGACCCTTCGTGATCCCATTTGGGATTTTCTTAGCAAAGATACTTGAGTGGCTTGTTGTTTCCTTTTCTGGCTCATTTTACAGATGAGGAAACTGAGGCAAATAGGGTTAAGTGACTTACCCAGAATCACATAGATAGTAAGTAAATGAGGACAAATTCTAATTCATGAGGATGAGTCTTCCTGATGACAAGTCTATTGATCTGTCTACTGTACCACATAGCTGGCATTTGGCTACAGGTGGTTGTTCTGAAATACTCCATTGAACAAACCTACAATAAACCTATATAAATATATAAGTTGGCTGCACTGGTGGATATAGGCAGTACTTTCAATAGTACTTAGCACATAGTAAATGTTTACTCAATTCTCAATGATAATTTTACTGGATAGAGGAGGCTTTATAACATTAAGAGGAGAAAAACCTTCTGAAAGAGATTGACACAGAGGGAGGAAGGCTTTAAAACTAGTGGGACTCTGAGTTTAGCATTCTCACTTATTTCTTATCTAAAGTCCTTCAGATGGGACATTTAAAAGTTTTGTTGAGTTATGCCATCTATGGAGGCAGCATGATACCAGAGATGCCCCACAGGATTCTCTCCTCGGCCCTCTCCTTTTTTCCTTCCATACTACTTTATATAGTAATCTCATAATCTCCCATAGATTTAAATACCATCTCTATGCTGTGGATGCTCAAATGTTCCTCTCCTGCCCCTAATCTCTTTACTGACTTCCAACTTCACATTTCTAACTACCTTAGAGATATTTTAAACTGGATGTCTAGTACACATCTTAAACTCAATATATTTAAAGATAAATTCATTATCTTTGCTCCTAACTTCAAAACCCCACACCCCTTCAGTATTACTATAGAGGGCAACACCATCCTCCCAGTACCTCATTCTCAAAGACTAGGTATAATCCTTTACTCAGCACCATCCTCACCCATCATATCCAATCTGTTGCCAAGGCCTGTTGATTCCAACTTTGCAACATTTCTTAGATGAGCCTCCTTCTCTTGTCTTACATAACTTCCTCTCTGGCACAGGCCCTTATTACCTCATACATAGACTATTGCATTATTTTGCTGATAGATCTGCCTATTTCAAGTATGTCCCCACTCCAATCAGCCACCAAAATAATTTGCCAAAAGCATATGTTTGACTTGTTACTCACCCACAAATAAACTCCAATGGTTTGCTATTGCCTCCAGGATCAAATACAAAATCCTCTGTTTAGTATTCAAAGCCCTTCATAACCTAGCCCACTCATTCTTTTCCAATCTTCTTATGTCTTACTCCTCATCATATACTTTTGGATCCATTGCCTCCTTACTCTTCCCCACAAAAAACATTCCTTCTCTTAACTCTAGGTATTTTCTCTCATTGTTCCCATGGATGGAATGATCTCCCTCCTCATCTCTGCCTATTGGCTTCCCTGGCTTCCTTCAAGTCCCAACTAAAATTCCCTCTTCTACAGGAAGCCTTCCCATCCCTTTTTAATTCTAGTGCCTCCTCTCTCTTATTTCCTATTTTTCCTATATATAGCTTGTTTGTATAAGGTTGTTTGCTTGTTGTCTCCTCCATTATATTATGAGCTCCTTGCGGGCAGGGACTGTCTTTTGTCTGTTTTTGTAACCCTAGCATTTAGCACAGTGCCTGACACATAGCAAGCACTTAAGAAATGTTTATAGATTGGTATGGTGCAAGGAGATTTGGAGTCAGAAGATATGTTCAAATTCCACTAATGATGCTTATTACCTGTGTGACTTTGGGCAAGTCACTCAATTCCCTCAATTGCAAAATGAGGTGACTCAATTAGATGATTTTCAGCTCTAGAGCATGATTATATGAATGCACACATACATATATATGAATTTCAATTTGTGAGAACACATAATGAAATGGATAACTGATGTTTTATTTCTAAAAGTCTACCATTTTATAATTTTATGTATAGAATGTTACCTCAGTCTCCCAGGTTCTCTGGCTTATGCATTGGAAAGCAAACTATTATAAACATTTGAGAGAATCACTATTGAGAGTTTATGTTCAAGGGAGGGAAAGGCATGCATGAGTCTCTCCTTCTAGCCTGTGGGAGCACAACTGCTCTCCACATGCCTGCCCCACTCCTGTCATCCGTGCATTGTGGAGGAGGCTGTGTGAGCCCCCAGGAATTCTCTTGGGGTAGGAAAACAATTCTTAAAGACCCATTTCGACATTTTCTTGTGCATCCATAAGAGACTTGTAGGAAAGTGTCATAACCAGTAACCATGCCTGGCTGCTGGCTGTGGCTCAGTGATTTTCTGTGTGAACTGAGGTATAAGCTGTGGTTTGAGCAGAGAATCTCAGAGAGGGGCCAAGGGAGACTCTACAGAATTTCAAACAGAAGAATAGTCAATGGCATTGAACTGGGGCTGGCATGACAGGAGTGGAGCAGCCATTACCCTATATCGTCTTTTAAAATGAAATTTCCATCTTGTTCCTTACACCTGAAATATTTAAATACTCCCATCATTGATGATCTGGATAAGAAGGAAAGGGTTTTCTATAAGTAAGAATTTCTATAGGAAAGGAGATTATTGGTGAGCGTGGAAATGGGTTGACAGAAGAACTCCAGAAACACACAAATTAAGATGTGAATATTCTCATTAAATAATTTAATCAGTTTAAGAAATGGCAAGGGAAGTGAAGCTCTTATTGCAACTATATTCACCCTAGGTGCTATACAAAATGAGTTAAAAGAGTGGAATGCAAACATACCAAACAATAGTGTGTAAAAACCTAGCACCTACTAACATGAATAAAAAGGTTAACCAATAGAAGTGTTTGCATCACATATGAGCACATGCAGAAATACAGTTTGTTTAAGAGAAAGTGAAGCATATGATATTTTTAGAAATGAAATGAAGATTTATGGGGGAATGCCATTTAATGGGGGGGTAATAATGGGGAACTCCTGGAGAAGATAGATTCTTCAGATGTCTTTGATATGGAAGCAGAAAGAGTGAGAGGAACTAGCATCCAGAAATAAATAAGTTGGGGTGGAGTTTAGGAGGGGAAAGTATATACAAGCTGAATTTTACAGTCTAAAAGAAAATCACGTATGCCATTTGAGTATCTTTCTTATATCATTATTTAGAAAAACATGGTATAAACAGGTAAAGTTCAAAGACCTTGGTTCAATCCTTTCTATGTTTATGATCATAAGCCATTCATTGAACATTTCTAGACATATTTCTACTTCTAAAAAATACGGTGGTTGGATTAGATGACCCCTGAGGTATATCTATAACTTGATGATCCTAACATAGAAAATATCCCATAGTAAACTTCATCTTTTTTCTGTTGACATTCTATATTTCTGCCCAATAATGTTTGACTGTAATGAGAGATCTAATACTTTTTTTTTGCTGTGAAATTGACAGCCTTGATGCTTGATATATATGCACACTTGTACATTCATGGATCCTCTGCCTTCAATTCAAACTTGTGTCTAAACCAGAATTCATTATATTTGTCCTCAAATAGTAACCCTTTACCTTCATGATTTCCCAATTTTCCTCAATGGCACCACCATTTACTCAGTTACCCAATCCAAAAGCATAGAATCAATTATTATTTTTTTCATTTATATATAATCACTATATATAGTTTTATTGATTCTTTATCCAACTTTTTGTTTTCCTTCCCTTCTTTATATTATCTCTGCTAACACTCTAGTGTAGGTCTTCAATACCATCTGCCTAAACGATTCTGATTAGTCTTCTAGACTGATCTACCTAACTTTAGCCTAGCCTTATGCTAGTTTTACTGTACATCATTACCAGATTAATCTCCCTAAAATCCTGAATTCATCATGTCACTTTTCTGTCCCCAATTCCTCTAGTAATTTTCTATTGCTTAAAGGTTATGGTCTAAAATCCTCCACCAACTGGTCTCAGCATTCAAGGCCTCCTAAGATCTGATCCTACCAACCATTTCTCATATTTCTCTTCCTGACTAAAAAAAACCTTTCCTTTGCCTATCCAAGCACTTTTCATCTTTTAAAATCCCACTCAAGCCACTCCTTTTCTGTGAGGTCTTCTTTGATCATTTTAACCCATATCCCTCATTTCCCTAAAGGCCTATAGTAATGTTTTATCTTGACTATACATGTTGGTATTTCATCATATACTGATTTGTAGTGTTATTTAACTGATTAATTAAATTAAACAACAACACAATATTAAGCACCTAATATGCACATGACTCCCCACTCAAATCCTAGTGCTTCATTGCAGGGAGATATCACAGGGTCTTACTTTAGGCTAGAAGCTCACTGGCCCCAAATACAGATGCAGAGTCTAAAAAGTATTATATAGATGAGAAAGATCATTAAAAACAAATAAATTTTGCTAAATGTAATTATGCAGCATGGATAAATGAACATTATACAATAATATAGGTGTGGGTATGTGCGCATATAGATGTATATGTGCGCATATAGACAGATCAATAGATAGACATAGATAGATAGATAGATAGATAGATAGATAGATAGATAGATAGATAGATAGATAAAGTCCAACTCCACAGGTCCCTACAAAAATTCACATGGGTTAGCAAAAACAGCAGGACTCTAGTGATAAATAATCCATCAAATCTAAAGAGCTACAGTCTTTTCTGTATATTAGTTTACATGAAAGTCACCACAAAGTGTGTCTTGATAAATTTAGCCTATCCTAGATATTAGTCTCTATGAATAAGTGCTATGCATGTGCTTTAAATCACTAACCATGCAGTCCAGCCAGTCCCTTAGGACCACAAAGCCGGGTAGAATGAGCCATGCCTAAGATAGTTCTCAGTGACTGAGTCAGAGGAGCCCATATCTCTAGTAGATCCTATTAAACTGGAAAAAATTTGTATTATTGGCACAGACACTCCTCAACAGAAGGTTAGACAGCAGGTAATGCTTTTTTTTTTCTAACTATAGTAACTATCAAACAATTTACTAAGGTGTGGAGAATCTGTGATCTCAATCAGTGAAGAACAAACCCTCACCTATGAAATAACGCCTTAAAAGAATTGACACATGGGCCATATTTTTGAACTGGGTTAAGAAAAATACAAAGAGAAGAGATAATTTGGCCTTGTTTTAGAGGAGTTTACAATCTGTTAATCTTTAGGAATTAATGAGGCAAATGTATTTCTTAAAACTTTTTAGTTCAGAACTCTAATTTCATCCATGTAGGGAATTTTTTGATCAAGAAACTCCCTCAGGTCCACAGTTGCAACAGTTAGCCTTAAAGAATTACCTGGGACACTGAGAAAATAAATGATTTTCCCAGGATCATACAACCAATATGTGTCAGAAGCAAGATTTGAACCCAGGTCATCCTGACTCCAAGCTTGACTTGGAGTCAAAAAAATTCATTAAATACCTACTAAGGATTTACTATGTGCAAGGCACTGGGGAAACAAGATATAAGATAATAATAATAATAATAATAATAATAATAATAATAATAATAATAATAATGACAACAGGATAACACTGTATAAAATAGTAAGGGAAAGACTTTTTCTTTTTTTCAAAGTAAAACATGATCCTTTTACTTCATAAATGTTTATTTCACAAATTTGCAACTTATTTGGAAGGAAAAACATACACACAAACACACACAGAGAATAGAAATAGCCCTGTACCACTTGTGGTAAATAATATGTGAATGCATAAGACATGACTAAGCATCTCTCACTTGTGGGCTCAATTCATCTAAGCCTGATCTTGGGGGTAACTCTGTATGGATCATTTGGAGGAATTCCCCTTCTCGGTCCACCTGGAAAAGCCCAAACGGGCTTATGTAGAGGGAATGAACATGAGCTTGGACAGACTTTCAGGAGATAGTGGAGGCCTAAGGTACTTTGATCCATGGGGTCAGGAAAAGTCAGACATAATTGAATGACTGATCAACAACTTTGTTGGAAATATTATTTTTTAAAAAGCCCACATATTTTAGAGTCTGAATAAACTCTGGAGACCATTTAGAGCCTGAGATACAACTAGGAGTAAGCAACTAAGGCTTTTCCCTAAAACACTTAAATTTAGACGGTGTGAAGATTTGACTCAAGCATTCCTTCCTCAGGGGGGATGTCAGTATAATAATCAATTCTTCATACAACTCAAATGAATTTGTTTTACTTGCTTCTTGTAATTTTTCTACATCATGAATTACAAGATTGATTGAAAAGTCCTCTGCTTCATCTACACATGCATGCACGCACACACACACACACACCTCCTCCCACCCCCAGTAGATTGATGATGGTTGCCCCAGGCCAGTCTTTGTTGTCTACCATTGAAATCTCTGGTTATGATTCTCCTTTATCCAACCCTCTCATTTTAGAGAAGAGAAAACTAAAGCTCAGTAATGTTTAATTACTTGCTTTAGATCACATGGTTAGGTAGTTGAAGAACTAGAGTTAGAACCTTGCTTTCTGACTACTATGGTAAAGTTTTTCCATAACAACTTATGAATTTGAGTACAAGAAAAAAAATAATTCAGCATGTGATATATTTCATTAGATATTATAACTTTCATTGTGCTTCATTAAAAAAATTAAGTAGCAACTGTAGTTTGCTGAAAATGAAAATTGTATTCATTATCCACTTTATGATCAACTAGGAAGCTAGGTGGCACAGTGGAGAGAGTGCTTTCACTGGCGTCAAGAGCACTCATCTTCCTGTGTTCATATCTGGCCTCTAGCTGAGTAAAACTGGCCAAGTCATTTAACCCTGTTTGCCTCCCTTTCCTCATCTGCAAAATGAGCTGGAGAAGTAAATGGCAAACCACTCCAGTATCTTAGCTAAGAGAATTCCCAATGTGGACACAGAGAGTTAGACACAACTGTAAAAATTGAACATTTGGTCAGTTTCCCATCTCTTATATTCCCATAGAGCTCCTAATTGATAATGACTGAAATGTAAAGTTTTTGTTAGTACTTATGTTGTCTTCTTATGGTTCTTTGGGTACTGTGGGATGGGTACTAATTATTAAAGACAACTAAAAGACCAATGTTTTGCACACTTTCATTGTTCAAAATGATCTGATTCTGATAAATACCAACACTTCCAACTGTGTCCATAAACTATGCAGACTTAAGTGCATTCCTCTTTAAGATATGACCTTGCATCTTTGCAGTTCTTAACTATCATATATCCTAACCTGTATGCCCAGAGAATGCCTGGAAATGGAATCTTCCAGATAACCAAAGAGAGAAATCTTAGTGCAGAATGCCATGTCCATTATGTGAGCACAAAATCCTTTTAAAGTAAGTAAGACTAGAGAGCTAAGAATAGTCTCAATAAAGCTTGTTTCAAATGGAGTTTTATTCTTTGGGTTAAAGAAATAGTGATGATTTCCTTTCCAACTCTGATTTCTGCTGCCCAGCTGTCAAACATAAGCTATGGATGGGATCAATATAGGCTTCAACATTTGTCGTTGATAATCTAGCTCTAGTATAGTCATGTGGTTTACTTCTTTTCCTTTATACCTAGAAATAGCACAGAATACAAATTGGGTTGTGTTCCACACAGCACCAACATCACCTGCTGAGAATAAGCTATGTACTCAGGATGCTACTCTTTCTAACCACTAAGGTATCATTTCATGAATTAACATTTCAATTTAGCACTGGGGATTGGGAGCAAAGGCATATTATGAGTATGTCACTATGAATAAAGTAATTCATGTCATCCTCCTCCTCCTCCACATCCTTCTCCTCTTCATCTGTAGTTGTATTCAACTGTTTATATCTGGGTCAATACTCTTAATCTAGTTCTCCACTCCAAATCTCTTCCAGACTGTTGATGCACCCAGATTTCTGGACTGACTGAAACAAGGGGAAGGGACGAATAGTACCCATTTTTTTTCAATGCAAACCCAAAGATACACAGGGCAATTAAGGAGTCAGGTGTCATTCACCAGGTGAAATGGAATCATGCTTGACTCCTTGATTCAAAGATTGATGGTTCTGGACTGGGCCTGACTAGGGCCAGTCCCTCAATAAATTTATATTCTATTTTAGAATAAAAGGAGACACTCTTAGATCATAAAACAGTTACTGAAAAGAAATTTGGTTAGCCATAGCAAAAGGATATTCAACAAGAATGAGGCAGTAAGGACATGAGTTGATTCAGTTCAGTGAAGCTCCCTTACCTGAGTTGTCCATTGTTTTCCACCAGTCAACCATTTAAACCACCTAGCAAATCACAGCTGATTTATCTTCAGGTAACCAGGAAATGATGTCATCAACTTTAGTCTTTAGTTCTCTAAGTCAATCAGGTATCCAATCAAGGTCAGGATATTGCTTCACCCATATCTATGTATCAAATGATATGTCATATGTGTTTTATAATGATATGTAGGGGGAAATAATGGATAGGGAGGAAGCTGGTGGTTCATTGGGTAGAGCTTGGGGCCTGGATTCAGGAAGTTCAGATCTGAGTTCAGATCCAGTCTCAGACACTGTGTGATGCTCAACAAGTCACTTAACTTTTTATTGACTTACTCTATTAGAGAAGGAAATGCCAAACCACTCTAATATCTTTGCCAAGAAAACTTCATGCCCAATATTGGAGTGTTCTAGTCAATGGGGTCACAAGCAGTCAGACATGACTAAATGACTGAGTTACAACAATAATCTTGCAAATAAAGTACTGAACATGGAGTCAGGAAGATCTTGGTTCAAATCTAATTTCAGAAATTTACTGGCTTTGTGACCCAATTACTTACCCATTCTTGACCTACATTTTGTCATCTGTAAAATGAGGAGTTTGGACTCTATTACTTCTAAGATCCTTTGCAGATCTAAATCTATGATCTTAGAATCCTATTCTCCTCCTTCAGTTGGCTCCTTACCATGATATCTTTTATAGATACTTTATAAGGGCCTATGAAATTGTTAACTGCCATGATATATAAGTCTAATAGCAATCAATTTAACAGATACTTAGCTCTTAGTAATTTAGATCTAATTATGGAAGGGGAGCTCTGTCCTCTGTTGAGAGGGCATGAACTCCCCCATTCCTGACATGGAAGGAGGGGATTGGCTGAGAAAGGAGGCCAGTGTTTGTATATAAGAAGAGTTCTAAATACAGACAGAATAGGGGATGTTCTTCTTGATGGCTCCTGATGGAGGAAGAATTGTGAAGATTGAAGCCAGCTGAGATAGAGGGAGAGAAAGAGAGAGAGGGAGATAGAGAGAGAGAGAGAGAAAGAGAGAGAGAGAGAGAGAAAGAGAGAGAGACAGAGACAGAGACAGAGAGAGAGAGAGACAGAAAGAGAGACAGAGAGAGAGAGACAAGAGAGACCAAGAGAGACTGAGAGAAAAAGAGACAGAGAGAGCTTCTCTCTCAGCATCTGGAAGCTGAAGAACTGAATTGGAGTTTTTCTTGAGACCAGAATCTGGTGAAGGCCAATGTGGCTGTTGTTGCCATCTGGAAAGGCAGTGTTGCTACTGCTGCCTGGAAAGCTGAGTTTTCTACTGGGTCCTAGGGCCAGCTGAACTGCTGGAGGACTGAAGAAGCATGAACAGGATAAGACTTTGTGGCTTGGCTGATCCTTGAGTTCATGGCAAAAGTGGTGAAGGGTTTGAGATGTGCTGGACCCTGTGAACTTCAATATGTGCCAGGGACTGCCCTGAGGACTGGACAAGGACCTGTGAGCTGTCTGCTTCTGAATCCAGGTGACTGATGGATTCAGGTAGGAACTGGGACCATGGAAGGGGATCCAAGGAATCAGAGAGACCACCCTGAGTCAAGATGAAGAAAAGGCCTCCCCTTGGATGAAACTGAGGTTTGCTGGACATCAAGGGGTGGAGGGTTTGTGTGGTTTTCTGTTGACTATACTTAGTGATTAATGATATTTAGGAATTGTGAATCTAGATTAGTAACTGACTAAGTTAATGGTTGCCCCATGAGTGGAAGATTGATTATTGTATTGTGCAATTGATTGAATGATTAAGTGAGGAGGGCTTCCCCCTTAGGGAAACCAGATGATTATTCTTTTGTTCCTTGTTCTAAATATTGTGGCCACTGTAGTGAAAACTGTGTGGCCATTATAATGTTAGGCTGTTATGAACACTACATTATGATTTTCTGTGATAAAATATAATATTGTGAATATTGTACTGTACCTTGATTTGTTGTGAATATTTGCCTTGATTTGTAATGGAATAAACAGAGTGTTTACTATACTGTGTAATCTGAACCTTAAAAGCTGTTCACAGTAGCATTCTTTTGGGAATCTGCTTGTGCATGGCATTACAATAAGCAGTACAGTGTACCTGTTTTATGGATGAAGAGTGGTAAGGATGGGCCCACCTAAAATCTGTAGCCTATTGCTTTACATTTGGTGTTAGAATGGAAGAAGACAAAATAAGGCCATTCAACATTTAACAAAAGGACGTTTTCTTAGTAGTAGCAGAGAAATTGTCAACAAGGATACTATAGCAGTTACCTTGAGTAGACATAATCCTTTATCCTCTAATAGAAGCCAGTTTGGTCACCACAATAAGGTGTGGCAACTTTCTGGATCTTAATACACCTGCTAACTCTAAAAGTCCCCAGCTCCACATGACTTTTCCTTCAGTCATCAGGAAGTCATAACAATAGGCCATAAACTATCAAGAAGCTACATCAAGGAAGGACCAACTTGAGCTCTAGTCCCTTGAGACAACTGAGTCTCAGGGACATTTCTGTCACCTTTAAAGAAAAAAAAAAGAGACTAAGTCATATAGCAGAGCGAACCCTAATAGATCATAAGTACACACACACACACACACACACACACACACACACACACACACACACCCTTGACTATTCCACTTATATTTTTAAACCCTGGCAATCTTAAGCCCTATTTTTAAAGACATATTGCCTCTACCCTGGAACAAGGATATTGAGGTTGAGTTATTTTTTTCTTTAATCTCCAGAGAGCATTCCCATAGGGAAGAAGAGAGAGTTCATATTTTTACATATGTATGTGTGTGTATGTGTATATATATATATGTAATACTTTCTGTACCTGTGCTTTAAATTTAAAAACTAAGTAATCACTGATTGGTCAAACAGAATTTGATGAAAACTAACTTATTTTAATTATTATTTCCTGATGAAAAATGTAATAAGGCTTTTCCCGAAAGGCTTATCAAAATGAGTAATAAGAAAACAAGTAATTAGCTGCTTTTTAGTAGCTACTGTTGTCTTCAATCAATGCTGATTTCAAATGTATAAACTTGAACTACTATTTCTGAGAAGTAATAAACCAACTAATAAATTCATAATTTATTTGTTGTACAAATGAAATGTAATTAGCAATTCTGTTTTGTTTCATGCCAGAATTGCTGTATAAGCCTTTTGTCTCCTTCGTATCATTACTTTTTAATCATTTATGTTTATCATTTTGTTTCCAGTCATTTATGTGAGAAGGGTAAATTTTACATGAAAGACCTGTTGGGTACAGTTCTTCCAGTGGATAATGGAAGAAAAAAGGAACACAAAACGTTATTCCTCAATGCTTCTTGGTATGATGCAACATAATCAGATTTGACTGATGCAACCTCACACAATACAATGCATCACCTGAAAAACAGGAAAACCACCACTATCCTCAAAATGCCAGGTAAAGAAGCCTACCAATTACGGGGCATAAAAACAAACAGAAATATGACCAAGAACCAAAACAAAACAATGTATCAAAACTTGATGAAGCTTCCTGGCTCAGACTAAGAGGTAAATGAAAGAAGACCAGTTCTGCAGTTGTTAGGGGCCTAGATTCAGGTACATAGACATGTATTATCCTTTCTGTTGAGAACATTAGAATTATGGTGGGGAGGTGCACCAGTTTTGTCTTGTGAAACCCATCAGAATACAAATAGAACTGGTACATTCAAATAAAGTCTCTTCAGTGGTTTTCATAATATGATGCTTGTGGTTTCTCATAAGCTCCTGGACAATCCTAAATGGACCACACTTCATCTAAGCTGTTTTTCTGAGACTGCACTGTGACTCTGTACTGTGCTAAAATAACCTTGCATTATCCTAATTAGGATTATTCACAATGCATACATATTGCAAAGGGCCATTTTCATTTTCAATTAGTTGAAAAGGATTAGTTTTACTGATACCCATATGGTCCTAAATGCTATTATTATTAAACTCAATATTTTTATTACTGTTAAAATTATTCTTCCTACAGATATAACTTGGGTAATGTCATGAAAAGATCACTTTTTCCCACTGACAAATAATTCCTTTCTTAAGCAAATAGCAAAGAAAGTGTCACACAAGCTGAATGAAATATATGTGTGGTAAAGAGGTTGTTTAATCACAAGTAATGGCAAACCTAAAATTAGTTCCAATTAAAAAAGAAATACATGGAAACCAATCTGAGTGTAGCAGATAAAGGATAGCATGAAGGAGAGATTATTAAGCAGCCACATATAACAGGACCCCAGGTGCAGTACTTCCTCATTATACCTATTCTTGCAATCCAACATACAAAATGTACAGTAAACCCTCTCCCAAAACAAAAAAATTAAAACACAATTTTATATGGAAGCTACACTGAAGATGAACAAGTGAGTGGAGATGAACAAGTGCGTGTATTTTGGAAGAAAGACCATTACAACTTGGTTTTTACTTCCAAAATACAGTGGCATGTTAATTGCTTGATCAACCAAATGAAACTAAATGTAATTAAGACTAGTGTGGGGTTAATTTGATCCATAATTATGTTATATAAAGTAAATGAAAATTGTTTCTTTCCCAAATTGCAATTCATTAAAATTACAGATATTAAAATAAGATACTATAAAATTACATGAAGCATGTACACATTAATAGCCATTAGTAATAGCTTGATATTTCTATCTAAGCAACAGTTTATTAGAATGCTAAAAGGTGATATTTGACCAGTCACATGGCTAATGTTTTTTAGTCAGATTTTTGGCTATTCTAAGAAAATCTTTTTGCTACTAAAGCAACTTATTATGACCCAACTCTATGTTTCATGGTTTGCTGAATGCATTTGTGTAGACTTATTTTGGTAGTTTGAAAGATTTACCATCTGCGATGACATTTTAAAATAGATCTCAATATATACTTCATATATGTTTAAATATATTACAATATTATTTGACACACAAAAACTTTTCTTTTAAATTTGGGTCCACATTTTGATTTGTTTTTGTTGTTGTTGTTGTTGTTTTTTGTTTTTTTTGTTTTTGGAGGGCAGTTGGGGTTAAGTGACTTGCCCAAGGTCACACGGCTAGTTTTTTGTGTTAAGTGTCTGAGGCCGGATTTGAACTCAGGTACTCCTGACTCCAGGGCCGGTGCTCTATTCACTGCGCCACCTAGTCACCCCCACATTTTGATTTGATAGGTATAAAGACTATTGTGGAAGTCCTCTAAACCAATGCAAAACAATGAATTCATTGTAATTCATGGTTGTAGAAAGTTGCCTGGAGGCAAAAATAAAAGTTTAAAGGACTTGTTCAGGATCACCCAGCTGGTCAAAGATAAGACTTAAATTCATAGTTTTGATAATTCCTTTAAAATGGGTTAGGTAGTGGATTTAAAGAAAATATTTGAAAGGTCATTCAATAAAGCATACAAGTTGTAGACTTCCCTGCCATAATTCGGCAACACTGCAGACTGATTTCATGTTACACAGTCTAAACCAAAACAAGGACCAGAGAGAGGCCATAAAGACACTTACTTGAAATATGCAGAAAACACAGTATTTGATGCTTATGGCAAAAGTAGCTAGTATTATCCAGGGAATTCTCTAGTGCTTTTAAAATCTAGTTGTTCTAGCTAAATGTTGTTCCCAATTTCCAAGTGAAGCTAATACTGAGAGATGTCAAAGAAATTTTATATCACTATAGCACCAGTGTGATATTCCCAGCACCTATAGAGGCTATGAATACATCAGTGTAATTCTGAATTGCAAAATATAACAGACCCTGCACATGGAAGATACAACAAAAACATTTATTCAAAGACCAGAAAGCCAGATTCATCATAGCAACAAAGAAATCTATACACAATAACACTACATGGGCACTGCCATCCCCAAGCCTTCTCCCTGCTAAGGTCATCCCACAAATAATGCTCGCGCCCCTCTACCTGCTCCTTCTCTCTCCCTTAGCTCTAACTGCTCTGACCAACTTCCTATGGGGTCTGTTCCACCCTTCCTGCTCTACTAGTTCACCAAACTCCTCCCAGCATAGACTCATATGGCTCAGGCTTCCAAGAGACTCAAGAAGATCACACATGCCTATTAATGGATAGAAAAGAACTTCCCATTTACATTATCATTACAATAACACAGTATCTCTGGAACTGCAGGACAAGAGTACAACTTAAAATTGTTTGATTCAGTCCAAAAGAATCATGATGGAAAATGCTATCTATATTCAAAGAAAGAAATAATGTAGTCTAAATGCAGATCAAATCGTCCTACTTTCATTTTATGTTTTCATGTTTTTTCTTTTGTTCTGTTTCTTCTTTTACAACATGACTTATATGGAATATTATGTGTTTTACACAATTACACATATATGATGTACATAAAATTGCTTACTGTGTTAGGGCAGAAGGAAGAAGAAAATTTAGAATTCACAATTTTATATAAAATTAATATTTAAAATTGTCTTTACACATAATAGGAAAAAAATATTATCTACTAAAAAAAATCTAACCCCCCAAAATAGAATTTTTTGTTTCTAATCTTAATCCATGTCTATTAGAGATGACTCAAACTATTCATATTTAAAATAATGATGTTGCAGATGATGTAATAATATTCATTTGGAATGACATAGAATACATCTGTTTCTATAAATGCACAACAGAATGAAATATGACAAAATTATTCAGTCATTCAAATTCACACAGGTCATTTATATGGCTTCCTTCATAGTGGAGACCCTGAAATACTTTTGGCTGATAGAATTATTTTAACAAATACAGTAGAACCTTGGTTTACAATAACCTGGTTTATGTATGCTTAACTTGATGAGGAAAATTTTTTTGCAAAATTTATCTTGCAGGATGAACAAAAATTTGTAGGATGAACATTATGTTTTTTTTAACTTGAAATGGCTCATGAAGGGATGATGCTCAACTAGGGCAATGGGTTGGTTTATTTTTTTTGTCGGGAGGTTCATATGTCAAACAAAGGAACCTCAGGTTGTTATACCATCTAATCAGTCTCATTCGGCATTGACCCTTTGTGAAGGCAGCATTGTTTGCTCTTAACAGTACCATTACAAGTGTGTTCACATGTGTTTGCATATGTATGGTAGTACTTTGTGTAAAAATGTATGGTAGTGACTGCGATCTACAGTAATATTTGTAACAATGGAGGAACATAGTCAGGAGGTAACGTTAAATGAACTGAAGAATCTGCATGAGGAGCAACAGTGAGAAGTAGTGGAGGATTTCTCATCTGAGGAGAAGGCTGAGAGGTTGGGGGCATCTCTCACATCCAGTGATATTAGGGAGGGTTATCAGATGATGGAAGACATGCAAAATTTTGGTGAAAAACATTACCCAAATAAAGTTGTAGCAATAAGAGCCAGGAATATTTTAATGATAACGCAATGTCACATTTTGATTACATTCTGAAAAAAACTTCAAAAACAAGTGTTGTTAGATAGATTCCTAGTCATATGCGAATGTAAAGAAAAAAATATCAGTGAGTCAAAATTTGAAAGTGATTCTAAAAAATGAAAAAATAAATGAAGGCAGTAGTGTTAGACTTACTTTTAGTAAAAGCAGCATAAGAGAAAACACTCCCAATGTTGAAATCCCTTATGTTCTAATGGAACGAGTTTCTCCTTCCAAACAATAACCCTTCCTCTTCCTCCTCCTTCCTCATGTCTCCCTCTTGCCAGCCACAACTCTTTTCAAAGGTAAAGTGCAGGTAAATTTGTTTTCTTTCCAATTTATTTTGTGTACTGATCATTGCTATTGTGTTCAGGTGCATTAGGGACAAAAAAAACTTACTTAAGATTATAAATAAAAGATTCTTTTATATTAATATTTTGGGGGGGATGTGGTACTAATCGTCTGACTTTATATTATTTACGATGGGAAAATTTGCTTCGCGATATGAACAAATTGGGTAATGAAGAGAATCATGGAATGAATTAAATTTGTAAGTTGAGGTTCTATTATAAATCAGTCAAATCAGATTCTTCCATGCTCCCTCAGAGATGGTTATAACTTAAGTGTGAGAAAAAAGTGAAGGGAGAGTTTTTGTACTATTTCATTTGGAGAAATAAGGGGTTGGTCTTCAGAGAGGATAAGAGAATAGAGGGTATTGCAGATGAATAATTGTGGTATGTTTACATTGTCCCACCTGAAGCCCTTACTGAATATAGCATGGAATTTGCTATATATGTGGATATTAATGGTATATGGTGGGAAAAGAAAAATAAAAAGCCTATGGTCTTACAGACATACACACACACACGCACACACACACACACACACACACATAGGGGTGTAAAATCTTCTAGTCTTTTGGATTAAGGTACAGGTTTTCCAATAGAATTAAAAATATACCCAACTATGGTTGAGTATCTTTTCTTTGCACCTGAGTATCCTGTCAAGCAATAGCAGTTCATGAAAGTACCACAGATAGTTGGAAGTGCTATCTCAATATTTGCATATATGCTTTTTTATTGATAGGAAGCCAGTTATATGTGGCTAAAGTTCTGAAGGACTTGAAACATTCTATTGTTTCACACCAACTGCCAAGTAGATTATTATTAATAATAGCATGGACTCACTAACAAATATTTCTAGGTAATTGATTGTAATAGGCTGATAAAGACCGCCTCCTTCAATTACTGTGGAAACTGCATTTTTCTTTTAGTTGAAGCAATTTTTCAACTATACAAAAATGGGGCTGAAGCACAATCTTATTTAATAAGTTGCCAGACAACATTATTTACAGTATCTAGCTAAGCATGTGTGTTTAACAAATCAAATATTTAATATTTCATGCATGAAAATGTGCAGAGATAAGTCATTAGTATTCCAGGTGAGGCAGAACATGCAAATTTACTCAGCTATTAGAGAACGAGTCATATAGTGTTTAATATAACAAACTAGTTTATGTTTATTAGGGTAAACAGGGAAATCACAATAGGAAAAAATGGATTTAGTTCAGATGTTGAGCTGCTGTGTAAACCAATTATCTATCCTGAGGGAAACAGCTCTGTCTACAACTACTTAGGCTCTAGGGCCTATTACAAATCCTGGAGTGGGCTGTTGTTTTAGTTCTCAGGGGAATTTACCACGTCACACTAGAAATAGCTGACAATAATTAGAAAGCCTGCTTCTGCCAGTATTGCACATATTTTTAATACCTTCCTAAGTATTATGGGAGATAATACATAAGGATTTTAGAATTCTAGTCATGCGACAACAAGCCATAGAAAGGACAACCAGACAATAGCCCCAAACTGGACTATGACAGGCTAATTATTGTGGCTTCATTATAAAACCTCTTTTTACATAGGTCACCTGGGAAGTGTAATTAAAAATGCATTATTGGTGTATTTTTATTGAAGCAATTAAATTAAAAAGCCAAAAAAATAATTATATGAGGAGCAAATAATAATGTTGGTCAACAGCGTTTATCTAAGAAAGAGAGAACATGTTAGTGGTTCATTAGCAATAAATGTGTTAACGGGGATCTGTTTGAAAAATGAGCCATAGAATAGCCTTTAAATACTCAGACTAAAGGATTTATAATGTCAAGTTTAACACAGAAATTACAGATAGTATTACATAATCATGAGTAATAGCACCTTTAATCTGACTTAGTAAAATGATTTACACCTTACTTTATGCTGCTTCCATTATATGAGACTTACATATGCTGTATCAGTAGGTAGATAGAGTGATCTTGTTTCTTGCAAGTGTATAGATTTGTCCCTCTTTGCTTTCTAATCACATCCTAAAATGTCTATCTGTTAGGGGCAGATTGTCTTCTCATACATTTGTCCTACATAGAGGAGCATGTTATAATATGGCACCTTTCATTTGGATTTTTTTTCCCCAAAAAAGACCAAAATTACTATGTCACATACTCTATATAGAACAAAGTTCATCCTTTGCATCCTGACATCTGAAGTTTCTCCAGACCTGATGGCAACGTCATATTGTGCACCTGAGTATTTTTGTTTCCATTTAAGTATTGTAAAACTTTCATTGGGTGGTCCACTGAGGACCTGACATAATAAAATGGACTTAAAGGAGAAAAATTCTAATAGAACAAGAGCCTCTTGGATAAATCAGAACCCAAAATGGGGTAATGAGGGACTTTGTTAACTGTTTGTTCCCCAAAGCTCATTAAGAAAAGATGACCAAGTTCATATAAATGGTTTTTAAAATCACCTACCTGGGTATAGAGTGCTAGACCAGATTATTTCCAAAACTCTGGCCTATTTGGAGGATTTTTTAATTTTGTAATTCTATTAACTCTATGTAAAAATAACAACAAATTCATTTATCTGAACAGTATAGTCAACTAATATCCAAGATGGGGACCGAATTTAAATTCCTTTTTAAATTAAAAACAACAGCATGGATTTTAAGAATTTCAATATAATAAAATATTTTTACAGAAATATTTTGGATTGTATATTTTCCATTGCAGCTTGAACACTCAAAGTGCTCTAAATGATAAGTATGCATATATATAAAAAAGGAATGCAAATATTTTAGGGAATATATATGCATGTGAATATAAGATATATATAAATATACATATATTATTGAATGACCAACTATTTCTGCCTAAATACTACAGTGGGTCCCTTTTATCCATTGCATAAAATCTGTCTAACATCTATTAATAGCAATGCTCTCTCTCTAATGTTTCCAATCTTATCTCTTATTACTCAACATGATTTCTCACACAACTAAGCCAAACTATTGTTCTCCTAAATGAATATGTTCTAACAAATCTTTGATCTTGACCTTCTGTTTGAAATACCATTCTTCTCTCTCTTTGCCAATGGAGGTCAGTTCATTTAAGAACCAAATCAAAACTCAGTCCCTTCCAAGAAGTCTTCCCTGATTAAGCCTACTGCTGTGATCACCTGGTACCTAAAGAAGAAATATGACTACATAAGACACAAAGCTATAGATTTTTCCACACGTTCATTGGTATTGTAGGCTTTAACTGAAGTGATCCTGTAGCCAATAATAATTCAAAATAAAAAGGTACAAAACAAAATGTTGTTTTAATTATGGAAAAGGATATCTAGAGGTAGGTAGATGGTACTGTAGATTGAGCAATGGTCCTGGAGTCAGGAGGACCTAAGTTCAAATGTGGATTCAGACACTTACTAGCTTTGTGACCCTGGGAAAGTTACTTAATCCCAAGTGTGAAGAAGGAGGAAGAGGAGGTAGATGAGGAGGAGGAGGAGGAAGAGGAGGAAGAGGAGGAGGAGGAGGAGGAGGAAATAAAAGGAAAAGGCAGCTACCTAGGCTGTATGGCATAGTGGATAGAAAGATGACCTTGAAGACAGGAAAACTTGAATTCAAGTCTTCCCTCTGACATATTCTGACTGTGTGACCCTGGTCAAATTGTTTTGTTGCTCGATTCTGGGTAACTTTTGAATATTCCACTGGAGAAAAAGTGCTGACCTGTATTGGAAGAGGGAGTTCCTATTTTGATGAAATCATAGTTCCAGTCCCTGTCATTCCATTAAAAGATGACTTTGCAGAACAATACAATTCTGATCAGAAATAAAATTAGCTTTAGAAATATGGCAATATATTAATAGAAATGTAAATTGTGAAACTTTTCTGTTTTCAAGAACAATTGTTCTGCCGGGGGGGAAGAAGTGACTCATTCAGTTCATTTCCTAATTTAAAATGGAAAACTCTAGGTCTAAGTATAGCTATCAGTGGACTGCTCCAAAGCACATTTTGAAGGTAATAATAACTATCTAGAGAAGCTATACAAAGCAAGGACACACAATCTGCAAGGACACAGATTGAAATCAACTACAAATTATAAAGATTTTATTTTTCACATAAACTCCCATTAATCTAAAAATGAAAACAAGTAGAAATTTCACATAATCAAAATATTCTCAATATTATATAATGATCATTGGTGTTCTTAATACTGACCCTCTGGCATTGTAGGATCCTGACTCTTTAATGAAAGATTAAATCATATTCAGCATATTTTAATGATAAATACATTTCCCTTTAGTCAGATTTCTTTGAAAATTAGTAATTTATATTTTTATATTTAAGGTAACCCTCAGGTATCTAGAATATTTAATTAAATAGAACACCTAATTTCCCAAGCATCCTGGATGAATGGGAATTTATTAAAATAATCCTTACAAAATATTACACATAAAAAATATATTATATAATGACTTCTCTGGATTATAATGTACCATAATATAGTTGAGCAATGTTTCTGTATCAGTAAAATATATATATATATATATACATATATATATATATGTTTATACCCGTACACATATAGATACACTCATAGTTTTCTATTATACCAGTAATTTCAAATTTTACAGAAACCACTCTCTGCAAGGGTATACAAAAACAATTGGGTTACATCAAAAATCGGGTTAAAGAAGAAATTTTCCTCTTAATTAGAAACCTAAGAAAGTATTTTGTAGCCACAAAGAAATGTTGTTAATAAGGATAATTTAATGTCATCTGGGGTGTTTTTCCAATTCTGAATATTGTTAATTCATGGTCTTCTTCTGTTTATGAAAAACCAGATATGAGGTCTTGAGTGTGATGAATTACAAATTAGAGAAAAGTAAGTTATAAAGAGAAAATAAGATAAAATTAGATCTTTGAAATGTAAAACAAAAAGTGAGTTAATAATGAAGGATAACTAAAACAATTGCTATCTGATAGAACATTTGTTAAGCATTTACTATATACTAGACATTGGGTTAGGTGCTGGGAATACAAATACAAGCAGGAGCTTCTAATGTGAGAAGACAATATATTAAGTAGATCTAAATGAATGTAGGATACACGCATGGCAGCATGGTGTGGAGATGGACAGAAAGTGAAATAGGGGTCAAGTTCTAGGGGAAATAAGGCACAGACTCACGTAAGAGCTCTCAGAGACCTAAGAATGGAGTACCATGTTAGGTTAGGGGTGGGACCAAGACTAAAACCAAAGTGGAGGCAGTGTTGGTACAGGATTTCTGTTTGCAGATGATTGTGCTCTCAATGTAGCTTGTGAAACTGAGACGCAACAAAGTATGGACCAATTCTCTGTTGCTTGTGCTAATTTTGGCCCAACAATCAACACCAAGAAAACACAGGTGCTCCATCAGCATGACCACACCACCTATATGTACAACCATCAGTTACAGCAAATGGAGAGGTTTTAAAGGCTGTGGGTAAGTTCACTTACCTTGGCAGTATACCTTCTAGGAATTTATACATTAATAATGAGGTTGACACATGCATTGCTAGAACTGGCTTAGTGGTTGGGAGACTCCAAATGAAAATATGCGAGAGAAGAGGTATTATATAGACTACCAGACTGAAGGTCTACAGAGCCATTGTGCTGACCTCATTATTGTATGCCTGTAAAAGCTGGACAGTATACCAGTGCCACTTCAGAAAAGAGTCACTTGCATTTGAATTGTCTTAGGAAGATGCTGAAGATCACCTGTCAGGATAAGATACCAGACACTGAGGTCCTTACTAGAACCAAACTGCCAAACATTCAAATTCTACTGCAGAGTGTACAACTCTGAAAGGCTGGCTATGTTGTTTGAATGCAAAACATACACTTGCAAAGAGACTACTTTATGGAGGATTCCCAGTGGGCAAGTATCTACATGGTGGTCAGATACAAAGTCACTCTCAAGGTCCCTCTTAAGAATTTTGGAATTGATTGTATGACATGGGAGACACTGGCACAGGACCACTGAGCATGGCATGCCCACAACACAGAAGGTTCTGTGCACTATGAGGAAAGCAGAATTGAAACAGCTCAAAGAAAATGCAGGATGTACAAATTTAGAGTATTCATCCAAATATTCCCATGGACTATTTGTGTAGAACCTGTGATAGAGCATTCTAAGCTCATATTGGTCTTATCAGCCACAGTCAGACACCTTAAAACTTGACTCTAGCACACTGACATCATTTTGGTCCCCTTCAAGAGCAAAGGACAGCAACCACCACCAGGTGGTGGGGATGAGGATGCTGCCTGTAGGCAGCATAATGAAGAGATTTTTGGCAAATAGGAAGAGCCATGTCCACCCCAGGCACTATGGGAGCACTGTACTACACTCAAACTGGGACTCCAATTATAAGGTGTTGCCCATCTGGGCACAAACACACACACACACACGCACACACACACACACACACACACACACACACACACACACACACACACACACACACTGTAACTCCATTCCTAATTACTAATTAAATGGGTGGGGAGGGTGTTTGTTTTTCTGCTTTGTCTTTGGGGCCTACAACTTTTTCTAAAGAAGCAGATATAGCTGTTGTATAGTTGAAAGAGGTTTGACCTTAGAGTAAAGAAGACCTGGGTTCAGGCCTTACCTATGACACATGTGTTGAAAAGTATCAATTTCTCAGTGTTTCATGCTGCTTTTTAAGAATATGTTATAGATAAGTTACTGATCTGTATGTATGGAAGAAATTTCCGTACTAAGGGTTCCCCATATTAATAAAATCAAAACCATCCCCACCCAATTGCCCCCCCCAAAAAACAGAAAAAAATATTTCTCAGGTCTCAGGGCTATTAATTACTACCAATGGCTAAGCTGTAACTCCCAAATAAGCCTTATTGCTAATATGCTTAAAATAATGCACATTTCATCTAGAGTATTTTGTTTATTTCTGAATATCAAATTTCTGGAGGGACAGTAATAAGTCGATAAGGCAGAAAGTATTCAGAGAAGGTGTCCAGGAAAGTGAAAGGCTTCAACTGATTCAAGGTTGAATGAGTTGGAAATGTTTATCCTGATGAAGAGAAAGTTTGGTAAGAAAGGGTACACGATAGTCATCTTCAAATATTTGAAGTCTGTCATATGGAAGGCATCTTACGTTAGGTCTCAAAGGGTAGAATCAGAAACAATGGGTTTAAGCTGCAAAGAGGCAGATTTGAGACTTGGTATTAGGAAAAATTTCCAAATAATTACAGCTCTTCAACAGTTAAGTGTATTTCCCTGAGAGATAGTGCCTCTCCTTCCTCTAGTAAATATCTTCAAGTACTAACTAGATGACCAATTGTTGGTTATATCATAGATACAATTCTTGGTCTCATATGTATTGGTTTGGATGGTCTCTGGGATCCCTTCCCACTCTGAGACAATAATTCTGAGAAGTTTTAACTAGAAATTCACAAACACTATCCTAAATGGGAAATTCCAATGGGAATTTATCATGTATTTAAAGACGTGTGCAGAGAAAAGATATTCCAAAATCTCCCTATGATAATATCCAACTACTGTTAAGATCACCAAAGTATTCCTTTTATCTAATCCTAGGATTTTCAGCTTCTTTGAGTGACACGGACCTCTTTGGCAGGTTGTTAGCCCTCCATCAGTTAGTCAACCAGCCTTTACTAAGTGGTTTCTATGGACCAAGCACTGTGGTAAGCATTATTCTAAAATTAAAATAAAATATATAGAATCAAAATTATATGCAATAAATCTAAAACAAAAGATCATGTTTTAAAATGAGTTTATTATTCTAAGTTAAGAACTCCTAGTCTAATCTATACCCATCACTATAAGCATATGCATGCAATTCTCTTTTCTCTGTCCTCTGTGGAGACAGAAAGGCTGGTCACTTTCCTTTATATAAAGACATCATGCTAGAGTTGAAAGAACCCTTGGTGTGGGTTTAGAAAGCCTGGACTCTGAGTTCCCTTTCTGTTATTTGTCTGTTCTTACCAGTTATGCATTTACCAGTTGTGCAATCCAAAAAAAGATTCTTGAAGTCTCTGTTTCCTTATATTAAAATACAGATAATTATATCAATCTAGACTAATTTAGAAGGTTTTTGTCACAATCAAGTAAAATAACATGTATGAAACTACTTTGAAAAATCATATGATGTTTTGTAAAATAATAATTTTTAAAAGATTCTTAACTTTACCTTATCCATTCTTAAAGATGGATTTAAACTCATTTCCTGAAAGAAAAATACATTATTTCTCAATTTTTTCTTATATTTTCTAACCCATTTACCTAACTTTGTTCACTTCTTTTGCTACTTCACATGCCTTCACAATATGTCTGAGATCTCTCCCTTATACCATTCACGTTGCTATAGCTTTTGACTAGTTTTTAAATTTTGGGGTTTGATTTCCACATTTTGAGCACTTAATAAGTATATGAATGAGTTTCCCTTAGATTATTACAATTTACTCCGCCAGCACACCAGGTACCTACATATAAACACAAATTTTATCATTTCCACTTAACACCACCACATACTACTTACTTCTCTCATTTTTCCATTTGATTCCCAGTTGCCTTGTGAATAAATACAAAATTCTTTATCAGAAGGTTTAAGTCCTATGCCACCTGTCCTTACCCCATTTCCCTGACCTTTCTTAATATATATCTCACTTGGACTGTCTATTGCAGCTGAATTATTCTGCTAAATTATGTTTTCTATCATCATCATCATCATCCTCTACTTCTCAAACTGTAACTCAGTTCATTTGGCATTCCAAGAGGATTTTGACATCAACCTTTCTGTATGCTCACCCCCTTAATACAGTTATTCAAAGCAAATTAACTTTCACGTGACTAATTAAACATCTCTTCCTCTTTGAGATGGTCCTCTAACGACTTATACCAAGACAATCATACTCATTTCACACTTCTCCTATACCTAAACTCACCTCCTTGCTTATACATATACCTAAATTGTTATGTATTTTCTGGGTGTGTCTTTATCTAGGAGGAACTGAGTTCTTCTAGGGCAGGAGTTCTAGGTGATAGAGAAATGTCAGGGAGGGGAAGAGGGGGAAAAGGAGAGAGAGACAGAGAGACAGAGAATATAGAATGACAGATGATAGAGAGGTGACATAGAATATAGAAAAATAGATGCTAGAGAAATAACATAGGAAGATAGATGACAGATAATTGCATTTTACCATAATAGATTTCCTTTTAATTCTGTGTGTTTTATTTTCTGTGTTTGAAAACATTATTCTGAGGAGTTCATAGGCTTTGCTTAGCCTATCAGAGAAACCTGTGACATACAAAGAGTGCAAGAAACCTTGCTCTAGGACAAGTGCTAATGACCATATAACTTGAAAAGTTTAAGACAGAGGTGTCACTAATAGCTACTCACTGACAAGACATATTCCCAGTCTACAACTTTCAATTTGAAAAAAAAAGGATAAGAGATATTTCCAAATTGCCAAAAGATGTGAAGGAGAAGTCAGAACTGAATCTTACACTCCCACTATTCCACAGATGCAGTGGGGATTCAACTTTTGGCATAGAACAGGCAGGAAGGAAAGAGAAAACTTCTTGTGAATAATATAGTTTCAAGTTCTTTCTCATTCTTTTTTGTGTCTTAGAAAAAAAGAGAAGACCTGCTTAAAAGGAGACCTGAATTGAATAAAATATTTTTCAATAAAATATTTTGAAAGTTCCAGGAGTGTGTGAAAAATCCTGGAGGATTCTGGAAACAACTTATTTGACTCATAAAAGTGGGAGCTAGGGTGGAGTCAAGATTGCAGAATAAAGGCAGGGACTTGCCTGAGCTCTAACCCAAACCCCTAGAAATACCTTTAAAAATGACTCTGCACAATTCTAGAGGAGTAGAACCCACAAAAAGATTGGGTGAACTAAAATTCCAGCCCAAGACAACTTAGAAGTTTGGTAGGAAAGGTCTGTTGCACCAGGGTGAGAGAGGAGTACAGTCCAGCAGAGGAGCCAGAGCAGACTAGGCCCCAGCAAATGTGGAGCAGGCCTCAGAGGAACTGAATGAATCAGTGGCAGCAGTAGTGGTTTCCAGACCTTTCAGCCCACAAATGCCAAAGTCTACTTAGAAGGTCAGCAGGAAAGGTCTGTGGCACCTAGGTGAGAATGGAGCATAGTACAACACAGACCATGCTAGCATAGTCCCAGCTCCAGTAAACCAGAAGCAAGCTTTGGGAATGATTTTATTAGCAGTGGCAATGGCTGTTTCCAGAGCTCCCTGTCCACAGATGGTAAGGTGGTTATACAACTAGTCAGAAGGAGATTACAGGGGTCTTTTTGCTAGCACTGAGACAGGACTCTGTTGTTTTGTGCATGCTCAGATCTGTGTCCCAATCCTGAGTGACAGTCTCAGAGTGGGGAGGAACAATAGCATAGCAGTGAAGGGGTGAACCCTCCTGACAGTTCCAAGGCTTTCAGTGCTTGCAGCTACTCATAGACCAGAGTACAGGCCAGGACAGTAGTAAACATCTCTCCTTAGATCATACTAGCTTTGACACTGAAAGCTTTGACACTGAAATATGTCTGAAAATATCTACACAAAACCCCTGAAGATTGGGACAGTGAACCATCCATCCACCCCAGAAACAGAGGCCTATTTTAATAAAGAGTTGAAAGTCAAGTAATAGGATGGGAAAATAAGCAAACAATAAAAAATTCTCTGACTATAGGAAGTCATTATGTTGACTAGGAAGATCAAGAAACATGCTCAGAAGAAGACAAAAAAGTCAAAGCTCCTACATCCAAAGTCTTCCAAAAATATGAATTGGTTTCAGGTTATTGAAGACCTCAAAAAGGATTTTGAAAATCAAATAAGAGAAGTAGAGTGGAAAAATTTGGAAGAGAAATGAGAATGATGCAAAAAAATCATGAAAAAAACAAATCAGCAGTTTGATAAAGGAGACATAAAAAATATTGAAGAAAATAAAACCTTAAAAAACAGACTAGGTCAAATGGCAAAAGAGGTCCAAAAAACCAATGAGAAAAAAAATGCATTAAAAGGCAGAATTGGTCAAATGGAAAAGGAGATCCCAAAACTCACTGGAGAAAATAATTTCTCAAAAATTAAAATGGAGCAAATGGAAACTAATGACTTTATGAGAAATAAAAACAATAACAATAAAACAAAAAAGTGTGAAAAAATAAAAGACCATGTGAAATATCCCAATGGAAAAACAACTAAACTAAAAAGTAGATCCAGGAAAAATAATTTTAAAATTATTAGACTATCTGAAAGCCATGATAAAAGAAAGAGTTTAGATATCATATTTTAAAAAAACAGTTAAGGAAAATTGTCCTGTTATTCTAGAACAAAAGAGTAAAATAGAGATGGAAAGAATCTACTGATGACCTCCTAAAAGAGATCCCAAAATGAAGACAGCTAGGATAAAGTCAAATTCCAAAGTTCCCAGGTCAAGAAGAAAATATGGAAGGAGAGACAGATGATCACTGTCACAATATGTCCACTATAAAGATGTCCTGTATAATCACACATCCACAGCCTGTATTGAATTGAGTGTCTTTCCAGTGGAGGTGGGTGACAAGGGAGGAATCCAAAGAATCTAGAATTTAAAGTTCTGCAATACCTGCAACTAGGAATTAAGATATACAGCGGCTGGGATAGGGAGACCCTCCCTGCCCTACCAGAAAATAAGAGAGCAGAGCAAGGGAGGGGCTTTACAGTGGGATTACTGTTTTAGAGGTGGGGCAGGGGCAAGACAGGGAGAAAATCTGTAATTCAAAAATGTAATGAAAATGAATAATGGAAACAAGAAAACAAATAAAAAAAAATAAAAGAAATGCTTTGTGCCCTAAAAAAAAAGAAGAAAATACGGTAAGCAGCCAGAAAGAAACAATTAAAGTACATGGAGCCACAATCATGATGACACAAGATTTAGCAGCTTCTACATTAAAGAATCAGATGGTTTGGAATATGACATTCTAGGGGGCAAAGAACCTAGGATTAAAACCAAGAATCACCTACCTAGCAAAACTGAGTATAATCCTTCATAGGGAAAAAATGAATATTCAATTAAATAGAGGACTTTCAAACATTCTTGATGAAAGGCCAGGGCTGAATAGAATATTTGACTTGAAATACAAGACTCAAGATTGGCATGAAAAGAAAGGAAAGGAAAATTATAGGGGAGTTAATAAGTTTAAACTGTTTACATTCCTACATGGAAAGAATATAGTTGTAACTCATAAAACCTTTCTCATTATTGGGTAGTTAGAAAGAGTATATATAAGCAGAGGGCATAGGTGTGAGTTAAATAGAAGAGATAATATGTAAAAAATAAAATTAAGGAGTGAGAAAAGAATGCATTTGGAGAAAGAGCAGAGGAGACATAGAAAGGGGTAAATTATCTCAAGATAAATAAAAGAGGCAAGAAAAAGCTTTTAAACAGAAGGGGAAAGGGGGAGGTGAGGGAGAGTGAGTGAACTTTACTCCCATCAGAATTAGCTCAATGGGGGACTAACATATGTACACACAATTAGGTATAGAAACCTATCTTACTCTATAGGAAAATAGGAGGGGAAGGTAATAAGAGAAGGGGGATGGTGAAAGAAGAAATGGCAGATTGGGAGTAGGGGTAGTCAGAAGCAATTTTGATAAGGGACAGGGTGAAAAGAAAGTTAGAATAGAATAAATTGGGGGGAAGGGAATAGGATGGAGGGAAATATGCTTAGCAATAGCACCTGCAGGAAAAAAATTAGGCAAGTTTCTCTGATGAAACCTTTATCTCTATAACATGAAGAGAACTATAACCATATGAAAAATACTCTCACTAATGATTAGAGAAATGCAAATTAAAACAATTCTGAGGTATTACCTCATACCAATTAGGGTGGCTAATAGGACAGAAAAGGAAAACAACAAATTTGAGGGGATATGGGGAAAAAATAAATATTAATGCACTATTGGTGGAGCTATGAACTGATTCAATCATTTTGTAGAGCAGTTTGGAACTATTAGCAAAAGGTTATAAATCCATACATACCCTTTGACCTAGCAATACCACTACTAGGTCCATATCCCAAAAGAAATTTTAAAAATGGAAAAGGACCTATATGTAAAAAAGTGGCAAAGAATTAGAATTTGAGGGGATGCCTATTAATTGGAGAATGGCTAAAGATGTTACAGTATGTGATTAAGATGGAATAGTATTATACCCCAAGAAATGATGCATAGGATTCTCTCACAAAATGTGGATATTTGGATGGAATGATGTGAAGTGAAATGTACTATGTACAAAGTAACAGCAATATTGTAAGATTATTAGCTGTAAATGACTTAGCTATTCTCAGTAATACAGCAATCCAAGGCAAGTCTGAAGGACTTATGATGCTTAAGAATGCTCTCCATCCCCAGAAAGAGAAATGGTCCTGTCTGAATACAGATTGAAGCATACTTATTTTTTACTTTCTTTAATTTTTCTTGAGTATTTTGTTTATATTTTCTGTTGCCACATGAATATTATGGGTATGTTTTGCATGACTACATATGTAAAACTTGTACTGAGTTATCTTTTCAATGAGGGGGTGGCATGGGAGGAAGGGGGAGAATTTGGAACTTAAAGTTTTAAAAGTTAATGTTAAAATTGTTTTCATATGTAACTGGGGGAAAATAAAATAGGGATTAAAAACCATTAAAAATAAAAGTAGGGGCTAGTGCATGCATAACACAGATTGCTTAATGTGGCTATTATTTCTCTGAACCTAATGTGTTCTACACACACTCTTCTGTTAAATTCAAAATTCCTTGAGATCTAAAAGTGTCCCTGTTTCACTAAATACAAACTGATAGTCTCTCAATAGCAACACCATTGTATTTTCCCCATGATACAAATACTCTTCAGATTTTTTTATGAAAAAAATACTAATCCATGGTTTATGTTTCTCTTAATTCTTTTATTCCCCAAATCAGTAATTTGGATAGTACAAAGTGTTTTGTCAAATACCCATGGTCTTGGCTTCCACTTGTTCAGTATCCCTTATGGACATGACTTCAGATCATGAGAATTTTAATTTTTTCCCCTAGATGGCTCACTTTTTTATTCCCACTCCTTCAAAAACAACAGCAGCAGTAGCAACTGGGGGCTCTTAACTTAATTCCTATTTGGTATTTAGCTGCTTACTATGCTAACAGAATCAAACAAAAAAAATATTGAAATTATAAAGCATTTGAATGAAAAAGTAATGAATGCTATAGGAATCAAAACAATTATTATCCTTATATCTGAGTGATTACAATCCTTCAGAATCAACAACTTTAACATTACACTTTAAATTTGCTCTTGCTGATATATGCTATTTACTACTGTTCACTTAGCCAGGCATTCTTGAGGTCCATGAAACTCATGAATTGTTTTGTATCAGGTATTAATATTCACTCTTGTCTTGGTGATTTCCACATTACAATGTGGATTATCCACGTCTCCCCATTGTTCCAAGAAGAAACAATCACTAAATCTTCATTTCATATCTGTTGTACCTCATCCCTGCTTGTTAAAGCAATCCATCTGTGATGTGGGCATGTAAGGCCTGATGGAAATTGGAGACCTTATGATTCCAATGATTACTCACACTGGCTACCCAAATATCCTAGGAAATGTTGCATGCACTTTCATCACCATAAGTGTTACATTATTCTATTATAATAGCAGAGCATTTAGAGAAAAAATCTTTATATATTATTCTTTTTATTATTATTATTATTATTATTATTATTATTATTTTGATTTTTGAAGAGGGGAAGGTAGGGCAATTGGGGTTAAGTGACTTGCCCAAGGTCACATGGCTAGTTTTGTGTTAAGTGTCCGAGGCCAGATTTGAACTCAAGTCCTCCTGACTCCAGGGCTGGTGCTCTACTCACTGTGACATCTAGACATCCCATGATTCTTTTTTTAAATGGAAATTTGACATTATAGCTACAGGATCAGAGAAATCAAAAGTAAATTATCTAGCTCTTTCAAAGAATATTTAATTCTTAGGCTAAATAACTGTTTGCAATAGCAACAAACAAACAAAAAAAGAAGGCACCCTTTGTGTCTTGTTTTTTGATATAGATGTGGTCTTGATATCTAAACTAGGAAAAGATAGAGTGAAAATAAACACTAATAAAAACTTAAATAAAATTTGAGCAAATAGCCTACAAAAACATATTAGAAAGATTATATAGTATGACCCCAGTTTTAGTTTATGCCAGGAATGCAGAATTAGTTCAATGTAATAAACATTGAATTCAATATCATAAAAATAATGATACATGCTAATAATATAGATAAATAAAAACCATTTGATTATTTCAATAGATGTTGAAAAAAGGTTTTTGTTTTTTGGGTTTTTTTTTTGCAAAATTCATTGCTGATTTCTATTAAAAGCTCTACAAATTGAAGGGGAAAAGGGACTTTATAAATAGTATTTATCTAAATCCAGGGACAAAAGTGCAATGGAGAAAAGTTCAAGACCTTTCCAGTACAGCTAGAGAAAAAAACTAAGGATGAACACAGTCGCTTCTACTATGTAACATAAGCTAAAAATTTTAGCTATAGCAAGAAGAAAAGAAAAAAAATTAAGGAAATAAGGACAGGGAAATAGAAAACAAATTATTGCTTTATATAGGTGATATGATGGTACACTTTTAAAAATCTAGTCAAAGAAGAAATTAACTGATGCAAATATTCACTTCAGCAAAGTCATAGGAAACAGGTTATCTTCACATAAATCGTCATCCTCTATATCTATATGAATATCTATATATATACATATGTATATCCAACCAAATTTAGCAAAAAGCACTAGAAAGAGAAATTCTTCTCAAAATAACTACAAAATCTATAAAATATCTGAGGCTGTATCTCCCAAGATTTACCCAGAGACTAGATTCTAACTATAAAACCTTCTTTGCAGAAATAGAGACAGGAAGTGGCTAGGTAGTGCAGTTAATAGAGCACTGGTCCTAGAGTCAGGAGGACTTGAGTTCAAATGTGGCTTCAGACACTTAACACTTACTAGCCATTGACCTCGGGCAAGTCACTTAACCCCAATTGCCCCGCCCTCCCCCCTCCAAAAAACAGCAAAAAAAAAAAAAAAAGAAAACAAAGAAAGAGAGGCAGATATAAATCATTATATGATTATTACTTGCTCATGGACATGTTGAGTCAGTATAATAAAAACGATAATGCTACCTAACTTAATTTACTTATTCAGTGCTATAATGATTGATGTCTTCCTAAATTTTATAGAACTATTAAAAATAACAAATTTTACATGGAGGCACAAAATGTCAATAATTTGAGGGGTAATAATGGAAAGGAAGTAAGAGAGGTGTAAACTAGATCTCAAGCAGTAGTCATCTAAAACAATTTGGTAGTTTTCTTTTAAGACAGAAAAGTCAAACACTACAACAGATTACATGTACATCATACCAAAGCAAATATAGCAGCATAGTGTATGATAAATTCAAAAACCCCAGTAACTAAGGAAAGAAGTCTCTATTTTGCAAAATCTGTCTGGAAGAAATTCTGTTTAGACCAATTCCTTACACCATATGTATTTTAAAATAAGCTCCAAATAAATATATGAATTAGATTTTTAAAATATATCATAAGGGGCGGCTAGGTGGCGCAGTGAATAGAGCACTGGCCCTGGAGTCAGGAGTACCTGAGTTCAAATCCAGCCTCAGACACTTAACACAAAAAACTAGCCATGTGACCTTGGGCAAGTCACTTAACCCCAACTGCCCTCCAAAAAGCAAAAAAAAAAAAAAGTAAAATATATCATAAAGAAAGAGAGGATCAAGGAGGAAACTGAGTTTTGGATCTATAGATGAAGGAAGATTCTTTGGTTAAACAAGTGATAGAATCAAACAAGATAAAATGGTTTTGCACAAACAAATTTAATCTAGTTAAAGTAAGAAGGTTAAGTGGGAAATTTTTTTTGCAAAAATGTTTCTCATTTTTAAGGTATATAAATGATTTGAACTTATATGAATAGATATAAAATGAAGGGAACAGATTAGGAAATCATTGTACACAGTGATAGCACTATTGTAATGGTGATCACTTTTGAAGACTTAGCTGCTCTAATACAATGATCCAAGACATTTCCAAGGGATGGATGATGAAACATACTGTCCAACTCCAGACAGAAAACTGATGAGATCTGAGTGCAAATTGAAGTATGATTTTCTCTCTTTTTCTTTTTCTGCTTTTTTAAATACGGATAAAATGGAAGTATGCATTATTTCAAATGTATAATTGATATTATACTGCTTGCCTCCTTAGTAGGTTGGGGAGAATAGAGAACAATTTTTTAAAATATTGAAATAAATAATTTTTAGATCAAATTTATAGTATTAAGAGCCTTTCCCAAAGGATAAATGATCAAATGATCTAAAGTCAGTTTTATAAGGAAGAAATCCAAGCTACAAACAATCACATAAAAATGTTCTATATCATTAATGATTAGGGAAATGAAAATTAAAGCAAAGTTTAGTTCCATATTATACCCATCAGATTGGCAAATACTACAAAAAAAGAAAAGGACAAGTATTGGAAAGGCTTTCAGGAAACATATACACTAGTACACTGTTTGCTAAGCTTTGAACTTCAGGTGTAGTCCTTCTGGAAAGTACTTTGAAACTATGCCCACTTCAAACAGTGAATACCCTTTGACTTAGCTATATAACTAACTAGGCCTATGCCCCAAAGAAACCAAAGAAAGGGGGAAAAGATCTATATGTACAAAAATATAGGG
>CM053596.1:170892720-170920656 GCA_028646575.1 Pseudocheirus occidentalis
GGAGTGAAAAGTAGTGTACTTTGATCTGTATTCAGATTCCATCACTTCTATCTATGGAGGCTAATAACATTTTCCATCATGAGTCTTTTGGGATTGTTTTGGATCGTCATATTGCTTAGAATAGCTAAGTCATTTGCAGTTGTTCATCATACAATATTATTGTTACTGTGCATAATATTCTCCTGATTCTGCTCAAATCACTTTGCATCAGTTCATGTAAATCTTTCCAGGTTTTTCTGAAATCTTGTGTTCTCATCATTTCTTATAGCACAATAATGTTCCATTACAATCATGTACTCAACATTATTTTTAAAGGACTGTGTTACTCTTCTGTACTTGTCCCTTAGTTGGTGGTTACTTATTCCTTAGTTTATACCTATCTTTTAAGAATCTGAACTCAGTGAAGGGCTTCCAATGCAAGTACATGAATTTATTTATTTAATTCTCCCTTTTCTTTCTCAGTACTACTATTTGTAATTGCATCATCAGTATTTTGAGCACTTCCAATGCCTTTTGGACTGATTTCTGTCTTGTTGTTTTAAGCCATAGGATTATAACTGTTTGTGATCCTATGGCTTAAAAACAACAGAACAGAAATCAGTCCAAAAGTCAGGAACTCATCATCCATTTCCTCTATTTGCCTGGGCAGTCTGTAGTATAATCCCACAGAAATATCATTTCCTTTTTCTGCCTGTTTTCTTGACTGAATGCTCCCAATTCTAGGAAGGTATTTACTCTTGATAGTTTTTACCTGATCTTGATATTAGTTGCCATTTATAACATGTTATGTAATTACTCATGCATGTATTGCTTGTCTTCCAAATTACCTTTCAAGTTCCTATATTAAAAATGCTATTTTACATTTTTTTGGAGCTGGAGGGTAGAGAAAAGAGGGTAGTCCTCTACAGAACTTATTTTTTTAAAAAGGTTGCATACTGTTTGAAGAATAAGGTGTATAATGCATACATATTGAACAAATAGACAAATTCAGAGAGGTCTGTAAAGGAGAAGGAATTCTCATAATTCACTAGGAAATCTGGTTTTTAAGATGGAGTCACATAGACAATTTAAATTATCCAGTCCTTCCCCTTGGTAATTTAGAGATATGGCCTAATAGAGTTCTTTATTTAGGTAAAATTAGTGTGGGGGCTTTTCTTCATAAAGTACTATGCCTTTAGAATGGAGAATGACAGTTGGAGCATCTGAAAAAAATAGCGAATTTACATCATAGAAAAATTTGACAGAGTTAAAGAAATTAGATCAGTCATTTCCCCAGCCTAAATGCAAAGTTAATGCTGAGCCATATCAGCCAGGCTAAACACTGGTGATACTCTAGAACATATATTTTTTTAAGACTTTTAGACCTAGAGTTCCTGATTTTTAGGCAGAGGCTACATTTTGGCCATTAGGACTCCTACTCTTTTTATCTCTCTGAAAGACTGCTTTGAGCTCAGTGGGATGCTAGTAGAGTTACTCTTTGTGTATCTTGCCTACCCACTGCTAACTAGCAAGGTAAATGACAGATTGTAGCCAGATACCTATAGATCAATTCTGAATGGGAAAGTATGCTAGAAGATGAAAAACATTAATTTGACTGTATTGTACAAAGAAAAAACAAATAAAAAGAATTATTTGCAGGATGGTAGACAAGATAACCTACATTATTCTTCATCTTTCTCTTTTTAATCATCAAGTTATTTTTTCATACTGCAATCAGAAAATCCTGTTATGTGTCAAATATTTTCTTTTCTCTTTGTGTGTGTGTGTGCCTGATATGTAAATGTCCCCTACTCAAAATGTCCACCAACAACCATTCTGTCAATACAACCAATCAGGTTACATCCCATAGCTGTCTCCTAGGTAACCAACACACAGCCTCAGAAATGGACAGTGGGAAATGGAAGGAAAATAAATGTGGCAACACATTTTCCTTTTTTTCAGAGATAAAATATGTAATTGTTTTCATTATTTAACATTCATCCCCTTTAGGAGAAAGATTGCCAACTATGTCCTCTTCTGGTATACACAGTGGGGTAAAGAGTACAGGCATAATATTAGCCAGCATTTAATTAGTGCTTCAAGAACTGTATAACTTTTACAGTCATTATTTCATATGTGCCACTCAACAATGTTTTTGTGTAGATATTATCCCCACCTTAGAGAACAAAAAACTGAGGCTTTAAGGAGGTTAAATTATTTACCTAGAGTTGTACAGAGAGTATTCTGGGAAGATGGTGGAGTAGGTCAGAAAATTTCAAGCTCTCAAGATTTTCCTCCACAAAAGAGATAAAATCACAGCTCTGGGCAAACATAGAGCTGTGAAAGCGAGTTAAGAGTCAGGACAGATCAGTGGTCCACTTAGGACAACTGGAGAATACCTGAAGAAAAATCCTAGAACCTAGGACTACATTTCCTCCCTTTGAAAATTAAGCACCTTCAAGCTAGGTTTCACTTCAACAACAAATGGCAAGCCCTAGGGTTAGCTGGCTTGGAAGGCTGCTTCAGCCCCACCACAGGAGCTTTTACTCAAGGTACAGGGAGAGGAGTTGGATATCTGAACTGGGGAAAATCTAGAGAACCTCTGCTGACAAGGAACACTAGACCCAGCTGTGCTTCAGAGAGCAGAGGGGGTGAGAAGGAACCAGCACATGCCTGGGAGTGGAGAAGCAGTGGGACTAGGATACCTCTGGCTGTGGGCACTTACAGGAGCCTAGAGCTCTTCATTTGAGTTCAAGGTCAGGGAGGAGAACTGAAGAGGTCAGAGGCCAGTGCCACAATCCCCCATACCTCAGGAATAGAGGTGAATATAAAAAACTAAATTATTACCAAAAAAAATGCACAGGCAAAGGAGAAAGAATCCAACCATAGAGAGCTACTATGGGAAAAGAGAAGACTGAGATTTGTCTTCAGAGGAGGATACTGAAGCAAAGAAACCCTCTTCTGTCACAAAGAATAATGGCAAATGGTCACCTGCCCAAAAAGAATTCATTGAAGCACTTAAAAATATTTTAAAAATCAAATGAGAGATTGAGGAAAATTTAATAACAAAAATAATGATAATGCAAGAAAATTCCAAAACCCCCAAATCAAGGACAAAATATTATGAGTGACAAGAAAAAAACTACATATGATGGTGCCACAATTAGACTCACACAAGACCTAGCATTAGCAACGCCAAAAAAATCACAAGTCTTGGAACACTATAAATTGAAGAGCAAAAAAACTGAGCCTCTGGCTAAATATATCATACCCAGCAAAGCTAAACATAATTTTGAATGGAAAAAAATTGATATTTGATCAACTGTCAGACTTTCAGAAATCTGTAAAAAAAAAAAAAGCCCACACCCTGAACTCAATAGAAGATTTGACGTACAATAGCCAAAAGAAATATAAGGTACATACCAATGACAAATTACAAGGGACTCAAGGATAGGATGTTTACTTTTTTTATGTGTGGAAAACGTAAAACTTATAGTTGTGCAACTCATACATTTTACACACCAAATTGAAACCTGGTTTTCCAGAACCCAAGTTCAGCATTCTTTCCATTATACCACATTCTCATAAGATGTTTCATGTCTCATCGGGTCTAGATGAAAACAGCATAATGACACAGGTTTAGTAGATAGCACTTACAATCATACATTGCTACTGTGAAAACCATAACTTTGATTTTTATGGACCTTTGTCAGTAAGGTGGTATCTCTGCCTTTTTAGTATGCTGCCCAGATATGCAATAGCTTTCCTTCCAAGAACCAAGAGTCTTTTAATTTCATGGCTTTAGTGTACAATGATCTTTGAGCCCAAGAATGCAAACTCTGACACTGTTTCCATTTCTTCTCCATCTATTTGCCAGGAAGCTTTGGGACCAGTTGCCAAGATCTTAGTTTGTTGTGATGTTAAGCTTCAAGACACCTTTTACACTCTCCTCTTTCACCCTCATCAAGTGAGTGATCATTCTTACTTCTTCAGTTCTGCCATCAGAGTGTTATTATCTGCCTAAGTGTTCATATTTCTCCTGGTAACTTTAATTCTGGCTTTTTAATTCATCCAGTGTGGCATTTTCCACGATGTATTCTTTTTCATTAAGTGAAATGAATAAAGTTATAATATGCAGCCTTGTCATATACCTTTTCCAAGAATAAACCAATGAGTTTTTTTTTCCACATGTGATTCTAATTATAGCTTCTTGACCTTCAGGAGGCAAACAAGATGATCTACTACTCCCATTTTTTTTTGAGGACTTGCTACATTTTCTTGTGATCCATATAGTCAAAGGCTTTAGTGTAGTCAATGAAGCAGAAGAAGATTTTTAACAGAATTCCCTTGCTTTCTCCACAGTCTAGTGAATATTGGCAATTTGGTCTCTAGTTCTTCTGCCTCTTTGAAAACAAGCCTGCTCTTCTGGTAATTCTTGATTGACACAGTGCTGAAGTCTAACTTGCAGAATCTTAAGGATGACCTTGCTGGAATATGAAATGAGGACAATTTTTTTTGTTACATGAATATTCCTTGAGATTGTCCTTCTTTAGGACTGGTATATAAACTGATCTTTTCCAATTTAGTGGATACTGTTGAATTTTCTGAACTTACTGGCATGCTGATTGCAGCTCATTAATAGCATATTTTTTTTTAGGATTTTTAAATAGTTCAACTGGAATTCCATCACTTCCTCTAACTTCATTGTTAGCAATGCTTCCTAAGGCCCATTTGACTTCATTCTCTAGGATGTCTGGCTTTATTTATTCATTTATTTGTTTGTTTGTTTGTTTTGCTTTTTGGAGAGAGGAAGGTAGGGCAATTGTGGTTAAGTAACTTCCCCAAGGTCACATGGCTATTTTTTGTGTTGTGTCCAAGGCTGGATTTGAACTCAGGTCCTCCTGATTCCAGGACTGGTGCTCTATTCACCACACCATCTACCCACCCCATGTCTGGCTTTATTTAGATGAGTAACCATACCATCATGGTTATTTTTGATGTTGAGATCTTTCATGTATAGTTATTTTGTTTATCCTTGCCACTTCTTCTTAATCTCTTCTGCTTCTGTTAAGTTCCTACCATTTCATAACTATTTTTGGATGAAAACTTCTCCTGATATATCTAAATTTCTTAAAGATATCTCTCATCTGTCCCATTCTATTGCTTTCTTCTATTTCTTTACATTGTTCATTTAAGAAAATCTTCTTACTTCTCCTTGCTATTCCCTGGAATTCTGCAGTAAGATATCCACAGATATTTCGATTTGAGTAAATTGACTTACTCCTCAGCCCTGAAAGCAGGGATTCTCAAAAACTTGGGGAAATGTTTGCCTATCCACCAGAAGGTTAGGGTTCCCTTTCGGAGAGTTTAGGAGAACCTTATTTACTTTGATTGTTATCAAGCTTCCCCCATACACACGGGATAGAAAAGAACAGGATGATTTAATAATGATAATCAGTAAGGACTACAGAACAATTAGTTGTAGCCTTTCCTTACTGAATTAACTATTTAAAGTAGTCAGTCAGGAACAACTTATAAAGAAGGCAGAAAGGAAACATACTGAATAAGACCGAGTGGGGCAGAGGTGGTCTTGAAGCTTTGGGAATTGTGAGTTTTTATGCAAGATTAAGCGAGAGGAAGGAAATACTTTCTTAGTTTGGGCAATGAAGGTTTTTCATGGTAAAATAGTGAGGATCAGAGAGGAAAGAATGATTGAATGGGGAAAATGGAAATCATTCCAGAAAGGAGAAGGTGTTACAAATGTGGTCAACTTTGCTGTAAAATTGCATTGTGGTCCAAATCACAATAATGTCTTTCAATGAATACCCACAGATATTATAGGTACCCACAGATGATTATAGGAGTGATTTGACAAAGAGGTATAGTAAATGAAGAAGAATATAAGGAAGAAAAAGAAAGAAGAAAAAAGAGAAAAATAAAGAAGAGGAGGGAGGAAATAAAGGGGAGGAGGAAGAGAAACAATGATGATCTTGTTTTTTTTTAATAATTTGTTTCCCCAATTACATATTAAAACAATTTTTAGATTAAAAAATTAAAAGAGTTCTAAATGTTATTTCTCCCTCTTCCTCTCTTCTTCCCCCTCCCCATGATGGTAATTCAATATAGGTAATACATGAGCAATCATGTAATACATTTTCATATTTCATTTTGTAAAAGAAGATGCAAACAATAAAAAGTAAAAAGTAGAATTCTTCTGTTTGTATTCAGACAAAATCAATTCTTTTTCTGGAGATGGATAATAGTTTTCATCATGAGTCTTTTGGGATAGTCTTGAATCAATGTATTGCTGAGAATAGCTAAGTCATTCACAATTTTTCTTTGTACAATATTGCTGTTGCTGTGTGCAATATTCTTCTGGTTCTGCTCACTTTCCTTTGCATCAGTTCATGTAGGTCTTTCCAGGTTTTTCTGAAATCATCCTACTTGTCATTCCCTATAGCACAATTATTCATTTTCACATTCATATTCCATCACAATTATATATCCTATCCTGTTTAATCATCCCCCAATTGATGGATATCCAGTCAATGTCCATTTCTCAGCCACCACAAAAAAAAAGAGTAGCTACAAATATTTTTGTACAAATAGGGTTTGTTTATTTTTTGCTTTTATAAAAAATAATCTCTTTGTGATACAGACCTAGTAGCTATATGCACTGTTTTTATAACCTTTCGGGTATAGTTGCAAATTGCTCTTCAGAATGGTTGGATCAGTTCACAACTCCACTAAGAGTGCATTAGTGTCCCTGTTTTCCCAAATCCCTTCCAACATTTGTCATTTCCCTTTTTTTGTCATATTAATCAATCTGATAGGTATGAAGTGCTACCTCAGAGTGGTTTTTATTTGCATTTCTCTAATCAGTAGTGATTTAGAGCATGTTTTCATATGACTATAGTTTTGATTTCTTTGTCTAAAAACTGCCTATTCATATCCTTTGACCACTTATCAATTGGGGAATGACTTACAGTCTTTTAAAAAAACCTTTTTTTTAATGCCCAAAATTGTTTAATATAACAAGGAGGAAGGGAGTTAGTTATTGTAGCCTTGGCTGGCACAGCAGACCCTGGCACGCTCAAACTTTCAGCCTTTGGATCAGACATATGGTTTGATATGCCTGTGGGGAGTGCCTGGTGCCTTCCCAAAAGGCCTGTATACCTCACGGCCCTTTCCTTAACTAGAAAGCAAGACAGTGCCATGGCCCTTGGGTGAACTCATGGCCAGCTGGTCAAAGGTGAGGATCTTCCTCCCAGCCTTGAGGGTGAGATTCCATGCACTGTTAGTTGCATGAAGAGCACACACCTTCAGCTTGGGGACATCCTGGATCCTCACATCATCAGTCACAGTCCCAATGACAATGGCAGTCTTGTTTTCCCATCAAGGAAGTTTCATTTTCTTGATCATGTGAGACAGGGACAGGTGGAGCCGGTTGGTCTGGTTCATGAACAGCCTTGTCAGGACAACCTTGTTGAAAGTGGAGTTAGTTCTGCAGGCCAGGAACTGGTGGAGCAGTGGTTCTCAACCTTCCTAATGCCGCAACCCTTTAATACTCATATGCAGGCACATCTGCATGTGAGCAGACCCGCCTGGAGTCAGATAGAGGATCTCTATCTTGGTTCCTAAGACCATCAGAAATATGTGTTTTCTGATGGTCTTAGGCAACCCTGTAACACGTGTGAAAGGGTCGTTTGACTCCCAAAGGGGTCACAACCCACAGGTTGAGAACTACTGTTAGAGCTTCACCAGCAGCTGCAGGTAGGTGTCCTGGCTCTTGGGCTCCTTGCTCCAGACCTTCTAGTCCTTGTTGTGGTGGATGTCCACTCCCACGCTGGCACCCTACAGAACACCAGCCCAAAGAGGAAAAGCTATAGTCTTAAAAATTTGACCTTGTTCTTTATGTATTTAAGAAATGAAGCCTTTGTCAGAGATAATTGTTACAATTTTTTTCTACAGATTTTTGCTTTCCTTTTAATTTTGGTTACATTGGTTTTGTTTCTTCAAAAACTTTTTTTAATGTAATCAAAATCATCTGTTTTTTATATTATAATGCTCCTTACATGTTGTTTGGTCCTAAGTTCTTATCCATAGATCTGATAGGTAAACTATTCCATCCTCTCCTAATTTGTTTATGTTTAAATCATGTACCCATTTTGACATTATCTTGGTATATGGTGTTTTCCAGTTTCCCAGCAGTTCTTGTCAAATAATGAGCTTTTTATTCCAAAAGCTTGAATATTTGTGCTTATTATATACTAAATTACTATATTGATTTACTATGATATACTGTGTACCTAATTCCTACTCTATCCCTTAGCCAAATGGTAATCTTGTTCATGCCATTTCAAAATAAGAAGAAAAGAGAAGAGTATACATAGAATGAGTTATGGCTAATATTTAATTCAAGATTTTAGAAAAGGATTACAAATTTCAGGAATAATGAAAAGGAAAGTAAAATAGCTTTCAATTTGCAAAGTCATTCTAGGTGTAGACAACATTATAAACATATAGAGTAAAATAATATAGTGTAGTAAGGACAAAAGCGAAGCTATCCTTTACAGGATTCACTTTAAATTCAACTTAGCTTTGACTCTACCTCTTATTTTGGAGAGAGGGAGAATACTGTGATAAAATGTATTTAACAAAATCTAGCCTCAGATATTTGTTAAATCAAACCTAGCCTCAGATACTAGCTGAATATCTAACAAAATGTTATTTAACAAAATGTAACATCAGATACAATAATGTACATTCTTGGTACTTGAGACAACATAGCATAGTGGATAGAGAGCTGACCTCTGAGTCAGAAAGACCTTCTTTCAAGAATCACTTTGAATACCAGCTGGCTTGACCCTGGGCATAACATTTAACTTCTCAGTACCTCCAGGCAACAAAGAGTAGAAGTTGAGGATACTTGCTGGTCTGTATAAAGGACATTTCGTCAGATCCACACCACACAAGCAAATAATCTGGGCACAGAGTGATATCTTAAAATGCTTCCGTATTGGGGCAGCTAGGTGGTGCCATGAATAGAACATGGGCCTTGGAGTCAGGAGGATCTGAGTTCAAATGAGCCCTCAGAAAGTTAACACTTACTAGCTGTGTGACTTTGGGCAAATCATTTAATACCCACTGCCTTGCCTTCCCCACTCCAAAAAAAAAACAAAACAAAACCAAAAATAGCATCTGCATGTAAAAGAGCTTTTCTTTGGCTAGAACTCCCTCCCCCAATATGTCCATGACTAAACAGGGGCATAGAGAGTTTCTTGGGATAGAAATGAAAAATACTGTTGTTGCTTGAGAAAGGACTTGAACACATCTTCCCGAGTCCAAGACAAACAGTTTGTACATCAACCTGTGTTTCCTGTGTGTGTGTGTGTGTGTGTGTGTGTGTGTGTGTGTGTGGTGATTGTTTTGATGTAGGGAATGCCAGGTGAAGAAACTCCTGACGGTGCTGATCAGTAACTGCTCTGCAATCGCTATGGTCTGAGAGAATCCTTGGTGGGTTGTTGTTATTCAGTCATTTCAGTCATGTCTAGCTCTTTGTGACCCTATTTGGGGTTTCTTGGTAAAGATACTGGAGTGGTTTGCCATTTCCTTCTCCAACTCATTTTGTAGATAAGGAAAGTAAGGTAACCGGGGACAAATGACTTTCCCAGGATCATACAGCTAGTATCTGAGGCTAGATTTGAATACAGGTCTTCCTGACTTCAGTATACATCAGAGGCAGGACTTGAATCCAGGTCTTCATGACTCTCTGTCTGGTTCTTTGCCCGTTAAAAGACATTGCTTTTGCATGCCTATCTATCTATCTGTCTGTCTGTCTATCTATCTATCTATCTCTTTTTTTTTTTTTTTGCTTTTTGGAGAGCAGTTGGGGTTAAGTGACTTGCCCAAGGTCACTCGGCTAGTTTTTTGTGTTAAGTGTCTGAGGCCAGATTTGAACTCAGGTACTCCTGACTCCAGGGCCAGTGCTCTATTCACTGCGCCACCTAGCCGCCCCTATCTATCTCTCTTTAGTTGGGGTTGGTAAGTGACATATACTTTTTTTCTCAAACTTTAAGTTTATTATGTCACTAGCAGCAACTTGCTGCTATAATTTGTATGGGTTTTCAAAAAATGCTTGGCAAATACTCAGCCAAGCCTCTGTCATTGTTTGATATGAATTACACTTCAAAAAAATAGAACTGGTTAATTCACCAACTGAATATACACTGGAAAAAAAAAGTTTAGCAAAGTGGATAAAACTCTGAATGAGAAAGAGCTAAGTTCAAATCAATTTCAACTCTTTAAGTCTCAGTTTCTTCATCCATAAAATGGGGATAATGACACTCATAATACCTAGGTCAGAGCTCCCAAGATCAAATACCATCATCCATCTAAAGCACTGTATAAATATCAGCTATTAGATATGAATACATTAGGCATATATATGTACATACATATCGTATATAAATATATATGTATATAAACTTCAAGCAGAATCTCTCTTCCACATAGAGTTATTTAAATCATTTTTTTCTCTCATGAAGTCTTCCTTTATTTGGTAGAAATAAGATTATCCACCTATCCTTGTATGCAAAAGCATCAAACACTAATTTTTTATAGTTTTGTTCCATTTTAAGAAACCATCTAACCTCAGTTATATTTAATGTAAGTAATGTTTTAATTATTGTTCATCCTGATAATGAATGGGTGGATGAATTTTTTAAAATATTAAGCTCATACTATGTGCCAAACTCTATGGTAAGTTATAGTGGATGCAAAAATTAAAAGAAAGTTCCTATCTTTGAAGTGCTTATATTCTCATGGGGTTGATAGCAAGTTTGGTCTGGGGAGTCACCAGGATAGTAAATTGAGACTTAGGGCACTCAATTGGCATGCCCTTTCTAAAAACCATAGGGCTATTGATTTGACAAATGCACCTACAACCAAGAGGTAGAGGGGTGTGTGTGTGTGTGTGTGTGTGTGTGTGTGTGTGTGTGTGTGTGTGTGTGTGTGAATGTGTGTTCAGTGGGGACATTAGGGAAACACCAGCATGGAGTCAGTATAGATGGCAAAATAGCCTGGGGGACTACTGGATGGTATATAAAACATAATCAATTCTGTCGACATTAAATGTATGGACTTACATAGTAGATAGGAATCCTATCTGTTTAATTAGCTACTTACAGAACAACATCCCACATATCAGATATGGTGATAAATAATACTGTTAGGATAATGAAGTAATTCTGATGTGGAGGAAAGTTCCAAAAGAAAATTCTGGGATCCAATGAGTTAACAGCTGAGTGTATCATTACCCAAGGAGGCTCAAATGAGGCAAGATAAATGTATTGCTGAAAGGTAGAGAAAAGGCCCAGAAGGTTAAATAAGTCACCCAGATTACTGTTAGTTTAGTAAATTCTAGATTAGACTAGAATTTGAGTCTATTATATCAGACTCTCATCAGTGCTCATTTTATTATAGTATACCATACTCCTGTCTAAGACAAATACCATAATACTTGTACTTTACAAACTACATTAACTTGCTTTTTACTCTTAATTTTAGTTTAAATTACTGAATATAATCTATTACAGATGATGGTTAAAGTCAATGCTGCCTCTTTACTATACTTTCATAAAATTCACTGAAGGAATAAATGCCCTTTAAGTAATTGCTGTGACTTGTTCTTTGTTTTTGAAGAGTACCAATGACATCATGGGCGATATCTTGACTTGTTTGTGAACTGAATTTAAGTCAGGCAGAGTTGCACACAGTTGTAATACTCACTCTCTCTTCCTGAGTCCAGTGGCAAGACAAAAGTCAAGACAACTGGGGATTGCCCAGGATGTAGTATGTGACCTTGGCATCTTTGATGTTTGACCAAGCTGTAAGTGCTCCACAGCTCCTGCCTCAGATCCCTTGAGGGCCTTTGAAACAAATTGTTCACATTCACCCATTCCACTGGGAAAAGTCTTCACATGCTTGGGGTATCAACAGGTTTGAGGTCTATCAGTTATGTTCAACCTGGTTTGATCCATATGCAAAAACATTTTACTAGAGTGTAGACTGCATATTCCATAGCTTCTTGGAGCCACAGGTGACTGCTGGGTGAATCAGGGGAGCACCAAAGCCCTGAAAAGGGTTTGCCTGGCCTTCACACCAGATGTGAAAGTCCTCTTGAACATCCAATATACCCTGGGGTACTAATCTATGGTGGAATGTGGGAAGTGGGGTTGGAGATCTTCATCCTGGAGTATAGTTTTCTTTCCATAACAAGTAACATTTTCCCAGATTCAGTTCATATTCCTCTGATCGGCTGCCCAGTCATTTGGTATAACCACCTAAGACCCAACCCTACAGAATCTCAGGATTCCTCTCACAGGGTCTACCTTCTCCATCTTCACCATAGATGTCTGTCTTCTGCTGTCCATGGCCACTTCCCTATCCACATGCAAAGTTTTTTCACAGGGTAGAAGAAATTTCTAATTACAGCTGTGAAGAAATTGAAAGTGGAGCCCTTTGAGTTGGGAAATGTCCTTTCCAGAACTTTCCATTCTAATCTCCTCAAGTTGCATTGCTTTACAGCATGTGTTACAAAATGCGTTTATCTTTGGTGTAACATATACTCCCTAGTACTGTCTATTTCTTTAAAAGAAAATTTACTTTGAGTCCTTGATTTTAATTGAAAAAATAGGAGCATAATTATGCATTCATAGACAAGTTGTATTTTAAGTTAAGTTTCATAATAACAGATCTCAACCAGTTCTAAAACATCTGTTTGATATAAGGGGGAAACAAGCCAATTGATTACATTCTCTTACCTATCTAATCTTAGTTATTTCAATGATCTATTGCATAATCTTATCTCAATGATTTACATGCTCTTAAAACTATTTTTATGTGAACTCATTACCATAATGACAAGTCCATTTTATGGAATTTTGACTGGACGTGAACTTACATTTCTATGATGATGAAAGTTTTGTAAAATACTTTCCTAGTGGCAATCCTGTGACACAGGCAGTACAAATATGATCATCCTCATTTTTACAGATGAGCAAATTGAGTATCAGAGAGGTGAAGAGACGTGCCCATGGTCACATATGTGCCTAGGTCAAATTCAAGCTCAGTTCTACTTACTTCAAATCTAGCGATCTTTCTATTATATCATCCTGCTACATGAAAGACAATACACTAACAAACATTTTGCTTTTTCCAAGCATATTTGGATAAAGAAATGAAGAAGCTAAAATGTTCTTGCTTATAAATATTTGAGGAAATAGTATGCCTAGAGAATATACAATAATAGCACCTCTTAAACACTAAAGATATCAGAGTATACCAAGCACCATATTGTATCTGTTATAGGAGTGGAGTTATGATATTGATCTATATGCCATATTAAAAATATACAATAAAGCTGAGATTAATTTAACTTCTGAAAGTGAAACTAAGAGGAGAGGACACTCATGAAGCTATAAGTGCAAAAATATGTTTGCTCAAAAATAAAATAAAAATGTACCTGTTAACTTTTTTTGTCATGAACTGTTACCTGATGGAACATTTCAAACTGAATTGCCTTAGGGGATGAGTGGCAATGCCATTATCTATCTTATTTTTATCCTCCTGTCTTTCACCATCTAGATTTCTTTTGGGGGTCTTGTCAAGTTTTCCCTTTTGTGTAATACAATTTGCAGACAGTAGAGGGCACTTTGAATTTAGACAAGGTCTGAGGAATCTCAGAATCTTCACTCAGCTTTTGTTTGGCTGTTAGGAGAGAATACACAATTTTGCTTTACGTTTTAGACAATGTGAATTTTTTAAACGTGCTTTGGAAAAGTTTGGGTGAGTTTATCTGCTAAAAAAAAAAGAGGCTTTCATTTAACATGTATTTACTACCCACTGTGATAAGTAACTATATATCTCATCAGTTCTCCAGAATAAAAATCAGTACTAAAATAAAATCACAAATAAAACTGTGGTAAATGGAGGAATAAAATCTAGATATTTTCTTATGTGAAATAAAATAGAGAAAATTACCATCAACATGAACTGAATTAGCTGAATATGTAGAGAAATACAACATTCACACTACAAAAAATTAAAATGCTTAAATAAAACTAGAAGCATAAATGTTATACTTATCCATGGCCTCAGAAATACAAATTGTGTTTTCTCCCATTGCCTTCCCCTTTTAGGAGCCAAGAATATTTTAAAAAAAAAATATTCCCAAGTAATATATGTTAATACAACAATGTGACAGTTTTAAAACAAAATTACTTCATGTTGTAGAATTTTGTGGGACAGTTAATTTTCATGAATGTCTTCAAAATTTTTAAATAACTTTTAAAAAACTTGTAAAAAATTGAAGGAGAAATTTTAGCAAAATATTTAAAGTATGTTATTTGAATATATTATTGTGATATGTTTTTGTGTATAAATAAATGCATGTATATTTCATCTCTATATAGTAATACTTCTCTTCTAGTTACTTGACAAATGTAAAACTCTTACCAGCAATGACTCTGCTTTGTTTCAAATTACTGAAATTTTCACTTTAAATCTTTTAAAAGTTCAAACTAAAAAATAAAAAATAAAAAAAAGTTCAAACTAAAAAGACAGTCCTTTGCCCACACACATTTACCATCATATCAACTACAGTCATGACTGCAGGCTTTCACATTTTATACTTTACAAAATTATATTTGTTCATAAAGTTCAAATCAGATCATATAGGTACAGAAGTCAAAACATTTTAAGTTATTTTTCTTTGATCATTTATTAAATAAATGCTGACTGGGTGTCAATGTGTATGTGGATTGATTATAAAGAGAAGACATATTTCTTGCCCTTGAGTAGCTTATAATCTAACTGGGGAGACATGGTTGATAAATAAAGTTAGCAAATACTATTGAAATAGATATCCATGTGCATGTTCATCCTCAGTGTTGTTTCAATGCACAGGGAAACATATGATGAACACTTTCAGTTCATAAGTGCACATGTGGTGGTATATTAATGGCCCATATTAAGGATAGTGAGATTATGCTTTTATGTTGTTATGGGATTGATGGGCTTTGGTAGAAGAGAATAAGGCAATGGTAAAGGCTAACACGATTCCCAATTACTTTATGTCATTTATTTTAGGTGGGAGAAAGATCTGAAATAGAAAGGCAAAGTCAAACAATTATTGTTCTTAAGGAATAAGGGGAATCCTTAAGTAGACTGCTTGCTCTCATACCCTTACTCTCCAGAAGGGATGAAAAATGGAAAATCACATAAAGCTGTGCATCTCACCCATAGCCTGGCCTAGTGTAATTTTCATAAACCAAAAGCAAATAAACAGCAATTGTCACTACTCTAAATGCTCTGTAGAACCCCTGATATTTATCTTTACTCCTTTCCTAATTTATTATTGCCAGTAAACTATATATTTGCCACTAACACGGTCTGAATAGATTTGAAACAATAAGTGTAACAGGCTCAAATGGACAGTGCCTATTATCTCTTCCCTTTTCTCCCCTGCCCTTTTATGGCCTATAACTTCATTCAATCTGTAACTACATTTATGTTCCTTTAACCACAAAAAGGGTCATAATGCTATCTCTGATAATACAGAAATCGCTTAATTTGTTCATCTTCTTTCAACTTCTGGACCTTCCCACCTCCACCACCAGTCATGCCTAGAGTGTCCAGCCGCTGAGAAAATCCAGTTCCTTTACAGTCTTTGCCCATGATTTCAATTGAATATCCTGGGCAGAGCTAGGTTGGTAGTGGCCTGGACCGGCCTTTACTAGCTAAAGTAAGCAGCCGTTCTTGCTAGAGAAAGTCAGGAGGCAACACTCTCTCTTGATAAACAGCGATGCCTGCTCCAAACTAGTCAGAGGGAGAGGGAGAGAACAGCTCGTCAGCTGAGGCTGAGAGGGCAGAGCAGAGGAATGAGGAGAATTTGCTTGCTCAGAGGACAGGAGCATTAGTTACTCCCCGTTCTGACCCCTGTTAGTGGGAAGGAGAGAGGGAAGAAGCTAGGCCTACCCACAGCTGTTGCTGCACATGCCGTCACTGGTGCTGGGGCTGCTGCTGCTTGCTGGCTCTCTGGACAGTCTACTGCTGCTACCAGGATTGCTGTTGTTGGCCGTTCTGCTGCAGCTGCTTCTGATTTGACTCTTGCCTCTGACCCTTCTGCTGTTTCTTCCAGGATTTTAACATCCTCTCCCCCTTCCCATATTTTTATCTTCCCCACAAGCACCTCTTTTAAACAGAAGGGAAGAGATTCTTGGGGGGGAGGGAGGTGTGCAAAGAGAAAAAGATGCTTCAGAGGACAGTAGTGTTAAGGTTGATAACAAAGCTTGGGGCTCATTGCCCCTCCTGTGGCTGTTCACCCGGGTCCGGTTTGCATCTCCCTGGGAGTTTTAACAACGCTTTGTCGAATCCAGCTTAGAATTCCTCCATGTCCTCCTTCCTTTTCTTTTTTGACTTGAAGTCATACCTTACCCCTTACTTCTGTCCATAAACAAACAAAAACCCCACCAAATAACCTCATGAAATAAAGATACAAGTCCCAGGGTAGCTTTACGTTTTTCCAACAGTATTTTTTTTTTTTAACTTGGATTCAGGTAATAGAAAATGCTTCCTTTTCAGGGCCAGGGAGAATAGAATAAAACACCAATGGATGAACGTAGTGTTGTAGGGGCAATTAACTGCTGATTTTGAATAGCATTTCTTAAGGATTTTCCTGAGCTGCCCACTCAAGTTACTTCCCTTTCCAAGCTCCTCTTCCCCTTTGGTGGCTAAGAGCTGGGTACATTTCAGCTCATAAAAATATGTCACAGCAATTGGAATTTACCCTTTGACCTTCAACTCCCTCACTGCCACCTCGCCTACACACACATCCAGAGGCACACACAGAGGCAGCGATTCACTAGCTTTGTTTTCACTAAACAGATGGCAGGATCACTGGTGAAAACTGCTTTTTTGCACAATTCACACAACTCCAAGAGGCTAATGTTCTAACCTACTTGCAAAATGACTGTGAACCAAATTTCCTGCTCTGTATTGTGCATTTTTTTTGTGAGGGAGGGAAAAGAGATTTTACATGTAGCGCTCTCTCTCCTGCCACCAAACTGTCCACAAATAACCCTTTTATATATTAGAATATTTCTTCATTATTATGTTTAGGGTAGATTTTTTTGTTGTGGGAGGATCATTGCAATGGGGGGGAGGGAATCTCTTATATGGGATTAATAAGTATAATATCCTTCCTAATTTTACTTCCCTTAAATTATTAAAAAAATATCAGTTCCACTATTATGATAAGCCTTGTGTATAATTAATAACACAGGCTAAGAACCTAAATTATATCAGTGTGTATTTATACATATACATATGTAGAATTATGTATATATACAGTATATATGTATACTATATATACATATGTATATTTAACCCCATTTCCCAAATAAAACTGCAGTTGTTAATTTTTGTCCTATTCCTTCCTTCCCTTTTACTTTATTTGCAATGAAAGCCCCATTTCCAACTATGGGCAGAAAAATGGTGTACCATTCCTGTGTGTGTGTGTGTGTGTGTGTGTGTGTGTGTGTGTGTGTGTGTGTGTGAAGATTGAAAAGTTAAGAAAATGGGCAAAATATCAAATCAGGCCATTGAACTGGGCCAGTGTATTTGACTCATAAAGACTTTTTTTAACAGAGTAATTGGAACTATCACTAAAAAAAATACTTTAATTTTAGAAGCCACTAATCTTCTATGAACATGAATATTATTTCTACTACAAAGTTAGGAATAATTCAAATGCACAATTACAAGGTTATATCCTCTTCCCACAAACAATATGCCCTTGGCCCCATCCCAAATTGTATGCTTCTAGGGCCTAAGAGACTTAGGAAGATTTTTAATTCAGAGAATTTAGAATATGAGGCAATGTTAGACACCTGACACACTTAAAAAAAAAACCTGCCTATGGGCGAGTAGAAATGGCATCTTGAAAGAGTTTCTGGCAACCATTATCATGGATGTCTAAGTAATGAATATAATGAATATCTGACAGCTTAAATTAAACATGCCAGTCACTCATTAAGTTCCTTTAAAAAAAAAGCCTAAATATAATTGTGTACTTCTTTTTAAGGCCATACATAGCTTTCTGCTCCCTCCAGCTCTCTCTACCCTCTTTTTTGTGCCACATGCTGCTAATGCTAACATTTGTTGAGCCCAGAACACACACCCTACAATAAGGATAATGGTATATAAACAATCACTTATGGCCCTTTTCTAAGTGTACTATTACCGTTTTCCCATATCTATTGACAGACCTCTTCAGATTTTCTCTGGCACGACTACTCATATGTGTTGATATATTTGATTACCCTAGCATAAGTGATGATAATTTAACAACACTCAGACACTAGCTTCCTTTCTAATTTATTTCCAAAAGATGTTAAAATTATTCTATACTCTCCTTTTTGTTTAGAGTTCAGGGAGCTACCTACCTAAAGATAAATCTGCAAATCTACCTGGATATTCTTTATCATTGTCACTAGCTTAGTGGTGGTCTGCCATTTTTCTTGAAAGCTGGGCACCAACTGCTGGCCAGAAATATTTTTCATGGAATTCTTTGTACTTTAAATAAACTACTACTTCAAGAACCGCCAAGTGTCCCTCATTCATCTTCAGGACACAGGGAGTTTCATGTACATCTTTGCAAGATTTGACTCTAGGAAATGTTTGTCTCATCCTTTTGCAATCCCTTGCTGTCTTTGAACTCACTCCAGCTTTATTAATGGCCTTGACTAAATTAATGCAGATGTATGTTTTTAAGGTTTATTCTATGACTAATCTTATGCAAAAAAAATGTTCATTTACAAAATTATATCATATATCCTTTCTCTTGCTCTTTTTACCCATTTAAAGAAAGGTCTTTCTGTGGGTTTCATGTAATGAACATCACTAAGGGGGAAAGGATTGTTGTTTCCTTTGGCATTTCTCGTCTTAAAGCGGTAGAAGAGTACGCATCTGCTTTTCCCTGTGGAGAGGGAGATAATATGATAACCTTCTGATTATATACATAAGCGGAAACTGATCAGCTTCTCTTGTGGTTCGTTTTTTAAGGGCAAGTTCCAGTTGGATTGTGCTAATACACATATTCATGAATCTCTCCAAACAGGATTCACGGCTCTCCAGGGAACTCTTGAAGTATGCATCATTGTTTCAATGAAGTATCTTCATTATAAAACATAGGGACTATAAAAGGTGAATACCATTTGCCTCAGCCTAATATAATCTCTAGTTTGACTTTCTTCTACTATGGAAATTTTTTTCTTCTGTAACAGAAAGGGAAAATGACACAGAATCAAATTAGATATTACATGAAATTGGATAAAAATGCCTTTTCTTTAAAAATCAAATTCAATCTCCTCTACAACATTATATGGATAGGGTTGAGAACCTTAAATCTGAAACCCCAAAATCTTTGTGTGCCTACAAATGGTTTATTTGATAGAAAGCAGCTTATGGAAATTTTTGGTCTCCAGAGATACATAAGTCGGGGTGGCTAGGTGGTGCAGTGAATAGAGCCATAGCCCTGGAGTCAGGAGGACCTGAGTTCAAATGCACCCTCAGAAACTTAACAATTACTAGCTGTGTGACCTTGGGCAAGTCATTTATCCCCAATTGCCCTCCCTTCTCCTCCTCCAAAAAAAAAAAAACAGAGATACATAAGTTCCTTACCTTTAAAAAAAAGTGCCAAAGGGTGTGAAGATATAATAAGTAAGTAGCCAACTTTAAGGAATAAGAAGAGAGATATTTTAGTCAACACCTCACTCAAAAATTAGAGTTATACAAAGCCTTTCACTCACTGTAAATACGATAACATCTTTATATCACCACATTTAGTCTGCTCATGAATAAAATACTTACCTTCCCAAACGTTTTACTGTTCTTCCTAGTATGGTTTCTCCCCACCCCCTAGATTTGGGAAGTTGTACCAATGCATGTTACAAAGGAGTCTTTATTAGAATGGACATGAATGGCGTTCTGAGCCAGACTACAAAAGCCCTACATTGGAATGGTATATAATGGGCTGTATTATAGAAAAGCAACACTGTCTTTTGGATATGAAGGACAGTTTCATACAGCATCTACTGCAGAGAAACAAAGGAGTTATGTATCTCACAAATTAGGGTATTCACGTCCAGTTCTATTGTGGGGGAATGTGGAGAACTTGGAATGTAAAGTGACTTTGTTTTTCTGATAGAAATAGAGGGAATGATTTGGCATCACTTGCATATTACTTGTGTAGTGACCAAAATAGATAATTCCACACACACACACACACACACACACACACAACTTTTATGTACCAAATTATGTTGCCTTGAAATTGACATACCAAGGATTACTGACATACTGATGTTAAAGTAAGCTCATGGGTTTTGAAATCTTAGATAACATATAAGCAACATTCTAGGCAAAATAGCAAATGTATAAATGAAGAAATCTCAAAGATAGGAATTCTTTGTGACATCAAAATTTTATTACGCATTTATATTAAGCAGAAAATGACAAATACTGGAACACAGTTGTTAAACTAGGTTTATTTAGTGAAACATAATTTAGGATAAAAATTAATAGAACATAGTTTCTGCTTGGATTCTGTGGTATTTCCTCTAAGAGATACATCCAAGTTTAATTTGTAATTTCAAATGTATAGTCGTATCTTAATTATCCTTATTTAGATTGGCTAGGGCTAATTTTTTTTATCTTCACTCTACTTTTTACCTTCCTGTTAGCTTTTTTTGGGGGGGGAGGGAGAGCGATATTCCCCTATCAATAGTTGCTTAATCCCTGAATTTCTCAGTGACTACCTTTAGTTTTATCTCTTAATATTATCTTGAATAAAATGAAATTACAAAGTTAAAAGATTGTTAAAGGAATATATTGCATTTCAAAATGAAATACAAAGGACTTTGGAGTTATCATACACACACACGGGAGTGTCTGTGTGTGTATACATATGTGTGTGTCCAGTCCCTTTCCATTATACAGAAAGCTAAGAATATACGGAACCAGTTCAGAAGTCTGCCAACACTGAGAGCTCTGCCTTTCAAGTTCAATTTGATCCATTGATGATTGATTTACTTGGCAAAAATTTTACTTATGTTTTCATAGAATAAAACAGTACTTTTGATAACTCATAAAGTATTTTAGAGATGTAATGTCTCTTATAGAAAATAACATTGGGACAAGGGTAAAAGAGAGAGAAACAAGTAGAAGAAATTTACCTGAAAATGGAAATGTTGTCTCTTACAAATTAAAAAGAGAGATATCTCTAAGGACAATATATTGCTCCTGGTATAGTGGAAAGAGAACTTTTCTAGGTACTATGTCTGCCACTGGGGGCAGATGAACTCAAGGTTCTTTCCAAATAAAAAAATGGTTCAAGTAAGATAGGTTTGGAATTTCAGGCAAATCACTGCTCCATAACTCAGTTTCCTTGTGTGTAAAATGAAAACACTAGATCAGATTGATTTCTTAGCTATCTTCTTGCTTTAACATTCTGTAATTCTAAAGAATGCAGACTTTGATCAATCATGTGAGTACATTATTGTACCCAGTTTCAATAAGAAAATATGACCATCTCAATTAAAAAACAAACAAACAAACCCAACAAAAGTAGATTCCTGTGATTTTCTATAGTTTTGTCTGAAGTTTTTTTAAAGTGTTCCGAAAGTGATTTAATATTCAAAATAAATTAAAACAGAATAGTTCAACCATTTGACTGATTTCAACTCTATGTGATCTTAATCAGTAACTTAATAAAGAAGTGACATTCTATGCTTCCCCCAAACAAACATAAAATTACATATTGATAGATTTTACAGAAGCTGAAGGATTTCAACTTTTAAGAGGTGGGTGGTAATACTGAAGGAAACTGGAGTCTTATTCTTGACGTCATTCTCTTAAGTGAAAAACAGATACCTTCTTCACCCTTTGGATTTGGATCCAAATGGACTCAATGGGAAATGGGAAGTATATGCTGCAGAGAAAATTATGTCAATATAAGGGGGAAAAGATTTATACCATAGTTCCATGACAGAGAGGTAAATCTATGAAAAATAGCTTGTTTGGTAAATACAGAAACAAATACTGAAATAAAATGATAAATAAATCAAGGCATAAAAACCTGTGCCAGGAACAGCATTATTTTCTCCCCAGATACAGAAAGACAGGAAAAACAAATACTAAATTAAACCTCTAATGAGAAAGATCAGAAAAGAACCTAATTAAATCACAATTTTATTTTTTTCACATAAATTTTATCTGTATGTTCTTGCACAAGTTTTTGTTTGTTTGTCTACCCCAGGGAAATGGGTATATTAAAAAAAATTTACTACCAAAATGGATGAGTAGCAAATGGAAACAATAATAGAAATGAAAGGCATATAAGGAAGCATGCTTCGAGTAAAGAAACAGAGTTTGTCCTTTTAATCTTTAATTCTAGGGGCATGAATAACCAAAAATTCATTTCCAATTTCTTATACAGAAGTTATAACCACTGATCTTTGAAGATGTCAGGTAAATTTCAGTAATGTATTCTACATGTCACTTGAATTTCACTACATCCATTATTACATTTCACTACCAAATCATACATTTCTCCCACACACAAAAATCAAAGTTATTTTCAGCAGTTTCAGGTAATATAATCAGGCTGAATGAGGTAGTATTTTTAATAGGCAAAAAGAAGGTTTAGTCCTGTTCATTCGGATTCTTCTGAAGCTGAATCTGAGATTTCAGGTGTAATTACCACATTCAACTTTGGTTGGCTGCCATCCAATAGGTAATCTAATTGGACTCTGGCAAATAACAGTACCTAAGTGAGTCCCCATAGGCTGGTGGAGAAATCTAACACAATTGAAAGACAATGAGAAAAAAAGCATCTGATGGTCTGGAGATGCCAGACAAAATTTAACTTTCTCCTTTTGTAGTAAATGACTGGAGGGAAAATAAAACAATAACAATGTAAGAACTGTGTGCCTCGAGGAAACTAACTAGAATCCATGTATTATAAAATAGCATGGTACAGTAGAAGGAGTACTGGACTGGGAGTCAGAGTTCTTTAGCTCAAATATTGTCTCTGTTCCTCAGTATTCCATATCTGCCTTTGGACAGATCATTTTAACTCATTTGGGCCTCAGTTTCTTCAGCTTCAAAATGAGGTGATTAACCTAGGGCAGGGGTGGGGAACATACATGTGGTCCTCTAGGTCCTTAAGTTTGGCCCCTTAACTGAATCCAAATTCCACAGAACACATTTGTTAAATGAGAAGATATTTGCCACCTCAAATTTTTAAGAAATGTCAAAAGTAGATAACTGTGATTTCCTATAATTTTGTCTGAAGTTTGTTTTAAGTGTTCCTAAAGTGATATAATATTAAGAAAAAAATCAAAGCAGAATAGTTCAACCATTTAACCAATTTCAATGCTGTGTAAACTTAATCAGTAATGTAATAAACTAGTCATACTGTATGCCTCCCCCTCCCTGACACACACAGACACAAATTTGTTTAGTGAAGTTTGGATTCATTTAAAGGGTCTCACTTTAGGACCTAGAGGGCTATGTGTGACTTCAAGGCTGCAAGCTCCCTACCCCTGAGTCTTGGGTCATTCCCAAATTCTCTTCTACCTTGAAATCAAAGATCCTTTTAAATTCCATTTTTAAAGAATTGTCAAAGAATGGAATATTCTAGTTAGCAGATATATCACTAAAGTTTTGCATGAATTACCAATTTCCAAAATAAATGATATTCTAGTTAGCAGATACATCACTAAAGTTTTGCATGAATTACCAATTTCCAAAATAAATAGGTGAATAAATGAACCTGTAGCAGTCTAAATGAAATCTTCCATTGTTGGCTCTGAGGATACTTCATGATCTAGAAAAGCATCAGATTCACCACTGTAACCATCAGTAATCCCTGTGTGTGAGACTTTAGAGCAGATGTAGAAAGTGGACGGCTAGAGCTATACTGACTACAAAACATCTTGAAACTTGCATTTAAGGGATGCTTGTCATTTATGACTTCCTTTTATGATTCCCATGTGGAGGAAAATGCTGGCTATCGAATTATCCATAAATACAAATTTACAATTGGAGACCAGATACTGGGAGCTAAGTCCCTAAGTACATGTGATATCAATTCTCTTAATAGAATCAAATAACTATCAAGCTGATATCCTGAGCATAACATCCTTTTTTCTCTGACATGCATGAAAATTGACATTCTTTTCAGCCTTTCTCAAGAATATGTTGATCTTTCTACATAAATATATCTGCTCCAGAAAGATATGTCACCTCTTGATTATCTGGGCTAAAAGGAAGAGGTAAGTGAAGAAGCTAACATAAAATACAGGGTGGGGCACTTAGATCACTAGAGTAGGAGTCAGGAGGTCTAGGTTTTAAGTACCGTCTCTATTCACAAACTATATTAGTCTTGGGCAAACATCTAAACCTTTCCTCATTTTGTAGAGAGGGTCTTGGACTGGATTACTTTCCAGGTCTCTACCTCCTCTGGCTATATTTCTACTACTGCTTTATTCAAAAGGCATTTGAAACACATTCTATTCTATTTTTTTTATTATGGTCTAATTAGACTAATGATAAATCTGTTTAGATTCTTTGAGCACACAGTAACTAAAGTTAAGGTGATGTGTAAGACTGGCTCAGTAACACCTGGAGGGCAATTGAAAGTGCACAGCTCTCATAGGGATAACCAAAAGTTGACTTTATCTAGGACAACAGAGGAAGTGTACTGGTTCCCTAGGATTTTGAAGGATCAGGCAAGAATTTAGTGAATACCCAAGCAGGCAAGAATGTAATGAATACCCAAAGCACAGTTTTCTCAAAATATTTGGACTTTGGTACAACTCCAAAGTTGCTTATCTGAAGGTTTTTTTAGAAATTATTTGAACTTGTTTGGTCAGAAAAATTGGACCACAAATCCCATGATACAAAATATTTTTCATAAGATATCAAGAATGGATAAGTTAAAATTGGGTTGAAATTGTGCATGAGTGGCACTTTTACAGTCTTGAAGCATTTCTGACTTCTATCCTAAAAACAGGCAATAAGCAGATCTGTGTGAAACTTTATTTTGAACACCAAGCCAATTACCAAAGTGCTTATTTTATTTTTAATTTTTGCTTTGTTCATGAGATAAATGAAAGTTCAGTAAGATGTATTTTATTCAAGCCAACTGGTAGGTCCATCTTTTATCACAATGCACAAGCTACTCCAATAACCTCGAACAAACAAGCTATCAAAATAACCTTGTCATTTTTTCATACATTTTCTTTTTTTTCTATGTCTGTATACAATATCATACTTAAATCTCTGCTGCTTTCTGCCATGGGCTTCTAATCTGTATTCCATTGAAGCAGAATTTCAAACATGGTGAAAAAAGGTAAAACCCACAGAAGGGAAAGTGTCATTGTCTATAAACAAACCTTTGACTCTCTTTCTTTTGGGGTTCAGCAGGTTTTCTCAGATTGTCCAGCTCATCTAGGTTATAGGACAAGATTCTAATGGTGAGTTGAAGAGTCAGTTCAGAAGAAAAACTTAGCAGAAAACCAGCTGTGTTTAATAAAATAGCTTCTAATTGTAATGAGTCCTTCTTTTATTCACTATTAATAAAAGAAACTTAGTAAAACTATTTCTATAATGGGAATTTAAAAGTTAATTTGCTAAACACTTAATGAGAGGAAGAGATGGGAAAAATAGAGTGGGGCAACTAGATGAATGGATTAAAAAAAATTATTACTTATTGCGTGCCAGGATTTGTGCTAAGTGCTAGTAATACAAATACAAACAAGTAAAACAATTCCTGCCCTCAAGGGGCTTACATAGTAACAGAGAAAAAGAATACACACAGAGAAATGAGAGTTTGAAAACAGGGGTGAGCTGAAAAAGGCAGAGAAGGAGGAGACACGTGGAGGCAGCGTCTCTTAGAGAAGTCTATGAAATAGCATGGTGGGGTTGTGATTGAGTAAAATGAGAAGAAAACTTACCAATTTGAAAATGGTTAGAAGGGTTGGAACATGAGTGCCCAGGAGTGCCTAGGAGAGGGTAAGACAAGGTGCAATCTCACCAGTCACAGCCCAGGGACACAGTGACCTGAGTTCAAATGAAAAAAAAAGATAGAAGAAAAGGACAAAGTATGATTTCAGTGGTAAAAGGAATCCCCAATTCAGAAACTTCATCTTGGAAGGCAAAATAACAACTTGTTTCTAATGTATCATCTTAAAAGAGATGCTTGGTCCTGACTCTTCTTAATTCCCATGCTTTTTCTCTTTTAATTACTTCCTATTTAACCTGTATATTGCTTGCTTTATATTTATTTGTTTGTACATTGTCTCCCCCCCCCTCCATTTTATTGTAAACCCCTTAACAGCAGAGACTGGTTTTGCCCCTTTTTGTATCCATAGCACTAAGCACAGTACCTAGAACATAGTAGGTGCTTTAAAAAATAGTTTATTGAATTGAACTGAATTGAATTGACTTGTTCATGGTCACATAGCTAATATGTGTCAAAGTCAAGACATCAATCCAAACCTTTTGCATTATTCTCAAATATTAATAACAAGCTCTTTGCCTAACAAAATATCAGGAAACAAGTGTAAAACAGAAATGAGAGGTACTACAGCATTTGAGCATTAGAAAAGTAAAATTTTAGTCCATGATTTCTAATTAAAAGGATGAAGAAGTGGTAACCAAAGACTTCCTTCTAAGAGCTCAGCTTTAATGATGGGGTGGGAGGAGAAATACAGTTATTTTATAATAACAATAACATTTATATTGTGCTTTAATGTTTGCAAAGCACTGTATACATGTTATCTCATTTCATTCATACAACAACCCTATAAGAGCTATTACATTTAACACCTAAGGAAACCAAGTCTTGGAGAGGTTAAGTGACTTACCTAGGATCACACAATACTAAGGGTCTACGGCAAGATTTTGAGTGTCTTTTTGCCTGCTGTGACACCTAGGATTCCTTTAATCAGATGTTATAAAGCATATGAATTATTTTCAAATGTTTAGATTTTCAAGAATCATGTAAAAATAAAGAGACATTTATGTTTTCTAAATATCAAATATTCAAGCAAAAAAAACATAAAACTTTCCAGAATTAAATACGTTTGGGGCAGGAGGAAGCTAAATATTTTCTCTTTTTTTTCTTTTGGAGTGGGAAGGCAGGGCAATGGGGGTTAAGTGACTTGCCCAAGGTCACACAGCTAGTAAGTATTAAGTATCTGAGACTGGATTTGAACTCTGGTCCTCCTGACTCCAGGGCCAGAGCTCTATTCACTGCACCACCTGGCCACACTGAAGCTAAGTATTTTCAAATAGATTTCTTGGTCTTTTGTCCTTTAGTCTCACATTTCTAGCAACCTATCAGACATTTCAAATTAGATGCTGTATAGATCTCATAACTCAGTATATCCAAAATTGAACTCGTTAACTTTTGTCCAAAATGCTTCTCTTTTTAAAACGTCCCTCTTACTACTTAGGGTACCGTTATCTGCATAACTGCTCAGGCTCACAACCTATATGTCATCCTCTAATCTTTCTTTTCTCTCACCCCTTCATATCCAATCTATTGCCAAAGATTGTTGATTTCAACTTTGCAATGTCCTTCAAACACACCCCCTTCTCTCCTTGGGTACTGATACCACCCTTGTGCCAGTCAGCTTTTCCTCACACCTGTACTATTACTATAGCCTTCTTGTTGGTCTATCTGCCACAAGTCTCTCACCAGTCAAGTCCATCTTCTATTCAGCTGGCAAAATGGTTTTTCTAAGGAGTAAGTCACCCTCTGTTCAGTAAATTTCAGTGATTCCCTATAACCTGGAGACTTCAATATAAAATCCTCTGTTTTCTGTT